>SJYT01047172.1:196825-255551 GCA_006410635.1 Cephalophus harveyi | reverse complement strand
TCCACTGTATAATTGTAAGGGATTTGGTTTAGGTCACACCTCAATGGTCTAGTGGTTTTCCTCGCTTTCTTCAATTTAAGTCTGAATTTGGCAATAAGGAGTTCATGATCTGAGCCACGGTCAGCTCCTGGTCTTGTTTTTGCTGACTGTATAGAGCTTCTCCATCTTTCAATCTGATTTTGGTGTTGACCATCTGGTGACGTCCATGTGTAGAGTCTTCTCTTGTGTTGTTGGAAGAGGGTGTTTGCTATGACCAGTGCATTCTCTTGGCCAAACTCTATTAGCCTTTGCCCTGCTTCATTCTGTACATCAAGGCCAAATTTGCCTGTTACTCCAGGTGTTTCTTGACTTCCTACTTTTGCATTCCAGTCTCCTACAATGAAAAGGATATCGTTTTGGGGTGTTAGTTCTAAAAGGTTTTGTAGGCCTTCATAGAACCATTCAACTTCAGCTTCTTCAGCATTTCTGGTCAGAGCATAGACTTGGATTGCTGTGATATTGAATGGTTTGCCTTGGAAACAAACAGAGATCATTCTGTCGTTTTGAGATTGCATCCAAGTACTGCATTTCAGACTCTTTTTCAGTATGATGGCTACTCCATTTCTTCTAAGGGATTCTTGATCACAGTAGTAGATATAATGGTCATCTGTATTAAATTCACCCATTCCAGTCCATTTTATTTTGCTGATTCCTAGAATGTCGATGTTCACTCTTGCCATCTCAGTTGACCACCTCCAGTTTGCCTTGATTCCTGGACCTAACATTCCAGGTTCCTATGCAATATTGCTCTTTACAGCATCAGACCTTGCTTCTATCACTACTTACATCCACAACTGGGTGTTTTTTTTTGCTTTGGCTCCATCCCTTCATTCTTTCTGTAGTTATTTCTCCACTCCACTGATCTCCAGTAGCATATTGGGCACCTACCAACCTAGGGAGTTCATCTTTCAATGTCCTGTCTCTTTGCCTTTTCATACTGTTCATGGGGTTCTCAAAGCAAGAATAGTGAAGTGGTTTGCCATTCCCTTCTCCAGTGGACCTCATTTTGTCAGAACTCTCCACCATGACCCATCCATTTTGGGTGGCCATACACGGCATGGCTTAGTTTCACTGAGTTACACAAGGCTGTGGTCCATGTGATCAGACTGGCTAGCTTTCTGTGATTGTGGTTTCAGTGTGTCTGCCTTCTGATGCCCTCTCTCAGCGCCTACTGTCTTAGTGGGGTTTCTCTTATCTTGGACTTGGGGTATCTCTTCATGGCTGCTCCAGCAAAGCACAGCTGCTGCTACTGACCTTGGATGCAGGGTATCTCCTCTCGGCCTCTCTGGCACCATGCAGGCAGAACCTTTAGATGTAGTTATATAGTTTAATGACCTACAGCTTTTTCCTTTTTGTTTGTTTTCCTTTTGCTTTTTATATATAGAGGAAGTAGAGGTTCCAAGATGTTAATTGCTATAGTCCTCTAGCAAGCCAGTAGAGATGTCAGAAATAGGATGACTACTGTGGATGATAGTTTTTCCTTTTTTAAGAAATGCAAGCACAAGCATTTCATAGCACTGACATTTGATCTTATGCAGAAGATAACTTTAAAGTGTTATTTGAATAAAGCATAAAGGCTATCTGCCTTCTTTATTCCACCTCAAAGCCCAGAGGGTAGAAGAGAATCTATTTTGTTACTTGCCTGCCTTGCTAATATGAATTTTAGGATCATATACTTGGAATATGTGGTAAGAGTACACGAAGCTCTGATTACAATGAAAGGATAGGTTCGTTTCGGGGGTTCTTAAGTTTTTTGTGTGCTGTGACTGCTTTGGCAGTCTGGTGAAGCTTGTCATTCCTCCTCAGCATAATGTTTTAAAATGCACAATATAAAATACAAAGGATTTTTACCACACTGAAATACAGTTATCAAAATAATTAAAAATTCTGATATAGTAATACATTTCTTATTTATGCATTAAATGGCACAATCTAATTGCCGGCCTAATAATCACCATAAACTCAAAGTAGTAATATATACAGTATTTCAAGATATCTGGAAAAATTTCAAGGAGAAATAGAAACATCAGTAATTTCTATCTATAACAAGGTTACAAATGCTGCTGATACTATGGTGGTTTGGTACCTGCATTTATATTTGAATGAAATATTAGATTTCAATTAAGTGTTAGTTAATATAAATTATGTAGTTTAATTAAAAAACTCAAGTTCATGAATCCTTTGAATTCTATCCCTGGGCCCCTTTCTGTGGGTTCATGATGAAGAATCTTTGGGTTTTGAAGTCAGCTTTCATCACCTGCTTTGCTGAATGATATTCAAATAGGTATTCCCAATAGATCTGCAAATAGGGAGCAAACTGGTAGCTTCATTGGAGGAGAACTGATTGGAGTTAGCAGAGGACTGCAGGCAGAGCACAGATTGGGCAAAACCTAGATCAAATTAGAAAGTGATGAGATTTTCTTTTCTTGTTTTTCCTGCCCATTCACTGTTCTTTCTACTAATCTTCCTCTAAGTCAGGTGCTCACTGCTTCTGAGTGATATGATCCATTCAGTTAGCTGTAATTGTTAAGTGCTTTAGTTTTAATGGACATATTAACCATGAAATTAAAAGATACCTGCTCCTTGGAAGAAAAGCTATGACCAACCTAGACAGCATATTAAAAAAGCAGAGACATTACTTTGCCAACAAAGGTCTGTCTAGTCAAAGCTATGGTTTTTCCAGTAGTCATGAATGGATGTGAGAGTTGGACTATAAAGAAAGCTGAGAGATGAAGAATTGATGCTTTTGAACTGTGGTGTTGGAGAAGACTCTTGAGAGTCCCTTGGACTGCAAGGAGATCCAACCAGTCCATTCTGAAGGAGATCAGTCCTGGGTGTTCATTGGAAGGAATGATGTTGAAGTTGAAACTCCAATACTTTGGCCACATGATGCGAAGAGCTGACTCACTGGAAAAGACCCTCATGCTGGGAAAGATCAAGGGCAGGAGAAGAAGGGGACGACAAAGGATGAGATGGTTGGATGGCATCACCAACTTGATGGACATGAGTTTGAGTAAGCTCTGGGAGTTGGTGATGGACAGGGAAGCCTGGTGTGCTGCAGTTCATGGGGTGCAAAGAGTCAGACACTTCTGAGAGACTGAACTGAACTGAACTGAAGAATGTATGTTTACATACAGGCTACAGGGAAAAGGTGCTATTTAATCCAAAGGAACCCAATGCCAGTGATGGACTTTTGGCTTTCTGGCACTTGGGTAGATGGATAAGGGGATATTTTTGATCATTACTGATACCTTTCAGTCGCATCCTGCTTGACTGTTTCTCTTGTCTACTCCTATCCCAGGTGTAGGTTTTATTTGGCAAACAGAGGAAGTAGTTCTTTTTCCATTTGCTCTTGGTTCTACTTATCCTGGCAGTAACATTTCCCTAGGGGCAGGCAAATACTCCCTCAAGTTGAAGATCTCATTTGCAGTGGTGTCATTTGAGGTGATAGTCATGTGTACATTGTAGAGGAATGATTTTATTCATATGAGTGAACAGATGGGTTAACAAAGCTGTCTGAGGTTGTAACAGGGTTCAAAAGCTATTTTCGGGACATCCATCATGGTCATGATGTGGAGTGCTGAACCACCAATAGTCTATTAGATTATAAGTACCTTGAAAACCAGGGTTAAACCTTGTGTAAACCAGGCCCATTTCAACACAGAGTAGAGAAGTACACTTCACCTCTAAGTTTTAAAGGTGATGCGGTGTTTGTTACTGTTATGTAGCACAGAGAAAATATTTAAGCTATCACAATAAATGAATTTCATAAAAAAGAACTAAAGTGAGTTTTGTGCTATTTTATTCTAAATGTGTTTTCTTTATTACCTCATTTGTCTAACTATAAAATGGCTTTGACATCTTGGAAGAAATGATCACATAAGTGCAAACACACTTTTTAAAGAGTTGACGTCTTATGAGCTTTAGGTGAAGGCATTCTTTTAAATTTGTTGTTTTAATTATGTTCGCAAGCTCTCCTACTCTTGTAGTGAGCTTGGTTTTGTTTTATGGTTCACTGCAGTATGTATTGAATTTGTTTTGAAGCCACATGAGAGAGGAAGATACAGAAGACAGTGGAAGTTGCTGTCTTGCTGAACCCCTGCTTGGGTCACTGTCTAGAGTGTATATCATAGGCCCCATTGATGCTTAATAGCATAAAGCAGTGGTTTTCAGCCTTGGCTGCATGTTAAAATAATTTGAAAATCTTTTAAAACATACCGATTGAGTCAGAACCTCTGGTGGTTGGACTTTGTCTTCGGTATGCACTAAAATATGCTAGGTGATTCTAATGTGCTGGCAGTTACTGAGAATTATTGGCAAAACAGATGTGAATATCAGTCCTTGAATTCAAGTGGTCAAGAAACTGAACTCAAATTATTTTTTGTTGCTAATCTCAAGTTTGCTATTAACCTCAGTGTTTCTTATGGTTTACTTATCCTCTCTCCTGCACAGTTCAATGTTGTTAAATAGCAGAAAATTGGGAGATCAGAGGAGCCTCTTTATTTGTAGGTCATCTGTCCTGTGAGGTTACCATTGGGTGTCCACTCTCCTCATGACCCTTGGGGTCTAGTGGTGTCGGAACACTGGTGTCTTTCCATGTGTGCTTTGTCCAAGCACCAGGACTAGGGCTAAGGGACTGCTACAAAATTCACTTATCACATAAATCATATTTTAATGAAAAATTTACAAAATATAAATTAATGCAAAAAATCCATGATGAACAATATATCAAAATTTTAAAGAAAGATAGGAGCTATATACCCTCCATTATCAGGCATTCTCTTTGTGGGAAATACAGCCTCTCTAGCAGCTCTGCATTTTTTTCCTGCCTTCTAGTTGAGGAACTCTCATTTAATCCAAGAAAAGTCCTTTTGCCAGCATGCTGGCATATTTGGCTTGCATATTTGATCTTTTCTAGAATATTTCCTTTTATCCCTGTCCCCAAAATGGATTTAGACATTTGGAAACAAAGTATATGAAGAAAGGTATTAGTGGGCGACTTTGAATTTTTTTCTATTTGCTACACCTCTCTTTGTCACTGAACGTTTAATACATTACCCAAGGTATGTGTGTGTAGTTTGTGATGTGTGTGTGTGTGTGTGTATGGGGGTAGAAGGTATCATAAGTTCTTTTCTTTCTTTCTCTCTTTCTCCCTTTGTTTTCTTCCCTTCTCTTGCTCTTTCTTTCTTTCCTCTCATTCAATAAAAACAAATTGCAGAGATGTGAATGAACCCAGACATTATCACACAGAGTGAAATAAGTCAGAAAGAGAAAAACAAATATTGCATATTAATGCATGTATGTGGAATCTAGAAAAATGGTAAAGATGGTCTAATTTGCAAGGCGGAAATAGAGAAACAGATGTGGAAAACAAACCTATGGATAGCAAGCGGGGAGGGAGGAGTAGGACGAATTGGAGGGTTGGGATTGACATATGTTCACTACTATGTATAATATAGATAACAATGAGAACATAGTGAGAGCCTACAGTACAGCACGGGGAACTACTTGGGCTCTATGGTGACCTAAACGGGAAGGAATCCCCAAAAGAAGGGATGTATGTACATGTATGGCTGATTCACTTTGCGGTACAGCAGAAACTGACACAGTGGCATAAAGCAACAGTTCAGTTCAGTTCAGTCGCTCAGTTGTGTCCGACTCTTTGTGACCCCATGAATTGTAGCACGCCAGGCCTCCCTGTCCAACACCAACTCCTGGAGTTCACTCAGACTCGTGTCCATCAAGTCCATGATGCCATCCAGCCATCTCATCCTCGGTCGTCCCCTTTTCCTCCTGCCCCCAATCTCTCCCAGCATCAGACTCTTTTCCAATGAGTCAACTCTTCACATGAGGTGGCCAAAGTACTGGAGTTTCAGCTTTAGCATCATTCCTTCCAAAGAACACCCAGGACTGATCTCCTTCAGAATGGACTGGTTGGATCTCCTTGCAATCCAAGGGACTCTCAAGAGTCTTCTCCAGCACCACAGTTCAAAAGCATCCATTCTTCGGTGCTCAGGTTTCTTCACAGTTCAACTCTCACATCCGTACATGACCACTGGGAAAACCATAGCCTTGACTACATGGACCTTTGTTGGCAAAGTAATGTCTCTGCTTTTCAATATGCTATCTAGGTTGATCATAACTTACCTTCCAAGGAGTAAGCGTCTTTTAATTTCATGGTTGCAGTCACCATCTGCAGTGATTTTGGAGCCCCCCCAAAATAAAGTCTGACACTGTTTCCACTGTTTCCCCATCTATTTCCCATGAAGTGATGGCACCAGATGCCATGATCTTCTTTTTCTGAATGTTGAGCTTTAAGCCAACTTTTTCACTCTCCACTTTCACTTTCATCAAGAGGCTTTTTAGTTCCTCCTCACTTTCTGCCATAAGGGTGGTGTCATCTACATATCTGAGGTTATTGATATTTCTCCCGACAATCTTGATTCCAGCTTGTGCTTCTTCCAGCCCAGCATTTCTCATGATGTACTCTGCATAGCAGTTAAATAAGCAGGGTGACAATATACAGCCTTGACGTACTCCTTTTCCTATTTGGAACCGGTAGTCCAATTAAGAAAAATAAAGGCAAATTGATGGAGAACATAAAGCATTTATATTATTTTTCAAAAATAATGATTTTGTCACTAAAATGCCCTGTCTCTTATACCAAATACCAAGTATTTCTTTGAGTAGGTCTTATATACGTTCTTCACCCAAAATTTCAATCCAGCAGGGCACTTCTAATGCACTAGAAACATCCTTAGCATCTGCTGCCATCTTAGATGTACATGAGAGGATGCTTAAATTTCCCACTCTACATTTTACTATTTGAAAAATTTAAAAAAACCCATGTGTGTCTTCCTGGTGGCTCAGATGGCAAAGAATCTGCTTGCAATGCAGGAGACCCGGATTCAGTCCCGGAGTTGGGAAGATCCCCTGGAGAAGGGAATGACTACCTACTTCAATATCCTTGCCTGGAGAATTCCATGGACAGAGGACCCTGGCGAGCTACAGTCCGTGGTGCTGAAAAGAGTCGGACACAACTGAGTGACTAACACGTTAGGTGTATTTTCTGTCTCCAGAGCCCTTTGGGGAAAGAAGTCCTCCATCCATCTCTCAGAACTTTGTGGTTGAGGAAGAACCATCATCTTGTTGTCATTATTTCCTGTCTCTGTTCCCCAGTCTTTGTGAATAAAATATTCTTCCTCCTCTGGCCACACAGGAGTTAACTCAGGCAAACAGTCTTCTCAAGGAGCCTCTGGGCAGAAACATCGAAACATCAGCAGCTCATCTGTCTTGGCTTAAAGTTTGACTCTGCTCTTTCTCTCACGTGCTCCACATCCATTTCTTCAGTAAAACTTACCAACTCTCACTCAGGATATACCCTTCTAGTTTTCACCAGCTCGACTGTCATGGTCCTGGTCCCGACCAGCACGGTCTTCCCTGTGGATCACTGCAGGAGCTTCCTCCCTGGCTGTGGGCAGGAGCTGCTAGCGCTTAGATAGGTGTATGCTCTTGCCTCCTTGGTTGGCACAGCACTTGTCTACACGGTACCCAGGAGGAGCAGTAAGACTGGTCCTCACCACTGGTATGAGAGTGGATGTTGCCTGCCTCCTCAGGTGGAGGAGTGTGTGTCCTCCCCAACTCTTTCTCCTTCTACATTTTTCAGCTAAATGGAGAGAGGAACATTGAAGACCCGGGGGAGAACTGGGCCACAGCATGGGAAACATTACCATGTGCCCAGAAGGAGGATCAAAGCATCACGTGAGCAAAAGATAAACCCATTGTGGTGATCAGTGCTTGGCTCTGTGCCTTGATTTCTCAGCAACACCTGTTCTGTCCACCCCGTTTAATTTTTAATACTTAACGGCTATCCTTCTCTGCTCTATTTTTTCTTCCTAGCACTTATCACTATTTAATACTATGCATTATTGATGTACTTTATTTTCTGTCAAGGAATACCAAACAACGGATCTGTTTTTATCAAATTGGGAATGGGAATCTTTTTAACTGATCGTATTTCCTTCCCTCTCTTTTAAAAATTAGCTCTAATAAGCTCAGCAGAATTTGTGCAAGGTCTAATTAAAGAACTGTGTACTAACCCTTCCTGACTTTGTCTTACTATTTGATCATCATTCCCCTTCATTGTAATTTAAAATTATATCTACTTTTGTTCCAGATCTTTTATGAAGTTGGGCAAGTTGTAGATAAGGAATTTATCTTTATACTTGCTCATACCAGCAAAGTTTGTGTACATATAGGTTTTTAAAAGGAAGTTTAATAAATATAATTAAATTGTTAAAAAATTCCCACATTCTATTTTTGGAGAAGTTTACACTTTTTTTTTTTTTAATTGTAAAGAGCATCTTTTCAAATGAATACAATGTTAATTTATAGAATACATTGATTTAGTTTGAACATTTTAAGGGCATATTTTAGGACAGGGGAGAGAAAAATAAAAGAGCAAAACCAAGTCCCTCTAAGAGGAAGTCATGATTTCAGTATGGATGGTGCTCGTGCCTCCCCTTTAGCCCAACCCTTTGATCCTTCATCGTGTCATGATTTTCACCTTAGTTTAACAAGATCTCAAAATTTGAAAAGGGCCTTGATTTC
The DNA here is from genome assembly GCA_006410635.1 of Cephalophus harveyi. Classification (NCBI taxonomy): domain Eukaryota; kingdom Metazoa; phylum Chordata; class Mammalia; order Artiodactyla; family Bovidae; genus Cephalophus; species Cephalophus harveyi. The sequence goes on along the minus strand of SJYT01047172.1, from coordinate 246,902 downwards.
CAACTCAGCTCCTCCAGAAACTGAATGAGGAAGGGTAATTCTTACCTCTTTGTCACACTTTAAAAGGAGGGGTTGGATTAGCTCAGTCATTCTCAAGGCTAGATTCAGCCTAAGTGACTTGAAGAGCTTTTAAAAAATCCAGTTCCTCCTTGGAAATTCTGACTCATTTTATTTGAATGAATTGGGTTTTTAAAAGTTATTTTTTACTGCAATAAGCATTTGGGCATGAGACCCGAGCACTAGGATATTTTTAAAGGCTCTCCATATCATTCTTTTGTGCAGCCAGAGTCTAGACCATTGGTCTCACTCATGTCTCTCCCAGCATTGACAGCTTGTGACTGGGTGAATAACTAGATCTTTCTAGTTGTTCAGTTGCTTAGTCATGTCCGACTTTTTGTGACTCCATGGACTGCAGCATGCCAGCCTTCCCTGTCTTTTACTGTTTCCTGGAGTTTGCTCAAACTCATGTCCATGATGCCATCCAACAATATCACCCCCCTTTCCTTCTGCCCTCAATCTTTCCCAGTATCAAGGTCTTTCCCAGTGAGTTAGCTCTTCGCATCAGGTGGCCAGAGTATTGGAGCTTCAGCTTCAGCATCAGTCCTTCCAATGAATTTTCAGAGCTGATTTCTAACTCTATGAAAAGTCAAATCAGAATCCCTAGGGATTTCTGTTGTCTCTTGGACGTTATATTATATACTGCCACTAGATGGTGTTAGCAACTCTAGGGAAAGAGAAGATTCTGGTTATTTTGGATTTTTGTTTTCCCTGTGTAATATGCTTGAGACACTGAGCTTAGGAAGCTTCATGGGGACATAACATGTTAGTTCCTTTCCCTGAGCTAGAGGCCCAGAGGTGCAGCCGTTTTCTTAGACAAGTTGATACTCATTAAACAAGCGTTCTATCATCTGAAGAGAGAAAGTGAACCCCTGCATAAATATTAGCTCACATTTTTCTTATTATTTCCAGTGTGTGTGCTCCTTCTCTGTTCTCTGTATTTTTCTCTCTCTTTTTCTGTCGATGGCCTCTCTTTTCCTTTCTTCTTTTTTTCTTGATTTCTGCTCTCTAACCTCTATGTATAATTTGGTTATAAAAACTAATGAGGGAATACAATTTCTTTTGCTGCCTTTGCAGTTGATAAAAATTTCAGGAACCTAAAAATGATTCAGATCTAACATTTTCAGAAGGAGGAACATATTCAGGTTACAATGGGAAAATTCTTATTCAGGGGGCTTCTCTAACATCTGTGGCAGCACCAGCCAAATCCAGGAAGAAAGGAAGAATTTTATGTGCCCTATCAGAGAAAAACAGTCAAAATCTTCTCCTTTTTACAGCAGAATTCGGGTGAGGGCCAAACCTCTGGGTGCACATATAAGTAGGGGTTTTGCACAATAATAGGGAGTGCTTCTCCGCTGCTTTGCATCCCGAGATCTCAAAGCGCGCCCTTGCTGCTTTGTTCTGTAGAGCTGCCTGTTTTCCCTGGGCTGTCAAAATAGGAAGATGTGCTGTGATTTTTTTTTTCCCTCAGAGATTGCAGTCCTTCCATGGCTTTGTTCCAGCCCAGCTGCTTGTTGTTCAGGGAGACGCTTTGCTGTTGGTGCCAGGATATACCATTGTGCTTTCTTCTTTCCTGAGTGACACATACCAGTGGGTCACTGCCCGGAACAGTGGAGCAAAGCATGGTGTGTGTTCACCCGTGAACTCTTGTTGTTTACTATTCTCTGATCTCCATCTGGCAGCATCCCATACCAATCTACATTAAAAAAACAAAACAATCAACCAACACCCCCCCACCCCCCCCAAAAAAAAACCAAACCAAACAATGTTAAAAACACAAAAATACTAGAAAAAGTCTTTTTTTAAATTAATAGTTAATGTTTATTTTGCTTTTATTTCCAATATTCTGGGAGGTGGGTCATAGAGGATCCTGCTGTGGTTTATGTCAGAGAGTGTTTTGCCTGTTTTCCTCTAGGAGTTTTATAGTTTCTGGTCTTATGTTTAGATCTTTAATCTATTTTGAGTTTATTTTTGTGTATGGTGTTAGAAAGTGTTCTAGTTTCATAGCCAGGACATGGAAGCAACCTAGATGTCCATCAGCAGATGAATGGATAAGAAAGCTGTGGTACATATACACAATGGAATATTACTCAACCATTAAAAAGAATACATTTGAATCAGTTCTAATGAGGTGGATGAAACTGGAGCCTATTATACAGAGTGAAGTAAACCAGAAAGAAAAACACCAATACAGTATACTAACACATATATATGGAATTTAGAAAGATGGTTACAATAACCCTGTATGTACACAATGGAATATTACTCAACCATTAAAAAGAATACATTTGAATCAGTTCTAATGAGGTGGATGAAACTGGAGCCTATTATACAGAGTGAAGTAAGCCAGAAAGAAAAACACCAATACAGTATACTAACACATATATATGGAATTTAGAAAGATGGTTACAATAACCCTGTATGTGAGACAGCAAAAGAGACACAGATGTATTGAACAGTCTTTTGGACTCTGTGGGAGAGGGAGAGGGTGGGATGATATGGGAGAATGGCATTGAAACATGTATATTATCATATGTGAAATGAATCGCCAGTCCAGGTTCAATGCAGGATACAGGGTGCTCGGGGCTGGGGCATTGGGATGACTCAGAGGGATGGGATGGGGAGGGAGGTGAGAGGGAGGTTCAGGATGGGGAACACACGTACACCCATGGTGGATTCATGTCAATGTATGGCAAAACCAATATAATATTGTGGAGTAAATAAATAAATAAAACTGAAAAAAAAAAAGTTAATGTTTATTGACTGCAGTATGCCAGGTATTGTTTTAAAACAATTGACATATATCTTATTGAATCTTAATGTTAATGTCATGATCTATGGTCTGGGCTTCCCCAGTGGCTCAGAGGTTAAAGCATCTGCCTTCAATGTAGGAGACCTGGGTTCGATCCCAGGGTCGGGAAGATCCCCTGGAGAAGGAAATGGTAACCCACTCCAGTATTCTTGCCTGGAGAATCCCATGGACGGAGAAGCCTGGTAGGCTACAGTCCACGGGGTCGCAAAGAGTCAGACACGACTGAGCGACTTCATTCACTTCACTTATGGTCTATTAATATCCCCATTTTACAGATGAGTAAACTGAATAAAAGCAGGGGTAAGGAAATTGCTCAATGCTACACAGCTTAAAGTAGATGAGCCAAACTCTGAGCATAAGCAACCTGACGTCAGAGACTATGATCAATTAACTCTACACCTAGGTTCTAAAGAGTCAGGTATTAGAGTCCCACAGAAATAAAGGATAGGTTTTCAATTGGATGGTCATTGGGAAAGGGTGTATTTCCTGTTATAGTAACTATCTTTCCTTTGGTGTAAGATTGAATAGATGCTCTGAACACAGTTTTGGAGGACCTAAGTGCATTCCGATGTTCCCACTTCTTATTGATTAGGCAATCAAAAGGAGGGAAACTTCTCTCTTAATTGTGATCGACATCATGAAGTGTGTATATACCATCTTAAATAAGTTTGAGAAACAAGCAACTGGGAACATGATCCCTGTTTGTCTTTTGCTGGCTTACTTCTGCATTACCTGAGAGGGGGCAGAGACAGAGACATATATATATAAAACTCTGGACTTCCCCTGTGGCTCAGATGGTAAAGAATATGCCTGCTATGCTGGAGACCTGGGTTTGATCCTTGGGTTGGGAAGACTCCCTGGAGAAGGGAATGGCAACCCACTGCAGTATTCTTGCCTGTAAAATCCCGTGGACAGAGGAGCCTGGCAGGCTATAGTCCATGGCATTGCAGAGTCAGACACAATTGAGCGACTAGCACTTTCACTTTTTTTTTTTTTTCCGTATATAAAACTAACAGATGGCATTTGGATGGAAGCTTTTCCTGCTAGCCATACACTAACTTCTTTAGGTCAACAGAAGTCTAGAAGAAACACAACTGCAAACAAGGAGAGAGCATTCTTAGTGTAATTCATGTGATTTAGGGCCTTCAGAGAGCAGACAGTAGTTCTCTGAATGAGGTATTTTTGGGACACATAATAGTATTATGAATGGAAAATCTAGAAGGAAGAAACTCATAACCTTTGTGGCTTTGAAATCCCTTCGACCAACATAACATGAAGCTGCAGAAGAGTAAGAGTCTCAATAGAAGAATCCAGGAGTCAGCATTGCTGTGCAGACATCCAAAGGAGCTGATGAAGAGAAACCCATTGTTCAAAGACCTTCATGACTCTGTAAGCAAAGACTGAGACTTAGAAATAAGCTCGCATCACACAGCTGATTTAGCCACATGGGACAAGGACAATATGGTGCAAGCCTAGAACAACATGGAAAGGCTTTTAGAGAGGCTCTTACCTGAACCACGCTAACTGAGGATCAATACCAGTTCCCTGGGCTTTCCAGGTGGTGCTAGTGGTAAAGAACTCTGCCAGTGCAGGAGACAGGAGAGAGGCAGATTCAGTCCCTGGGTTGGAAGATCCCCTGGAGGAGGGCATGGCAACCCACTCCAGTATTCTTGCCTGGAGAATCCCCATGGACAGTAGAGCCTGGCGGGCTACAGTCCATAGGGTTGCAAAGAGTCGGACATGACTGAAGCAACTTAGCACAGCACACAGAACGGCACACCAATTCCTTAGTGAGAAAGGACTAGATAAAACTCCAAACTGACTGATACCTTTTACATTTGGGCATTTTTTTTTCATTTATACATTATCCATTTATACATTGAAGCTCTGATGATTCTCAACAAACTTATTCATGTCAGTACAATTCTCCAGTTAAAAAAATTTCTCTCAATTTTGTTCTGTGTGTTACTGCACTATGAATCATACTGTTTCAGATTCACACATGCCCCCTGACATTACCTTATGACCCACAGGTAGTTCAGATTGAATGCTAACCACAATCAAAATGAAACTCACCATCTTTCCTCTGGACCTCTTAATTTTCCTGGAAGCCATATTTCAGAGAATAGACCAGCCACTTCATTGCTCAAACCCGAAACGTGGTTGGTAGCATCTTACACTACTCTCTCACACCTTCATCCTATCAATCTACAAATCCTGCAGTTTCCACCTCTTAATACCATTGAATCTATCTTCTTTTCCTATTTAAGTGCCTTTCAGTTCAGTTTTGTCCCTTCTCTCTTATATTATTGCCTTTCGTTCTCCTCTTTGACAACATACCTGTGTATCTTTCTCTTTGGTTTAATGACTTTTTAAAAAGTGTATATCTGATCATGTTGATGCTGCTGCTGCTAAGTCACTTCAGTGGTGTTCGACTCTGTGCGACCCCATAGACGGCAGGCAGCCCACCACGTTCCCCCGTCCCTGGGATTCTCCAGGCAAGAACACTGGAGTGGGTTGCCATTTCCTTCTTCAGTGCATGAAAGTGAAAAGTGAAAGTGAAGTCGCCCAGTCGTGTCTGACTCTTAGCGACCCCATGGACTGCAGTCTACCAGGCTCCTCTGTCCATGGGATTTGCCAGGCAAGAGTACTGGAGTAGGTTGCCATTGCCTTCTCCGATCATGTTACTTCTCTGCTTAAACTCCTTCAGCAGTTCCATAGAACTTTCAGGATAAAGTGAGCTCTGCCTAAGTGCACGGAGCCCTTGCAGCTTTGAACCCTGGCCCCCTCTCTACCTGCACACCCCCACTTCACCCTTGCATGCTGTTTGCTATGGCATGTCTGTCTTCACACATGATTTCCCTCTACAAACTCCACCTGTTGCTCAAAACTCAGCTCATGCCTCCCCCTCCAGAAAACCTTTAAATGATAGACCTCATCTGTACAATTAAGACTTCAATTTTTGTCTTTCCAGTATTTTTCATTCCTTCCTTTATCATTTCCTTGGTGTCAGGCTTTTCTTCCTCTTTGTCAGTTACTTATTAAAATATTATTTTCCTTTTTTGCTACTATTCTTTTAAAATTATTTTATTATTTTTATTATTTCTGTATTTTTTTACTGTGCTGCATGACATGTGGGATTGTAGTTCCCCAACCAGGGATCAAACACATACCCTCTGCTTTGAAAGCATAGTCTTAACTATGGGGTCACCAGGGAAGCCCCTCTACTATCCTTTTGTTAATCCCTCTCTTCCTTATCTTTGTGCATAGATTAATGTTTACTAAGTTTTGGTCTACTCTTTTCTATATCCTTTCTTTATTTCTATAAATATTTGCCTTATACTCTTTTGTGGAAAAGTAACTACTTTATAAAGAAATTTTAAGTCCTGCTTGATCATTGATATTAACCTAAGGAAAATCCAGGAATAGACACATTGAACTTTTCTACCTAATTCCTTTAAATTAGTCTTCTCACTGTAAAAATACTGTTCTCAGCAGTTAAAGGTTTGTCTGTATCAAAGGTTAATACAGTTTATTGGTGCATAATCTTCAAAGAGAGTCTTAAAGTCTGCAAATCAGAGAACTAGCATGGGGATGGGTCAGAAGTTCAGGGTGCAGTCATATGTGTGACTTATGGCAAGGTAAGGTTTCTATTTGTCAGTGATAAGATGGGTAGGCTAAGAGCAGCCCCATTCATAAATTTGGCCTGGGTCAAATCCAATTCATAGATATTCAACCAACAGAAGTGTGAGTTGCAATTGTTCATGGCCTTGAACTGCTCCACGTTGGATGCTGGGAAATCAATGTGGCTTTGTTCAGCACTGACTGCCTGAAAGGACCATAAATCAGGAGCTTCCATATACACCTTTTATTGTCAAGGTAATGGCAAAGAAAAATGATAGCAGTTATTACTCTCACACAGTTTAGCCTTTTTCCTTTCTCATTGATGTTTCTTCCAGTTTTCTTTCCTTTCCTTTTATAATCTGACTGATGGGAGCATATAGCTCTTGAATTTTTTCTAGAGGACTATGTTATACAAAACAGTACATGGTTCTTAGAAGGATCTTAAATAATTTTATTTGTTGAAACACATTCTGGGTATGCCACATTTTGAACTAGTCCACCAAGTGATTATCCAAAATGGGAGTTTTTCATTTTTGATAGCTGCAAGCCATCTTCTATAATTTCATATCATAATTATATATCAGACTCAGAACATTATACATTCTATTAATGTGATTGGGATTTGTTTATTTTCCCCTATACAGCATGTTTACTACCCTCTTATGGTTGTGCTGTGATAGTTTAACCACCACCACCATCAATGAGGTTTTGTGTATTCATGATACCCTGACAAGTTGATACGTTGTGATCTGTTGTGTCTTACAAATAATTGGTCTCTAACAATTAAGACACCCAAGACTGTGAAAGATTTTGTTTTACAGTTAGATTGGACTCACAGTAATTCTTTTGATGATGTTGTTACTGCCACTTTATTTAAGGGAAGAAATAGTAGCACTGAAGTCATTTGTCCTAGGTTTTTATGCTAAGTGCTAATTATTACCCAATATCTGGTCACTTCCTTTTAGTTAAAAAAAAACATGTTTTTTAGCTGAGTACATGCATGGTTAGAATAAAGACCATATAAAAAATTAAAAAAAAAAAGAATAAAGACCATATTTCCCAGCTGTTCCTGTAGCCAATGACTAAATTCTGGCCAATGGGATGAAAGTGGAAGTGGTATGTGCAATTTATAGGAAATGTTTTTAAAGGGAGAGAGCATGCTCCTTTGTCATCTTTCCCTTTTTCTGTTGATTGAAGTATGGCTATGATGGCTGCATCTCCAGCAATCTCCTCGGGCCATGAGATAACTTTGGTAAAAGAAGTCAGTTAAGAAATGGAACTAGCTCCCTGATTCTGAGCAGCCTTCCACCAGCCCAACTTCTTAATGAATGTGAAAGAGAACCATGATTCTAATTTGTTAAACTTCCACTACTATTTTTCTGGACCTAATTCTCATTATAATGAAATCCAAGCAAAACAAAGGTTGAGAATTGAAAGTAATGAGTCCAAGATTCCTAGAACTCAGACCAAAACTTCTGATTTCTGAACCGTTCCATGTAGATGACCCAAATTTAACTCATTAGCTTCTTGTCCAAATTTGTTCCTATTATGTTCTTCTTCATCTCTGTTAATTCTAAACTAAACCTTGAAAGCATCTTTAGTTCTTTTCCTTCTCATGCCATTATGAGAGAATTTACTATAGTCAAGAAGATTTTCTCCTGAATTGGTCTTGAAAAAATCAGAATACATTCTTGATTGAGTTTCTTGATCAGTTTCTGTAGAAAAATAAATGTACTTACCAAGTTGTGTCAAGTTGTTACCTGTAATTTGTATACCTACTCCAATTTTTCTGGCATCATAAGTTAATTCTACCTAATGAGGCAGAGTTGCTATTTAATACTGTAACTCAGTGTTTCGAGACCTGATTGCGTTTTGCCCAAGGTGTGACCATTGCTTTCTGAAATTACGAATAAGTTATATGAAATTTCCCTGAGATGTAAAGAACATATGCATCTAAGTTTCTCTAATATACTTCATATTTTTGATGCAATTCTGAAAGTAAAGCTGTTTAATACATCTCTTTGGCATCACTTCTAAGCATTAAATGAAGAAAAATATTATAGCTAAAGTCTGAAGTATGAGAATTTACAAAATTTTCTTTTCTAGAAAGTTATGTTTAAGGAAATGTTAGTAGGTGTGAATTTCTTTAGGAGATGGGAGACCCAAGTTCAAGACCCCATCCCAAGACTAACTAGCTTTGCGATATTGAATAGCTCACTTTTCTTATCTGAGATTCTGATCTGTTGTCTTCAGCATGGACTAGATATTGCAGAGTTTCTTAGGCTTGAATCTGTCTTTAGATAATTATCTGGAGACATTTTCTTTTTTAACCTCAAACCAGCAGTCTTTATTTTAAGACAGAGTAATTTGGAGTTTTCCCACTTTAGATCCTAGAGTACAAGAAAGTTCCTGAAAAGTTGAGCTGACTTTGCATACATTTAAGGAAAGAATGCTCATGTAGACATGTATATAAAGTGCTTGGTGTTATTTCCTGCAGTGGGTATGCTTGAGAGGCAGCGTAGGGCTGGAAAATTTTTTTTTTTTTCTGACCTGTGATGTTTATCCTTTGCTGTTTATCAGAGCCAAGGGCCCCATTGTGCAAAACAAACATGTGCTTAGTGGAGGCCAAAATCCAACTGTACACACAATTATGAAGTAAATGAAGTTGCCTTCTGCAGTGGTTGTTATTATTTGTATGTTCCCTGAAGTTTTGATGTAAGAAATTTAGTGATACTCATAGGTAAACATTCCTGCCACAACAACTGTCAGAAAATAGACAGTCAATGAATATTACTTTCCTACCTTCATTTTTTTCTATGTTTTACTCCACAACACGTACTATGCTATTTATCCTTCTAAATATTGCTCTCTCTTCATCCATATTTCTCATTAAAATCTACCTCTGGCTCTGATTCTTTTTTGAACTTTTTTTTTTAACTAAATATATACCTGCTGTATATATTTTTCCTTCTTGGACACATTAGGTAACTAGCTAATAGAATCAAAGGGCAATTTATTTAGAGACAAGATATTAATTTAGCACATACTTATTGAGTGCTTACTATGCTAGGTAATATTCTAGTGAGGAGGATACCTTTGGGAACCATGCAAATAACCGTTTCTATCTACATGGAGTTTCTATCTAAATGGTGAAAAGTAGGGATATGAATCAGTAATAGATATTTCACTTTTGCTGTCCCCAAGTCCATTTATCTATCTTCTTATTTCATGGTAACTGTACCCCCAATATTTCTATGGCAAACTGGTCATCTTCCTTTGATTAAAGTCTTAGTGGAACTGACCCCCAAGCTACTCCAATCTCCTTCAGCCATTTGGGGCACATGGCCATGCTGGACCAGTCAAGTGCTTCATCAAATTGCATAATGAACTGAAAATTATTGGAATGAATTCAACTCAAAGATGGCACTCTGACAAAGGCCACTGACTCCTGTAACCTAGAACCTCAGAGCTTGACTAATTTCCTATTAATTCCAAAGGCTTTATTCTTTGACTGCTCCTTCTGTGCGATTTTCCTTCAATATTTCTTATTTAAGTTACTGAGTTTTGTGTTGCCTGGAAACCAGTAATCCTAACTATACTAAATTGGTTAAGTAAGAAGTATCACATTTCTTTACCTCTCATTATTAACTTAAATTCAACTTAATCTTACCCACTGTATTAAGTGAGTTAATGAGTGAGTGAAAGTCGCTCAGCCGGGTCTGACTCTTTGCGACCACATGGACTATACAGTCCATGGAAGTCTCCAGGCCTTTCCCTTCTCCAGGAGATCTTCCCAATCCAAAATCAAACAAGGGTCTCATGTATTACAGGTGGATTCTTTACTAACTGAGCTATGAGGGAAGCCCACCCACTGTTTTGGCAGGAAATTAATTTTTATTAGCAAGTCCTCCTTCCTTTTAGGATAAAAACTTAGGAGGTTCCCATTGTCTTCAGCCACTTGTGTGCATGGGTCATTGTTGAAATATCCACTACCCCAGGATCTGTGCCATTCCAGGGATAAGGACATCTTTGGTGTGGCTGGACATGCTGAGTTAGGGTTCAGCTTCTACAGATACACCATGTAAAACTTAGTATATATAAATATATATAATTTCTCTGAAACTTTGTACTCTCCAGGTAATTATTCTGATGCAAAACCTCTCTCAGACAGTTAACTTATCTGAAAGCCTATGTAATCTTCTAAGAACAAAGGGCAAACTCTCATGTTCATTCTGTCTTGTTCCCTCACTTGTCTTCTCTAAATGATCCTGGGTTTGTGTAGTGAACTGGGAACAATTCAATTATTTATTCACTTAGAATGCATTTATTAAGTTTTGGTTCTGCTGCAGGCCCTGTATGAGGCTCTGGAATTACAAAGAATAATTTATCACAGTTTCTGCTGTGACTCATAGTCAGGGGGAGGGAAGTTGGGTAGCAACAACATGATGGCTAAATAATCAAATAACTATGGCAGTGATAAGTGCTGCAATAGGCATATGAAAGTAAGCAAGATGGCAACAAGAAGGAAGCTCTTGAATCTGTTTGGAGATGTCCAAGGATGGTGTGCAGAAAGAGAGGATAGCTGGGCTGAGTCATAGGGAACAAATAGAAGTTTGATTAATATACAGGTAGAGTAAGAGAAGGTCTTCTCTGGTGGCTCAGCTGTGAAGAATCTGTCTGCCAGTGCAGGAGACATGGGTTCGATCACTAGATCAGGAAGATCCCCTGGAGGAGGAAATGCAGTCCACTCCAGTATTCTTGCCTGGAAAATTCCACGGACTGAGGAACCAGACAGGCTACAGTCCACAGTGTCTCAAAAGAATTAGACATGACTTAGTGATTGAGAATGCTCAGAGTGAGAGTAATATATATTCCAAGCAAAGTAAAAGACAGAGGCAAAGACACACATGCAAGGGAGAGAGAGAGAGCTGAGAGGGCAATGGAGGAAGAGGAGGAGGAGGCGGGGGCTGGGAAGGGGAGATGAGAGGATAGCAGAAGTGGCCTGTGCTAGAAAATGCAGATAGTCCAAGACGAAGAATTGGGGAGAAGAGTTCACGGGGGGATCATTGGAAATGAGCCTGGAAAGGTAGGCAGAGGACAAAGCATAGTGGGTTAAGGATGACTTTTATAATTAAGTTGTCCTATGTGAAAATTCAAGTTCTGCCCCTTTGATGCTGTTAAATCAATAAAGACACTTAACCCAATGGCCTTATCTATAAAGGGGAAAAGGTAGCTGTACCTCCTTTTTAACATTATTGCAAGGATTACATGGATTCATGAATGTAAAGTACTTAGAATGGTGCCTGCCACATAGCAGAATCCAAGAAATGTTTCTCCCCCCGCCCCCTACCCCCCACACACCCTGGAATTTATCACAAAAGCCATAAAAGCTGAAGGTTGCTGATAAAAAGTGCTTGGTGGATGCATTTGGGAAGCAGTGAAAAATTGATTGAAGAGAGAGGATGAAGCTGGCTTAAAGAGAGCCTTTGAAGCTGGGTAGAAGTCTTTGTGAATTAAAGTCACAAGCTTAAACATTATTTAATTGAAAGCATAGTATTAAAAATGAAAACGGGAATCGATGATACAAATTGCAACAATCTTGTTAGCTAACCAATCAATACTGTCATCTATCCCTGATGTTTCTATTAGGTAAAGACCAAAATATCTACTATTTTCAACTTTTACAGTTTTGCAGGATTAGTATAGATAGAATATTTATATTTGAAGTTTCACTTAAAATTAAGCCATGATATTTTTTTCAATCACTTGACAGCCATTTTTTTCTGTATTTTTTCCTACTTACTTTCTTCCCCTTAGGAAATCATTGTTAACAACTTGATGCATTTCCCTCCCATATATTTCTCTGCATTCATAAAACTGTATACAAACAAAACCACCTTTACTAAATTACTGTTGTTCATTTTCCTAGAAATAGAATAACCATATATGTTTCTTTGTAGCTTACTTCTATTATACAAAAATCCATCAAGGACATCCAGCTAATCATAGGACTCCCATAATATGGAATGCTATGCACATATTGAAAAATAATTATAGAATCTTTAGATCTATAACAGACCTTAGAGATTACCTAGCTTAGCAACTCCCAAAGATATGTCTCCCCAGTTTAATTATTTTCCTAGTGGACAGAGGTTTTTAACATAAGAGAAATGTTGAAAGCTCTATTAGAGATTCCTCTGGCAGTGGTGGGGAATTTGAAACCATCTTTCAAGACTCAACTCTAATCTTATTTCCCTTGGGGAAGCATTCCCTGATACTCCTGACTGGAATAAGTTACCCTCTTATGTGTCCAAATACACTTTCTATTTGTTATTTGTTACATTCACTGGCATGATATAAATAAATTATTAGTTATTAATAAACTGCTTATTGTCCATCTTTTTCTGCCCATTATATTTTCAATACCTAATACAATGCTTGGCAGATTAAAAAAGACTCAAAAATGAATGAATGAGCAGCGGAATTTTTGCAGAGGGTTGCTTATACAGATGTTGAAATTTAATGCAGCCGAGTGGAAGTGAAGGATGAGTCAGTAACAAGAGGGTTGCATCAGGGACTCAGAGACTGATATTTTCTTTGTGAGTTCATGGCAGTTAAAGTGATATTCCTTAATATTTTAGGGACATATCCTAATCTTTTCAGGGCTTCCCAGGTGGCACTAGCGGTAAAGAACCCTGCTGCCAATGCAGATGACTCAAGAGGTATGGGTTCGATCCCCTGGAGGAGGACAGAGCAACCCACTCCAGTATTCTTGCTTGGAGAATCCCATGGACAAAGGAGCCTGGCAGACTACAGTCCATGAGATTGCAAAGAGTCAGACACGACTGAGAGACTGAACACATACACACACAATGGCTAACTGAATATGAGTTAGGAAAGAAAAGAATGAATTTTTAAAAAGTGCTAGCTTTTACAGCCTGGGGTGATTGGAAAAATAGTGGTGCCAGGAGAGAAGTTAACATGTAGAGGGCTATTTATGGGAAAAGGAGAGAGGAAATTATTTTATGTTTGGGTTTATGAATATTTAAATTTATCATGATGATGAGATGTCCAAGTTTAGGTTTTTCAAAGGAGTTAATGTGCAAACAGGACTGGAAACATAAAGTCAGCTGTTCGTGTAGCCATGAGAACAGAACACGCCACTTCCTGGAATAAAGTCTATGCACCTCTGACTCTTGTAGTTTCCTTGTACATAGGAACCATGCCTTATCCACCTTTCAGATTCCTAAGGCTTAGCACTTAGTAGGTGCAAGAGAAGTCATTCTGACAATAAATGGAATTGAAGTTTAGCGAGAAAAGAGTAGAGTGCTAAGAAAGTTCCACTTTTCCCTGGAACTGGTTCAAAATTTCATCTTCATTTTTTAAGGCTCTGCCAGCATAAACCTATTTCAGAGGCTACCTCTTTATGTAACCAGAGATCCCAGCATTTATTTCCTTCTGTCAGGTTTATATGACTAGGGAAGGGTTGTTTTCATTTGCCTCCCTTGGTTGTTGGGTTTATTGCATTACTTAAGTCCTAAATATTGGCATCTTGAAAGAAAACAATGAAAAACATCTAAGTCTGCATTTCCCTTTGATTCTGAAGAAAAAAAAAGAAAGAAAGAAAGAAAAACTCTGGAAAGGTAGTATTCCAGAATATTTTTGCTTACTTTTCACTACTTAATCAATACATTCACCAGCAGCCAGAGACAGAACGTTTTCCTTCACAGTGAGAGTAGAAACTAGGTTAGACACCCTGATAATAAGTGACAGTATTGTGGAGATGGATGGGGAGGGGTAGGCTACAGATTTTATTTGGTTTCATCTTAACTGCATTTATTCTGTCCCCATTTTATTGCCCATTCATTGCTCCATGTCAGTTCAGTTCTAGTCTATTTCACCTTGAGATATACACACAATATAATGCTAGGCATTTTCACTCAAAAGCATTTTCACATCTTGTCACCAGCTAAATTCTCTTCTTATGGATTTCAAGTTTCCTGTAATGAATTTTAAGGATTTTAAGCTCCTACTTTTTCATACTTGTAGACTTTAAACATTTTATTAAAAATGCATGACTGTAATGTCTGGGTAAGGATTGTCTGTCTGTCTGTGTGCTCAGTTGCCCAGTCGTGTCTTGCTCTTTGTGGCCCCGTGGACTGTAGCCCACCAGGTTCCTCTGTCCAGGGATTTCCCAGGCAAAAACACTGGAGTGGGTTGTTTCCTTCTTCAAGCGATCTTCCAGACCCGAGAATAGAACCAATCTTCTGCATCTCCTGCACTGGGAAGCGGATTCTTTACCACTAGCACCAGCTGGGTTACCACTTTATAATTACTCCATGATAGTTGATAGTAAAGGCAATTTAGGGACTTTCATAAAAGATGAGGTCACTTATCTAAAAGTTGTGCAAAATTATCAAACTCCTATACAGAAAAGCTTGTTTATACTATTAAGTGCATACAGTTTTTGATGGATGGAGTTACTAAACTCTACATGAGTTTTAATCATGTCTGTGGAAAATGACAATTTGCTTTCCTAAATGCCACTGATTCTTAATAAGGTAATTTGATTAATCTTTTCTTCTATCTTCACCTATAAAATTATTCCCTCTTCTCCACCAAATTCCCTCTCATATGTCACAATAATAGCAAAATGATTAAGCATGACTAGAACGCTGCTAATCATTTTACATAAAGTAGGTACTCATTCGGAGAAGGCAATGGCACCCCACTCCAGTACTCTTGCCTGGAAAATCCCATGGGTGGAGGAGCCTGGTGGGCTGCAGTCCATGGGGTCGCTAGGAGTCGGACACGACTGAGCGACTTCACTTTCACTTTTCACTTTCATGCATTGGAGAAGGAAATGGCAACCCACTCCAGTATTCTTGGGAGGAGAATCCCAGGGATGGGGGAGCCTGGTGGGCTGCCGTTTATGGGGTCGCACAGAGTCAGACATGACTGAAGCAACTTAGCAGCAGCAGCAGCA
The DNA here is from genome assembly GCA_006410635.1 of Cephalophus harveyi. Taxonomy (NCBI): domain Eukaryota; kingdom Metazoa; phylum Chordata; class Mammalia; order Artiodactyla; family Bovidae; genus Cephalophus; species Cephalophus harveyi. The sequence goes on along the minus strand of SJYT01047172.1, from coordinate 231,423 downwards.
GCAGGTACTCATTATGCTGATTTTACAGAGGAAGAAGCCAAGGCTCATCAACGTTCATTGATTTGCTCAGATAAATGGTGGCATTAGTATTCAAATTATTCAACTCCAGAATCAGCATTTTTGACCACTATTGCCTCCCATTTCCCAGATAGTTGTCTTTGGTAACATATGAAAGACGTGATGAGCGTCACAGTTACCGAAGCAAAGATTTTTTTTTTTTTTGTTCTGGGCTGCTCTGAAGGCTGTTTAATTTGATTGAGAGTAGCTGTCTTTTATTGAGTGTTTTCAATACTGTAAAGACAACTTTACAATAGTGCTGTGGGGTAGGTAATAAGTGAAGTCGCTCAGTCATGTCCGACTCTTTGCGACCCGTGGACTGTAGCCCACCAAGCTCCTCCGTCCATGGGATTCTCCAGGCAAGAATACTGGAGTGGGTTGCCATTTCCTTCTCCAGGGGATCTTCCCGACCCAGGGATCGAACCAAGGTCTCCCACATGGCAGGCAGATACTTTAACCTCTGCGCCACCAGGGATAGTGTTTTTAATTTCTCAGATGAGGAAACTGAGCTTGAGTTTACATAGCTTAACCTCAAGAAGTAGTTGTGACTGGTGATGGTAAAGTCTGTAGATAAGCCAAGTTCCAAAATCTCCCTTTAAGATCCCAAATGCGCTTAGGTGCTCAGTCTGACCCTTACATCTTTTGAGTCTCTTGCATTAGTAGGCGGATTCAACCAGAATGCTGGTTAAAAATGCAGCTCCCAGTTCCAATGGTAGCCATTCAAATTCAGTAGGTCCTGAGAGTGGCTCAAGACTTTGCATTTTAAACTATTATTCCTTGCCTTTTCTGTGCACAGTAAGCTTGGAAAACAGCTGTCTTATTTAATATCAGGAAAATGTTCATGAGAAAGGTAATGGCTTTTTAATCTTGATTCTTAAGTATTACATATGCATTTTGAAAAATAAACGGTAATATTGTACTGAAAATTCTACCATGTCACCAGTTGAATAAAACTACAAGACTTGAAAGCTCTTTAAGATCTGACTTAAAATTTCTGGTTTCTGATATAGGAAAAATGATGACAGGAAGAGCAACTTGTATGCCAGTTGAAAGATCATGGCCTTGGGGCTGAAAACCATAGGGAATTAATTTTAGCCAGAGTGGGCAAAGACAGGGGAAAAAAAGTGTGAACTCTGCAGAACAGATAATTCTATGTTCAGTTTGAATTTTGAACAGAACTTTTCTGCCAATCCTTAGTTCCTGTGGTTTCTATTTAGCATTGTGTAATGGTCTCTCAATTGTCCAGTGATTTACTAGTTATTTTAGGATTTTTATTTCTTTGGTACATATCATCCCTTCCTACTGAAAAAGTGAACAATAAAAGTAATCAATTGGGAACATTTTAATGAGACAATCCAACCCGAAGCTTTGCATTCAAATATTTATACAAATTTGAGGAGGTTATGCCTCCAGTTTTGTTTCACTTGGCCTAATGAATGAGAAAAAATTATATATAAAAAAAAAAGATTAGAGAATTTTTGGTAACTTGAGCAGCAAAAAACATCATTTAAGAGAAGTAGTTTATAGTAGAATATTCTTTGAATAGATGGTTTGTTTAAATTGTTTACAATACATTACCAAAGAGGATGTGGGAACAAGATTATAATTTGGTCTTGATTTGAAGTGAGACTAGCCATGCTGTTGGATGAACTGAAGGTTAAGATTTAAGCACAAATGGATGGTTATAACCCTATTTTTCTGATCCTCTATGTGGTACTCTGGACTACATTCTTGTGAGGTAGAGATTCTGAATATAATTTTTCCTATTTAATTGTTGAAAAAATCTACTTTTGTGCATTAGGTTATCAGCTTCTGGTCCCTAAGGCAGTGAAAAGAGAGGGGTTTACTGATTGGCTCACATGATGCTCTCTTCCTAGGGTACAGAGTTTTGTTAACTCTGAACACAGTTCTCTGGTAATCTTGTTTAGTTAGGAGATAAAACCAGTCAATCATAAAGGAAATCAACCTTGATTATTTACTGGAAAGACTGTTGCTGAAGCTGAAGCTCCAATACTTTGGAAACCTGATGCAATGAGCTGACTCATTGGAAAAGACCCTTATGCTGAGAAAGATTGAAGTCAAAAGGAGAAGGGAGCTGGCAGAGGATGAGATGATTACTCACCGACTCAATGGACATGAATTTGAGCAAACTCCAGGAAACAGTGAAGGACATAGGAGCCTGGTGTATTGCAGTCCATGGGGTCGCAGAGAGTTTCAACAACAGTTGGTTAACTCAGATTTTTATGTCATGGTGTTTGTTTAGTGCCCTTGGGTTGGAAGCTTAAGCATGTCATTTGTGTCAACTAGATCACAAAGAACTAAGAGAATTTTAAAGAATGTGTAATTAATTTTGGAGCACTTTCCTGGTGGCTCAGATGGTAAAGAATCTGCTTGCAATTCAGGAGACCTGTGTTTAGTCCCTGGGTTGGGAAGATCCCTTGGAGGAGGGCATGGCAACATGCTCTAGTATTCTTGCCTGGAGAATCCCCATGGACAGAGGTGTCTCGTGAGCTACAGTTCATGGAGTTGCAAAGAGTCAGACACTGCTGAGTGACTAAGCAGCAGCAGCAAACCTATCAAATATATAACACTTTGATGAACTCTAATATAAACCATAGAATTGGGCTTCCCTGGTGGCTCAGATGGTACAGATCTGATTGCAATGCAGGAGACCTGGGTTCGATCTCTGGGTCAGGAAGATACCCTGGAGAAGGGAATGGCAATCCACTCCAGTATTCTTGCCTGGAGAATCCCGTGGACAGAGGAGCTTGGCAGGCTACAGTCCATGGAGTCACAAAGAGTCAGACACAACTAACACCTTTAATTAATTTTGGAGGGTTATACAACTCCAAACTTCAAAACAAAACAGCAAAGTCTGTAACATTGCCAAATTTAAAGAGAAAATGTTCATTAGTCTAAGACCTTAGGGTCTTTTGGAAGGGGCCATGTCACTTGGAAAGTAGAAGATTAAAAATTATTCTGAAGAATGGAGAGAGAAACTGAGAAAATGTTCAATGAATGGCTTTCAATGTAGCAGTCCTAAATAACTCTTTTGTTTTTAAATAGTGTTACATGAAACTGAAGTAAATGTATATTTTTCTTCCTGTTATTATTATTATTTTTTGATTGCCCCAAGTGGCATGTGGGATCTTAGTTCCTTGACCAGGGTTTGAACCTGTGCTTCTTGGATTGGAAGTGTGAAATCTTAATCACTGGATCTCCAAAGAAGTCCCCTCCCTCCCATCTTTCTGTTAAAACTAGGGTGGTGACTAGAAATGGATACTTGTGCACAAGCAATAGCTAATAGTTATATCTTGCCTTTTTATTTGGAGTTTCTTAAATCAAGAAAGATAGATATTTAGATTTTCTTGTAGTGGTATGTATTCTGATGCTGATAATTCTGGGTTGTTCTATTCAATTAAATAGTTTATGGTCACTTTGAAGTTATTTATTTAAAACTTTGGTTTGCTGCTGCTGCTAAGTCGCTTCAGTCATGTCCGACTCTGTGCGACCCCATAGATGGCAGCCCACCAGGCTCCCCCGTCCCTGGGATTCTCCAGGCAAGAACACTGGAGTGGGTTGCCATTTCCTTCTCCAAAACTTTGGTTTAAGAGATAGCTATTTCTAAATAAAAATATATGTTTACCAGAGAGTTTAGTACTAAAAATCATTCCTGTACATGGTACCTTATTCGAGCTCTATGAGTTTGACAACAGGTTTGACTCACAGTTCAGTTGGGAAGATTTTTTTTTTAATGATACAATATTCAGTTTTGACATTCTAAAAAACTAAGACCATGGCATCTGGTCCCATCACTTCATGGCAAACAGATGGGGAAATGATGGAAACAGCGACAGATTTTATTTTTGGGGGGTTCCAAAATCACTGTAGATGGTGACTGCTGCCATGAAATTAGAAGATGCTTGCTCCTTGGAAGAAAAGCTATGACCAACTTAGAAGCATATTAAAAAGCAGAGACATCACTTTGCTGACAAAAGTCTGTAATAGTCAAAGCTATGGTTTTTCTAGTAGTCATGTACAGATGTGAGAGTTGGACCATAAAGAAGACTGAGTGCTGAATAATTGATGGTTTCAAATTGTGTTGCTGGAAAAGACTCTTGAGGGTCCCTTGGACAGCAAGGAGATCAAACCAGTTAATCCTAAAGGAAATCAACCTTGAATATTCATGGAATGACTGATGCTGAAGTTGAAGCTCCAATACTTTGGCCACCTGATGTGAACAGCCAACTCCTTGGAAAAGACCCTGATGCTGGGAGAGATTGAAGGCAGAAGAAGAAGGGGCGGCAGAGGATGAGATGGCTAGATACCATCACTTACTCAATGGACCTGAGTTTGAACAAACTCTAGGAGATAGTGAAGGATAGGGAAGTCTGGTGAGCTGCAGTCCATGGGGTCACAAAGAATTGGACATGACTTATCGACTGAACAACAATTCAGCCTGAAGATCACACTCTTTTACCATGATTGTCTGAGACTTCTAGGTTAAACAGGTCTTCATGAAAATGATCCTGCAAGACTTAATCTCAGTTATTGTCAAGCTCAAGTGGCAACCCTCTGAGTGTCAGTGACCAATGAAGTTGTGAGGGTTGGGGAGAGCAGGACAAAGAAGGGAAGCGACTTTGGGTGAAAGATTTTCTTCAGTTCAGTTCAGTTCAGTTTAGTCGCTCAGATTTTCTTGGAGAGTGGCATAGCCACAAAGAACAAGAAACTCACATCAGCAGGCCTGTCATCATCCTTGCACTCTCTCAAATGGATGGAATCTTACGGACTCAAAGAAGACAAGGATGAAAAGGGCTACCAATATTCTGAAGGGTTAAATTTAGGTCAGGGATTTAAAACCAGCAACTTCTCATGAGTAGGCTGTCTTGAGACTGCAAAAATAACAATAATGGCAATGATAAATAAACTAACATGTCTATGACAATTTTCTATGTTGGATACTGTTCCATCTATGATGCATGGCTTCCTTGGTGCCTCAGATAGTAAAAAAAATCTGCCTGCAATGCAGGAGACCCTAGTTCAATCCCTGGGTTGGGAAGATCCCCTGGAGAAGAGAATGGCCATCCACTCCAATATTCTTGCCTGGAGAATCCATGGACAGAGAAGCCTTGTGAGCTACAGTCTGTGGGGTCTCTAAGAGTCAGACATGACTGAGTGACTAACTCTTTCACTTTTTTTTTTTTTTTTCCTATAATGCATGCATGTTCATTCACTCAGTTGTATCCAACTCTTTGTGACTCTGTGGACGGTAGCCCGCCAGGCTCCTCTGTCCATGAACTTTTTCAGGCAAGAATAATGGAATGGGTTGCCACTACCTCCTCCAGGGGTCTTCCTGACACAGATATTGAGCCTGTGTCTCCTGCATTGGCCAGCAAGACTCTTTACCACTGAGCCACCTGGGGAGAACTTCTATCTACAAATCACTCATTTAATTCTCACTATGATCCTATTGGGTAAGTGATGTCTTTTTTTTTTTTTTTAATTGGAGTATAGTTGATTTACAATGTTGTGTTCGTTTCAGGTGTACCACATAGTGATTCTTTTATATATATTCGAATATTCATTATTTTTTAGTTTCTGTTCTCATATAGTTTATGAGAGTATTGAGTACAGTTCCCTGTGTATAGAGTGCATCCTTGTTGGTTATCTATCTTATAGATAATAGTGGATAAGTAATGTCTTCATTTTGACTATACAGATGAGAAACTGAGGCAGAGAAAAGGCAAGTAGGCAATTTTCTGGAGTTCACATATTTAGTAAGTGGTGGAGTTAGGAACTGAACCAGTCAGTCAGACTCCTAAGTTTGTGTTCCCAGTTACAAAACTGCACAAAGAACAGGATTCCTAAGGCATAGCACCACAGTGAAGCTGTGCATGTCTAGATTCATAGGGCTGGAAGCAGTGGGAAGACGCTATATATCTGGCTTTCCAAAGCAATAAAAAGTCATTTGTTTTCTGGAAAGGAATCACTTTGGGTTATTTCCTAGCTTTTCAATCCAGGGGCGTCTCAATATCTTTTACTGGAAGGCACCTGAGGGATCATGTACCAGCTGCCAGTGGCCAAGGGGGAAATCAATCAAATGATCATTAATAAACACCTTGGGATCAGGTTCATTTCAGAGTTATCAAAAATGACCCTTTGTTCTTCTTTCTCTTCAAAAGAAAGCCGTTGGGGAAGAGGGAAACTAACTGCTAGAACTCTCTCTGTCTGGTTTAATCAGATAGTGAAACACTGAGTCAAGCCTGCGTCCTTAACTGCCCTTTCTTAGCTGTTCTTTGATTAGGCCAAGAGAACTGTGAGTGACAGAACCATGTTGGATGTTTGTGCCACATATTCTGATGAGCTAGCCCTCGACTGCTCCTTCTTTAAAGGAGCATTAGGATATCCTGTGGGGAAACAAGCAATGTTTCAAGTGCACAAAGGCTGCTTGAGAAGGGGCTGCCCACAGTGGCACACGCTTGCTTAGGTACACAGCCAGCCCTGCAGTGACTGATGGATATGCTTTTCTCTTCACCTGTACTGGGAAAAGGATGAAGGGCACCTTTGAAGGAGGAGGGCCTATGTATAATTACATCGTGTTCTTTCGTTTAAAGCCAATGCGTTCTGGAAAGAAAAATGACTGTCCACTCTAGTAACAATGACCCAAATCCACTAATATACATTGCTGTGGGTCAGATCTGTACATTTCTAGGATTATTCTGTGGGGACAAATTTATTGGATTGATTACATGCTTTTGTTAACTTGAAAGTATCTTAGCAGAAATAGGCAATGAGTCTCCAGGAGTTCTCAGTGTATGTGCTTTACATGGAAATACATAGTTGATAAGATATAGTAGAGTTAAAACTTACAGTCATAACTCAACTGTACAGAAATGATTGTTTATCTCTCTATTGTTGTTCAGTCTCTCAGTTGTATCCTACTCTTTGTGACCCCATGAACTTCAGCACACTGGGCTTCCCTGTCCTTCCCTGTACCCTGGAGCTTGCTCAAACTCATATCCACTGAGTCAGTGATGCCATTCAGCCATCTCATCCACTGTTGCCACCTTCTTCTCTCTCCTGCTCTCAATCTTTCCCAGCATTAGGGTCTTTTCCAAGGAGATGGCTCTTCGCATCAGGTGGCCAAAGCATTGGAGCTTTGGCTTCAACATCAGTCCTTCCAATGAATATTTAGGGTTGATTTCCTCTAGGATTGACTGGTTGGATCTCTTTGCTGTCCAAGGGACTCTCAAGAATCTTCTCCAGCACCACAATTCAATCCCCTACTCACTCCATTGTTTGAAAACTGGTACTTTTGCCACTATAGCTTCAGCTACTTCCTGTCTATTCAGTCAAATTCTAAGGTTATGTTTCTGGCCTCTTGCTTTGATTGTCTCTAGACATGGTCTCAGTTGCTGTGCAGCGTATGAGTAATCCTGCCACTGGGAGAGGAGTGTCTTGGACCTCCTGGTTTCCTCTGAGGTTGAGCGGGTCTTTCTTGCCCTTGGGCCTCATGTGCAGCATGTGGTGCTGACGTACTTGGCCTGACTCTCTTAGGACACAGGGCCTCTGAGCACTTCTACGTTTTCCTTAGAGGATGCTCAAGAACTCATGGCTTTTTGTGCAAAAGATAGACCTTGTGGCACTCTAGGAGGCTTCCTCTGTCTCAGCTGTATTGCCTTCCCCAGCCATTGTGATGGCCCTTGCACCATGTGGCTTTGGTGCCAGGCGAATTTTCCTAAGAACTTGTGGTGTTTCCTGGCTATGTTTTGAGAAACAAAACGTTTGAATTCCTGCTGTGGGTATTTTAATTGCTCAATTCTGGATTCTCAAACATAACGGGGTAGGTGGGTAGGAAGATTATGCATCCACCCATGTCAGTGTGCTATAATATACCCATCTCCCTGGTGGCTCAGAGGTTAAAACCTCTGCCTGCAATGTCAGAGACCTGGGTTTGATCCCTGGGTTGGGAAGATCCCCTGGAGAAGGAAATGGCAACCCATTCCAGTACTCTTGCCTGGAGAATCCCATGGATGGAGGAGCCTGGTGGGGTCGCAAAGAGTTGGACATGACTGAGCAACTTCACTTGCACTTTTGTAAGTCTCTCAAGGGGTTCATCTCCTTCTCTCCCCCACCAACCTCCCATTAAAGGCTTTATCCATCTTTTAGTGTTGGAGAAACTGCATTTTTTATCTCTGTTCTAAGTTTTATATTATAAATACTATGCTGAGTCACTTAAACTCTGATGTGTGGGAACCCACAAGTTTGTTTTCTCACAATAATACTTGAAACTCTTGCTTTTCAGACTATTATCTCAGCTACTGGCTTTTTTTTTTTTTTAATGAGAAGAGTATTATTATAATTATTTTGATCGTTATCTTTTTCACTGTTTATTTTTCTGTTGATAAATATTAGTAAAGTTATATTCTGAGCGTAAGCATGTACTCATACCCAAATTTATTGTCTGAGTGAGCAGGTTCTTTGTATTGTTTTAAATTTATTTTTAATTATTGTGTTGACTTCTGTCTGCCATACAACAGTGTGAATCAGCTACAAATACATATGTCTTCTCCCTCCTGAGCTTCCCTGCCCGCCTCATCCTGCCTTTCTTGGTTGTCACAGAGCACTGGCTTGAGCTCCCTGTGTCCATACAGCAGCTTCACTGGTCATATTACACATGGTCGGTTCAGTTCAGTTCAGTCCAGTCGCTCAGTAGTGTCTGACCCTTTGCGATCCCATGAATCGCAGCACGCCAGGCCGGTAGTGCATACATATCAGTGCTGCATTCAGTTCGTCCCCCTCTCCTTCCCCGGCAGGGTCCAGTCAGTTCTGTATGTCTGCATCTCTATTCCTGCCCTGTAAATAGGTTCATCAGTACCATTTTTCTAGATTCCATATATATTTGTGTTAATATATGAAATTTGCTTCTCTTTCTGATTTACTTCACTGGGCATTACAGGTTCTGGGTTCATCCACCGCAGTAGAACTAACTCAAATGCATTCCTTTTTATGGCTGAGTGAATTTCATTGTCTATATGTACCACAACTTCTTTCTTTTTTAAATTTACATTTCTGTTGATTTTGAATTTTAGTACATTGTGTAGGTCATATAGTTAGCACATGATCATAACACAGAACAGTTTCATTGTTCTCCAAAACTCCCTTGTGCTCTCCTTTTGTAATGAAAAACCCCTTTCCTGAGCTGTGCTGTGCTTGGTCGACTGCTCAGTTGTGTCCGACTTTTTGCGACCCCCGAGGAGTGTAGCCCACCAGGCTCCTCTGTCCATGGGGATTCTCCAAGCAGAAATATTGGAGTGTGTGTGTTGCCATGCCATCCTCCGGGGATCTTCCCAACCCAGGGATTGAACCCAGATTTCCCGCGTTGCAGGCAGATTCTTTATTGACTGAGCCACCAGGGAAGTCCATGAATACTGGAGTGGGTAGCCCATCCCTTCTTCAGGGCATCTTCCCGACCCAGGAGTTGAACCAGGGTCTCCTGTAATGCAGGCAGATTCTTCTTTTTTTTTTTTTAATTGGAGGCTAATTACTTTACAATATTGTGGTGATTTTTGCCATACGTTGACATGAATCAGCCATGGGTGTACGTGTGTCCCGCTATCCTGAACCGCCCTCCCACCTCGCTCTCAACCCCATCCCTCTAGGTTGTCCCAGAACACCAGCTTTGAGTGCCCTGCTTCACGGATTGAACTTGCAGTGATAATCTATTTTATGTATGGTAATACACATGTTTTAATGCTGTTCTTTCAAATCATCCCACCCTCGCCTTCTCCCACAGAGTCCAAAAGTCTGTTCTTTACATCTGTGTCTCTTTTGCTGTCTTGTATATAGGGTCATTGTTACTATCTTTCTAAATTCCATAAATATGCATTAATATACTGTATTGGTGTTTTTCTTTCTGACTTACTTCACTCTGTATAATAGGCTTCAATTTCATCTACCTCATTAGAACTGACTCAAATATGTTCTTTTTTTGTTGTTGTTCTCATTATTATTTATTTTTTAATCAATACTTAGTCATTTTTTTTTCACATTTTTTTTTTTTTCCATTTCAACACAGGTAGTCTCCGACTAACACATTTACAATGTTTTGACCTGAAAAAAAAGTGTGAAAAATAAATGACTTCCACTTCTTTATAGTAGTCATTTTCAAATTGTCCTCTAAGGAGTTCCACAGGGGTCTGAAGAGGTTCCTTGGGAGATGGGAGGGCTTGAGACTCTTTGACTGATTTCAGTTTTACTGAGGCATCATCAACAAATAAAATTGTAAAATGTTTAATGTATGCATTGTGTTGATTTGATATTTGTATACATTGTGTGAAAGGCATCCCACCACCTAGTTAATTAACGCATCCATCACTATGAATATTTATCTTTCTTTTCTTCCCTTTTCTTTTGTCAGTCTTTTTTCTTTTTGTGAAGAAATTTAAATTCTAATCTCAGCAAATTTAAATTCACACTACTCCCTTTTTCCAAGTTTATTCAGGTGACTCATGTAGATGCCAACTCTGTAGAAACAATAAAATATTGCTCTGAGGTTGCAGATAAATAAATTGTTGTTGCTGTTTAGTCAGTGGTGTCTGACTCTTTGTGACCCCATGTACTGCAGCATGCCTGGGTTCCCCGTCCTTCATTATCTCCTGGAGCTTGCTCAGACTCCAGTCCATTGAGTCTATGATGTCATCCAAAAATAGGGATGTTAATTAGTTTAAATGGTTTAGAATCTATTGGTCTCTGCAACCAGAAGACAATGCCACAGTTTGTCTTTGAACTCCAAATCTCTTCAAAATGGAGCATGGTAAGAAGAGGGAGGACCTTAAACATTGGGTTTGGCTTTTTTGCTTTGTTTTTATTATTTTGTTTTATTTTTAAAAATTAATTTATTTACTTTAATTGGAGGCTAATTACTTTACAATATTGTGGTGGTTTTTGCCATACATTGACATGAATCAGCCATGGGTGTACATGCATCGCCCGTCCTGAACCCCCCTCCCCTCCCCATTCCATCCCTCTGGGTTGTCCCAGTGCACCAGCTTTGAGTGCCCTGTTTCATGCATTGAACTTGGACTGGTGATCTATTTCACATATGGTAATATACATGTTTCAATGCTCTTCTCTCAAATCATCCCACCCTCGCCTTCTCCCACAGAGTCCAAAAGTCTGTTCTTTATATCTGTGTCTCTTGCTGTTTTGCATATAGGGTCATCATTACCATCTTTCTAAATTCCATATATATGCATTAATATACGGTATTGGTGTTTTTATTCCTGACTTACTTCACTCTGTATAATAGGCTCCAGTTTCATCCACCTCATTAGAACTGATTCAAATGCATTCTTTTTAATAGCTGAGTAATATTCCATTGAGCATATGTACCACTGCTTTCTTACCCATTCATCTGCTGATGGACAGCTAGGTTGCTTCCACGTCCTAGCTATTATAAACAGTGCTGCTATGAACACTGGGGTACACGTGTCTCTTTCAGTTCTGGCTTCCTTGGTGTATATGCCCAGCAGTGGGATTGCTGAGTCGTATGGCAATTCTATTTCCAGTTTTTTAAGGAATCTCCACACTGGTTGTACTAGTTTGCATTCCCACCAACAGTGTAAAAGGGTTCCCTTTTCTCTGCACCCTCTCCAGCATTTACTGTTTGTAGACTTTTTGATGGCAGCCATTCTGACGTGTACAACTTGTTTATCCATTCATCTGCTGATGGATATCTAGCTTGCTTCCATGTCCTGCCTACTGTATTAATAAATAACGCTGCAGTGAACATTGGAGTACATGTATCTTTTTCAGTTATGGTTTTCTTAGGGTATATGCCCAGTAGTGGGAATGTAAATTGATACAGCCACTATGGAGAATAGTATGGGGTATCCTTAAAATACTAGGAATAAAACTACCATATGATCCAGCACTGCCACTACTGGGCATACACCCAGCTACTGAATCTCAAAAGGCAGTTCTGAATATCAAAGTTGAGGAATGACATTTTTTTTCTCTGCTGTTTTCATCCTCTCCTGGAAGAAAAAATGCGGTTGTTTGATTCAATGGGTAGAGTAAGAAACATTAGAGACTACTGGGGAAGAAAATGCATCAGTTACTATTTCAAAAATATTATCTTAGTTATGATACCTTTTTTTTAACTTCATGCACTTAAAATTTTTCTCTCTTCCTTTATTTTCCTTCTCCTTTCTTTGATGACATTGAAACTTCCACATTTCTGGGTGGAGTTCTAAGCAACTGCAGCTTAACCTCTGCTTCCCCAAATCCGATTGCTGCCCATCTGTAGGCCATTTAAAATGAATGCTGCCTATCTGAGAGGCACTATTATGAGTTTTCATTTTCAGATGAGAAAACAGATTTCAATAGACTATGTTCAGTTTCACTCAGCTAGGAAGTGACAGAGCTGATTCAAACCCAGGTCTGTAATTTCCTCTCCAAAATTTCTAAAGATGACATTATACTGCTGTTTCCAATTCTAGTCTATTTCAAACTTACTACACAGACATTAAGCTAAATCCATCCTGAATACACTACAAGGAAGTTAATTTCCTATAAAAGGACTTTGCACGTATACAGTTAAGAAATTACACATAATTTTTAAATTTGAAAGAAAATCAGCTCTTTAGTTTCTAGTTATCTCAAAGTTTTTTTCTCAATATCTAAAAACATCATTCTGATTAAACAGTGCTTAGGTAACTCTTTAGATATGAGCTCCATTGACTGGCAAATGATATACCTCTGGAGCTTATCAGCATGTCAAAGTACAAGAGTCTTTAAAATTCCTGTTAAAATGCATCTGGTTTCATTAAGTACGGGAGTGGGTTTTAAAATGGGTCCATATACCCTCAAGGAACACTGGAATTACAAATACCAACTGTATGGATTTACATCATAACACCTTTTTAGAGAATTTAATATGCCTGAAAGACCTTATATCCATTAAGAAGGAAATGAGAGGAAGAGAGAAAGAACATAAGAATAAATTATTGGATGGAAAACTTGAATAATTTTTAGATCACTTCTAAAAAATTATATAGCACAAGATAAATAAATATGAATAGGAAAAAAGTTTATGCAGTATTAACAGGTGATTTCACTGTTTCAAGTAGTAGAAATGTCACCAGTTGAAATCGGTGATAAATTTATGTCATATTTATGAACATACCAGAAACCCACTCCCTTTCTTAATGATACCAGATGCATTTTAACAGGAATTTTTAAGACTCTTGTACTTTGAAATGCTGATAAGCTCCAGAGGTATATCATACATTATCTAAAAATGAATTATCAGGTTTGGATTTCTATTTCCTCAAGTCACCACAAGTTCAGTTACAGCACATTGTTAAGGGGTTAATTTTCAAACCAATGAGTGGAGAGAAGGGCTACTGATAAGAGAACGAGACAAAAGCAATTATAATTGGTAAAATTCTTTCCGTGTGAATATTTTTCTTTTTTGTAATTGCTGTGTGTTCCAGAAAGAACAATCGCCTAATTTAGTTTGGTTGGAATAACAGGCATGTGCTGTGGGTGCTGTGCTTAGTCGCTCAGTTGTGTCCATTTGCAACCCCATGGACTGTAGCCTGCCAGACTCCCCTGTCCATGGGGATTCTCCAGGCAACAATACTGGAATGGGTTGCCATGCCTTCCTGCAGGGAATCTTCCTAATCCAGGGATCAAACCCAGATCTCCCACTTGCTGGCGGCTTTTTTACCATCTGAGCCACCGGAGAAGCCTAAGAGTACTGGAGTGGGTATCCCTTCTCCAGCGGATCTTCCTGACCTAGGAATCGAAACGGGGTCTCCTGCATTGCAGGCGGATTCTTTACCAGCTGAGGTACCAGGGAAGCCCCAACAGGCACGGGGTTTTAGTAAAGACTCTATGTACAGGACAGCTAGTTTGCTCTAGCATGGAGCTGCCTCCTCTTCCAGTGATAGGCTTGCCACATATAAATAAAAAACATAACACCTGCCAAAACAGCTGCCTGAAATACTGAGTACTGACATACCCCAGTGTTCTCTATATGTTACAGCAACAATATTCAACTCTGTCTTTTTTAAAAATTTTAAAAATATCTTTATTGAATTTATTGAAATGTTGCTTTTTTTGTGTGTGTGGCTGCAATGCATGTGGGACTGTTAGTTTCCCAACCTGGGATCCAACCTGTACCTCCTGCATTGGAAGGTGAGGTCTTAACCACTGGACAACCAGGGAAATCCCAAATCACAGTTTTAATCAAATGTGATACCCTGATTTCAAGGCGAATGTCTTATACCATCTATTTGTAGTAAGCTACAACATTTCCCTGAATGGCATGCATGTCATTTTATGTGAAAACTCTTAAGACAGTGATTCTTTTAGGATCACCAGATGTGATTATCGAGTACTGTTGACAGATGATGTGCTGTCTGGCCTTGCACAGAGGCTACAGCAGTCTGTACAAAACACACGCCATTTCCTCTTCTACGCTACTCTCCAGTACTACTAATCTTTGCAGGCTGAGAGAACAATAGTGTAGAAATGGATTCTCTTCCCATAGAATACGGGTGCTTTGATCCTCCTGGCCTAGGGGAAGGCAATCCTTTCATAATATCCTCTTGCATGATCCATTTTTGTTTGTAGAGGGATCTGAAATAACAATAGAGATTGTATACTTATATAATGAAATTATCTTCCAAATTAATAAGGTGCTATTTTCAGATTTTGTGTCTTGTCTCAAGACACTATTCAAGTTTTAAAGGCCATTATAAATTTTACAGGAGCCTGTATTTTATATTTTAATAATAAGCCTGTATCCTTAATTCTTTCCATATTTATGTATATATGTACATAATTATGCCTCACTTGAAATGCTCAATTTTGTATATTAAAAATTATATGATATAGCCCAAGGGTGAAGGTTCATTAGATGTGTATAAGAGACAGCCCATGGACTGTAGCCTGCCAGACTCCCCTGTCCATGGGGATTCTCCAGGCAACAATACTGGAATGGGTTGCCATGCCTTCCTGCAGGGAATCTTCCTAATCCAGGGATCAAACTTACTCTCACACCACCATTTTTTTAGTAACATATATTTTTATCAACTTAGCAATGCAAAGAATACATTGCTGTAGTCTCAAAATGAAAAATTAAAGCATATGGATAAAGGTAAAATCTTTGACAACACTCCTCTCTATGAAAAAACTCTTTTAGTTTGTGAGGAGAATATTACCAATTTGATGTATCTTTTCATGTCTTTTCCCAGTTTTTTACAGACAAAAATCAGAGGGTGTTGGCTTTTGCCTCTGTGTGTTTTCTTAATGTTATGCAGCAGGCATTGCTCTATAAATTGCCTTTCTCACTCACCAGTATTCCTCAGAAATCTTTCTGTCTAGACATCAGCACTAATTAGTAGGGGGATCTTGAGAAGACAATGTAATTTTTGTCTCCGTTTCCTCACACATAACATGAGAGTAAGAACGGAATCAGTGTGACGTGCTTGTTGAAGGCAGAAGAGGGTTTACACATGCGAAGCACTAACAGTGGAGCCAATTCACAGAGCAAACGCTGTGTCAGTGTTTGCTCTTACTCTTCGTGCGTAAAGATCTGCTTTAATCTTTTAACCTGATGCCAAATAGCCCACAAAATTGACATTCTGTGTCATAGCTCCATTGGATATTTTGAAGTAAGGTTTGAAATTACCCACAGAAGCCTCAACTTTACAAAGAAAATGTAGCTTATTTATTTATTTTTTTTAATGATTAACCTGATCTATGTTACCTGCTAAAAATTAAACTTTAATCTGGTAAATGTGGTCTTGAGTTCAACGCTGTAATTCAAACACTCCTTTTAGGTAACTCTGTCCCTGCTTGGTTGACTTATGTAGATGCTGTTTTTCCATATCCCATTGGCTCACTTGATTTCATGAGGGCATCTGTCTGTTAGGCTGATGTGATTTGGTGGTGCAGAAAGGCAGGGGGTCTGGATTGATGTAGTGTCTATGGACCCTTATTGATATCTACAGAGGGACTGAGCTGGTCTGCTCTCTGTGCTATCTATCTATATATCATTTGATTCACTCTTTAGTATCTCTTGGTGTATGTGTGTGTGCTCAGTCATGTCCGACTTTGCATCCCTCTAAACTGTAGCCCCCTAGGCCTCTCTGTCCGTGGGATTTCCCAGGCAAGAATACTGGAGTGAGTTGTCATTTCTTAATCCAGGGGACTTTCCCCACTCAGGGATCGAACACACGTCTCTTGAGTCTCCTGCATTGACAGGTGGGTTCTTTACTACTGTGCCACCTGGGAAGCCATCCTTTAACTTACGCACTGAGAACTGTAACTGCCATAGAGTATGCACATTTTACAGTATATATTTTACTATATAATAACAAATTGTGTTACAAAGTGACTACACCTATTTACACTCACACTATGAATGACTGAGAGGATCCTTTATCACCAGTATCAGACCTTTTCCATAACTTATTCCACTTACATTCTCTCAACAATCCTTCACAGGAGGGATTCTATTCGCATTTTATGTATGGAAACCCTGAGATTCAAAAAGTAAAAGCAACCTGCTCAAGGTCACACAGACAGTAACTGGCTAATTTGGAAACCTTTTAAAGCGGAGCATAAGACACCTACTACTTAATCCCTCCGTTCCAGACATTTGTCTTTATTTGGGGTTAAGCTTTATGATATTGATTACCCCTGTTTTCTCATGTCCTGGTTAACAATCTATGATAAAATGGTAAATGATGTACAAGTCATGGACAAACAGTGCTATTTTCTTAGTTCAAACACCTATTTACCGGTCAAGGGTAAATAGCTTCCCCCACATCTTTTTGACTCACAGTCATTAGTGATATAGGAGAAGGACACAACTCAGTTGAATGAAGGGCTGGCTTTGCAAGTAGCTTTAGGACTAGGAATTTTGAGGCCTGAGGCATAGCCCCAAGACTAATCATCAGGGGTGCATGGTGCAGAGGGACACACACCTTCAATGTCTGTGTCACCTGCTATTACAAACATCTTTATTGAGACTGACAGAGCAAATTCCTCAGGTCAGAAAACAGAAGAACTCTTTCAGCTGAGTCGTGATATTTACAAATTTCTCTTCTGGTCTCTTGCCTGACCAATCAAACTGTCCTTGCAGAACAAACTGATGGATAATGAAACATAGAAACTGGAGCTGAAAAGTGCTGTCCTATTTCCAGCACCCGTTTCAGCCCGAGGCACATCTCTAGCTGCTCCATTTCTATCTATAAGTTAAAGCAATGGCATCGGCAAGCAGTACACTCTGTACAGCAGCTGCAACTCGTTATCGGCTTTGTCCAGAATAACAAACAGAACAAACACATTTTGCAAGGGCTTTCCCCCCCTCTTATGTAGAGAAGGAGGAATTAAGCAATCAGTGAAATGCTGATTGATCGGTTGTGCTGACTTGGAGAAGTTCAAGGCCGCATTAGTACTATTAACCCCTGAAAAACAGAACAAAAAAGTTTTTAGAACTTTCTTTGAACCCACATCTTTGAGCTGAGAAGTTGTAACTGTCCTCAGAGGGGAAAAATTGGAAAATATTTGTTCTTCATTGAGCACAATTTACTCATCGAGATTGCTTTGCAATGTCATGATGGTTAATTATTTTTGTAAAGAGAATTCATGTTTTCTGACAGGTGTTGGTTGACCACAGAGTACTGGAGTTGTGTGAACTGAAGGGTATGATAAAAGTCAGTTTTAGCAAACCAATTCACTCCTATGCTTTAACTTTGACTCCAGTCACCAACTTCTGTGCCCACATTTATACCTGTCTTTACTAGAAATTGAACAACCTCCAGAATTCAAACATCCACATGCTGCTTCCTTATTCTTTGACCCCATGAACTCAAGTATTCACACTCTACATAATTTTTTGAGCACCTTGTCTTATGTAACTTAGAGTTTAAGGTATACCATTATAATCATTCCTTTCTAGATATTCTCAGCTTCCCCACCCTTGTCTTTCTAATTGAACTGGCAAAACTCAAATCTTTGGTGAACAATCTTCTATGTCAGTTAGTTCAGTTGCTCAGTCATGTCTGACTCTTTGTGACCCCATGGACTGCAGCACGCCAGGCCTCCCTGTCCATCACTAACTCCTGGAGCTTGCTCGAATCATGTCCATCGAGTTGGTGATTCCATCCAAACATCTCATCCTCTGTCATCTGCTTCTCCTCTTGCCTTCAATCTTTCTCAGCATCAGGGTCTTTTCCAATGAGTCAGTTCTTCGCAGCAGGTGGCCAAAGTATTGGAGTTTCAGCTTCAGCATCAGTCCTTCCAATGGATATTCAGGACTGATTTCCTTTAGGATTGACTGGTTTGATCTCCTTGCAGTCCAAAGGACTATCAAGGGTCTTTTCCAACACCACAGTTCAAAAACATTAATTCTTCAGCACTCAGCCTTCTTTATTGTCCAAATCTCACATTCATACATGACTACTGGAGAAACCATAACTTTGACTAGATGGACCTTTGTTGGCAAAGTAAAGTCTCTGCTTTTTAATATGCTGTCTAGGTTGGTCATAGCTTTTCTTCCAAGGAACAAGCGTCTTTCATGGCTGCAGTCACCGTCTGCAGTGATTTTGGAGCCCAAAACAACAAAGTCTATCACTGTTTCCATCATTTCCCCATCTATTTGGCATGAAGTGATGGGATCAGATGCCATGATCTTAGTTTTTTTAATGTTGAGTTTTAAGCCAGCTTTATGATTCTCCTCTTTCACTTTCATCAAGAGGCTCTTCAGTTCCTCTTTGCTTTCTGCCAGAAGGGTGAAGTGATCTGCATATCTGAAGTTATTGATATTTCTCCTGGCAATCTTGGTTCTAGCTTGTGCTTCTTCCAGCTTGGCATTTAGCATGATGTACTCTGCATGTAAGTTAAATTAGCAAGGTGACAATATACAGCCTGATGTACTCCTTTCCCAATTTGTAAACAGTTCATTATTCCATTTCCAGTTCTAACTGTTGCTTCTTGACCTGCATACAGATTTCTCAGGAGGCAGGTCAAGTGGTCTGGTATTCCCTTCTCTTTAAGCTTTTTCCCTATTGCCTATATTGATATATATATTGTACACAGTTGGAGAAAACCACATACATGAACATTCTAATGTCACTGTAAAGTCGTGATCACCAACTTCCAATGGGAATCTAGTATACTGGATCTCGTGTGGTGGTTCTTTAATGAAACCATGATCTAATTCTTCACAGGAATTGTTTTAAACCTTTCCATTCTCAGTTAAAAACCATGCATCCTACTTCATTGTAAACTAGAACCATAAAGTGGCCATGCTCACGTCTTTATACTACCAAGTCTACCAACCCTTAGCTAGAGAAGGGATGTTTCATACCTCTACTCCTACGGCCTTCCTGTTACAATGGTAGAAATGTCCCTCTTTCTATGAATCCTTCTCCAAGTTCTCTAGATTTCATCTTAACTCTTCCAAAGCCTTCGACTTTTGCTTATACTCTCATGAAAATTTATACTCCCCTTTCAGATAAAACAGTCTCATCAACTGCAAATATACCTTGATCACTTTTCATTTAAACACAGATGTACAGAAAACAAACTCTTACTTGCTTCACCATTTCATTGAGTTTCTATTATTTTACTTAACTGCTTTTCTTCCCATGTTGTCTTCACTTTGTTATGTCCCATTCACTGTATGCACTTCAATCTGGCTTCTCTCATCAACACTTCAATAAAATTAAATATGTGGTCTCAGATAAATTCTAGCCTTAGTCTGATTCATAGGAGAGTCCTCTGGAGCACAGATCACATAGCAACGTTGTCCCCTCTGGAGTGAAAGAGTTTGGTCTTTCATGATCTATGGTGGAGCAAGGCAATGCTCATCAAGCAGGGACATTCTCTGGAAAAGGTATCAGATGTAACAGAGTAGCAGCCAGTCCTCACAGTGGCTGTGAGATGGATATGCTGGCCTGGTAGAAAGTCTTTGGGCAGGGCACACAGTCAGGTCTGCCATAGTTAGCTTTCTGCATGGACTCACCTCACATGTGATGCATTCTCTCTAAAGCAATCAGATTCATCTCTTTATAGCATAAATAATTTAACTTTCTTTGTGCTACAGGCTGAATTTTTATGTTCTCCTGTCTCCATTCCCCGCCCCCCCGCCTCAATACACACACAAATCCAGCCAAGTTCATGTGTTGACACTCTAATTCTCAATGCCATGGTATTTGGAGATGTGACCTTTTGGGAAGTAATTATTTCATGAGGGTGGATCTCTCCTGATGAAATTAGTGCCCTTATAAAAAGAGAAACAAGAGAGCTTGCATCTTCTTTCTCTCTCTGCATTGTGAGAAAACTAGGAAGGGTCTCATCAGCACACATCAGTGTGCTAGAACCTTGGTCTTAAAACATCTAGCCTCTGAAACTGTGAGAAATCAATGTGTGTTGTTTAAGCCACTCAGTTCATAGTATTTATTTTAGCAGCCTGAGCAGACTGACCCTATGTTAAAGTCCTTTAATGACATCCTATTGTACCATGAACGATAAATGTACATCTTAACATGTCCTACAAACTACTATGCCCTCCATGAATCTCAGCCTCATCATGGAGAAGGGGCTTGCATAACTCAATGAAGCTCTGAGCTATGCCATGCAGGGCCACCCAAGATGGATGGATCATAGTGGAGAGATCTGACAAAACATGATCCACTGGAGGATGGAATGGCAAACCACTCTATATTCTTGTCACAAGAACCCCATGAACAGTATGAAAAGATAAAAAGATGACGTCGGGAGATGAGCCCCCCTGGTTGGAAGGTATCCATGCTACTGGGGAAGAGCAGAGGGCAATTACTAATAACTCCAATAAGAACAAAGCAGCTGGACCAAAGCAGAAGCAAAGCTCAGCTGTGGATGTGTCTGGTGGTGAAAGTAAAGTCTAATGCTGCAAAGAACAATATTGCAGAGGAACCTGGAATGTTAGCTACATGAATCAAGGTAGACTGGACATGATCAAGCAGGAGATGGCAAGGGTGAACATCGATATCCTGAGTCAAGTTAACTAAAATGACAGGAAGGGGTGATTTTAATTCAGATGACCATTATATCTACTACTGTGGGCAAGAATCCATTAGAAGAAATGGAGTAGCTTTCATGGTCAACAAAAGAGTCCAACATTCAGTACTTGGGTACAATCTCAAAAATGACAGAATGATCTTGGTTCGTTTCCAAGGCAAACCATTCAACATCCTAATAATCCAAATCTATGCCCCAAATGCGAAAGCCAAAGAAGCTGAAGTTGATCAGTTCTATGGAGACCTACAAGATCTTCTAGAATGAACAACAAAAAAAGATGTCCTTTTCATCATAGGGGATTGGAATACAAAAATAGGAATTCGAGAGGTACCTAGAGTAACAGGGAAGTTTGACCTTGCAGCACAAAATGAAGTGGGACAAAGGCTAACAGAGTTTTGCCAAGAGAACACACTAGTCAGAGCAAACACCATCTTCCAACAACACAAGAGACAACTCTATACATGGATAACACCAAATGGTCAATTCTGAAATGAGATTGATTATATTCTTTTCAGTTGAAGATGGAGAAGCTCTACATTGCTGTTTCTGTTCAATCACTCTGTCATGTCAGACTCTTAGAGATCCCATGAACTGCAGCACATCAGGCTTCCCTGTCCTTTCACTATCTCCCAGAGTTTGCTCAAACTTATG
The DNA here is from genome assembly GCA_006410635.1 of Cephalophus harveyi. Taxonomy (NCBI): domain Eukaryota; kingdom Metazoa; phylum Chordata; class Mammalia; order Artiodactyla; family Bovidae; genus Cephalophus; species Cephalophus harveyi. The sequence continues at coordinate 209,631 of SJYT01047172.1, read as the reverse complement.
TTTATTGAGTCAGTGATGTCATCCAACCATCTCATCCTGTCTTCCCCTCCTCCTCCTGCCCTTAATAATTCCCAGCATCAGGATCTTTTCCAATGAATTGACTCTTCCCATTAGGTGGCCAAAATATAGGAGCTTCAGATACAGCATCAGTCCTTCTAATGAATATTTAGAGCCGATTTCCTTTTGGATTGACTGGCTTGATCTCCTTGCTGTCCAAGGGACTCTCAAGAGTCTTCTCCAACATCACAATTTGAAAGCATCAGTTCTTCAGAGCTCAGCCTTCCTTATGATCCCTACATGACTACTGGAAAAACCGTAGCTTTGACTATATGGATCTTTGTCAGCAAAGTGATGTCTCTTTTTAATATGCTGTCTAGGTTTGTCATAGCGTTTCTTCTAAGGAACATGCATCTTTTAATTTCATGGCTGCAGTCACTGTCCATAGTGATTCTGGAGCCCAAGAAAATTCTGTCTGTCACTGTTTCCAATTTCTCCCCATCTACTTTCCAGTAGTCATGTATGGATGTGAGAGTCGGACTATAAAGAAAGCTGAGCATTGAAGAATAGATGCTTTTGAAATATGGCGTTGGAGAAGATTCTTGAAAGTCCCTTGAACTGCAAGGAGATCCAACCAGTCCATTCTAAAGGAAATTAGTTCTGAATATTCATTGGAAGGACTGATGCTGAAGCTGAAACTCCAATACTTTGGCCATCTGATGTGAAGAACTGGCTCTTTGGAAAAGACCCTGATGCTAGAAAAGATTGAGGGCAGGAGGAGAAGGAGATAACAGAGGATGAGATGGTTGGATGGCATCACTGACTTGATGGACATGAGTTTGAGCAAGTTCCAGGATTTGGTGATGGACAAGGAAGCCACGTGCTGCGGTCCATTGGACCTCAAAGAGTTAAACACAACTGAGTGACTGACGTGAACTTGCCATGAAGTGCCATGAAGTGGGACCAGATGCCATGATCTTAGTTCTTTTGGATGTTGAGTTTTAAGCCAGCTTTTTCGCACTCCTCTTTCACCTTCATCAAGAGGCTCTTTAGTTTCTCTTTGATTTTTACCATTAGGGTGGTGCCATCTGCATATCTGAGGTTATTGATATTTCTACTGGCAATCTTGATTCCCACTGGAGTTTTCACATGATGTACTCTGCATATGGGCTTCCCTTGTGGCTCAGTGGTAAAGAATCCGCCTGCAATGCAGGAGTTGTAGGACAAGCAGGTTCAATCCTTGTTTTGGGAAGATTTCCTAGAGGAAGACGTGGCAACCAACTCCAGTATTGTTGCCTGAAGAATCCCATGGACAGAGGAGCCTGGAAGGCAGTAAAGAAACCGATATGCAGGTCAACCGGTATTCCATGTCTGGTTATGGCTGTTGTTCCTTGACCTGTATACCAGTTTCTTTACTGCCTTCCAGGCTCCTCTGTCCATGGGATTCTGCAGGCAACAATATTGGAGTGGAGAGCCATGCCTTCTCCAACAGGTTTCTCAGGAAAGAAGTAAGGTGGTCTGATATTTTCATCTGTTTAAGAATTTTCCACAGTTTGTTGTGATCCACACAGTCAAAAGCTTTAGCGTAGCCAACGAAGCAGATGTTTTTCTGGAATTCTCTTGCTTTCTCTATGATCCAGCAAATGTTGGCAATTTGATCTCTGGTTCCCCTGGCCTTTTCTAAATCCAGTTTGTACATTTTGAGGTTTTCAGTTCACTACTGCTGAAGGATGAAATGGTTGGATAACATCACTGACTCAATGGGCATGAGTCTGAGCAAACACCCAGAGAAAGTAAAGAACAGGGAAGCCCAGTGTACTGCAGTCCATTAAGTCACAAAGAATCAGACCTGACTTAGCGACAACCAACTCCTATAGGATCTGGAGGCTGGCTATATCTCTCAGATCTCTTCATGTCATACTCCCCTCCTGTTCAGGACCCTTTTATCCCACCAATCCATCCCTGGAAGGTAGCATCAGTTCTCAAAGCAAAGTCTTCACGCATGGTGTTCCCTCTGGCTAGAATAATTTTCTTCTTTTAATACCCATTTCATTAATATGTATCATTCCATCTCAGCTTGAATATCACTTTTTCAGACTGTCCCTAACCATCAAATCTAAATTGTGCTCCCCACAATTATTTTCTGGCTAAATACCCTGCTTTTCTTATATAAAGTTGTAATTATACATTGTAACATAATTTGTAATTATATGTTGTGTGATTGATCACTAAACTGTCTTAATACACTGAACGTCTTGATTCATTCATATTTGATGACATAAACATCTCCTATGAGGTATCATGAGATTTGGTGTCATGTCAATTCACTTCACCATTGCATAATAAAGTATCAGGTATGTGGTAAAATGTACTCAACTTGTTGTATGACTAAATGAATGAATGGATAATGATGAATGCATTAGACATACAAAACCAGAGGATCAAGAAACTCTCTCGTGGTCTCTGGCTATCCCATAATAATTCTACTAAGGGTATTAATATAAGGTTATTTCCTATTTAATCAAATTATTGTCCTTTGCTGCTCTCTTCTGAGATCACAGCACTTGATATTCTCTCATAAAATTTCACACATTTCTTCATTTATTGACTTGCCCAGTTTTTACAGAAACTGCGATATCTAGTCAGTTCTGTCAGATCAGTTCAGTCACTCAGTTGTGTCTGACTCTTTGTGACCCCATGGACTGTAGCACGCCAGGCTTCCCTGTCCATCATCAAATCCTGGCGATTACTTAAATTCATGTCCATTGAGTCAGTGATGCCATCCAACCATCTCATCCTCTATTATCCCCTTCTCCTCCTGCTTTTAATCTTTCCCAGTGTCAGGGTCTTTTCCAATGAGTCAGTTCTTCACATCAGGTGGCCAAAGTATTGGAGTTTCAGCTTCAGCATCAGTCCTTCCAATGAATATTCAGGACTGATTTCCTTTAGGATGGACTGGTTGTATCTCCTTGCAGTCCAAGTTACTCTCAAGAGTCTTCTCCAACACCACAGTTCAAAAGCATCAATTTTTCAATGCTCAGCTTTCTTTATAGTCCGACTCTCACATCCATACATGACTACTGGAAAAAACATAGCTTTGACTAAATGGACCTTTGTTGACTAAGTAATGACTCTGCTTTTTAACATGCTCTCTAGGTTGGTCACAACTTTTCTTCCAAGGAGTAAGCGTCTTTTAATTTCATGGCTGCAGTCACCATCTGCAGTGATTTTGGAGCCCCAAAAAATAAAGTCTGACACTGTTTCCACTGTTTCCGCATCTATTTCCCATGAAGTGATGGGACCGGATGCCATGATCTTCTTTTTCTGAATGTTGAGCTTTAAGCCAACTTTTTCACTCTCCTCTTTCACTTTCATCAAGAGGCTTTTGAGTTCCTCTTCACTTTCTGCCATAAGGGTGGTGTCATCTGCATATCTGAGGTGATTGATATTTCTCCCGGCAATCTTGATTCCAGCTTGTGCTTCCTCCAGCCCAGTGTTTCTCATGATGTACTCTGCATAGAAGTTAAATAAGCAGGGTGACAATATACAGCCTTGATGTACTCCTTTTCCTATTTGGAACCAGTCTGTTGTTCCATGTCCAGTTCTAAATGTTGCTTCCTGATGTGTCTAACTCTTTGTGACCCTATGGACTGTAGCCTGCCAAGCTCCTCTGTCCATGAAATTTTCCAGGCAAGAACACTGGAGTGGGTTGCCATTTCCTTCTCCAGGGGATCTTCCCAATCCAGGGATTGAACCCATATCTCTTGTGCCTCCTGCATTGGCAGGTGGATTCTTTACCACTTTGCCACCTGGGAATCTCCATTTATACATGTAAATACTACTTAAAATATGCTTAAACCATAAATTAGTTTCAATTGGCTTTAATGAGAATTTTCCTCACATTGGTTTGAGTGTATAGATACTCTCTGAAGTAAAACAATAACATATGACTTGAAATATAATCTCAGATAAAATTTGGATTGTATTTCTGCTGGTTATGTCAAATATGGTATGATATTTTGAAGTGTAATATATTAAGTAAGTCAAAGAATGGTTGTCAAATTTCATCTTGAAATTTGTCAAAATATAGGGGTATATCTACTGAGGAAATGTGTTAATTTGAAGTTTTTTTAATTGAATTAAAGTATTTAGTACTTTTTTTTTTTTCAACCTATACTAATCCTAAGTCAGGTGATCTGGCAAGACCTCTAATTCTATTGGTATTAGAATTTAACCTGTCTCCTGGACTTTGAAGCCATGTCTTTTCTTCAGAGGAGATAAGGAAAAGTCTCTTATCTTAGGTCTGGAAGAAACACGGAATCCAGTATCAAGGTAGTGGAGTAGTTATTTCCCCAGACATAGCACAAGGTTTTCAAGCCTGAAGAAAAAGATTAATCTCCTTAAAAAAGGACTTTGCTAACTTGGGCCTGGACATGGCAATCCTGTTTCCAGCCATCCTATATATAAGCTTTAGCAGTCAGAAGTTTGTTTGCTTTAATTTTGATGTGGCTCATCTTTTCTTAGCTGCTCATATTCAAGATTTGGAAAAGAAGAAACAGTGGTGAGCTGAGTGATTCATTGGATTCTGATGAGGAACTCGAGAAATTTTATTATTCCTGAGTTTTAAACCTTTGTGACTTTAATATAAATTTGGTATGAATCTTGACTCTTTTTCTCTGCCTTTTAGTAATTATATTTTGGTATTCCTATTGAGTGTGATAGTAGCTATATATTTATAATTCATGGGTGTTTGGGATTTTTTTTTTTAATTCACTATTTTTTTTATATGATGCCTTAAGTGTTTGTAATTCAGTATTAAACTAAACTTGTTTAAAAATATACTATATCATAAATATCTGTTTTTCATGTGTTTTTCAGAAAGCATTTGGTTTCTTAAAGCCATTAATGTGAGAGTTCAGGGTTTAGTTCTTTGTAGTCACACGTGGTACAGATATTTACAGTTTTCTCTAGTTAATTTGTTCAGCATTGATCACTATGTCCTTTAGCCAAAATTGGCTGGTGAAGAAGTGTTAATCTTTTTGTTCTCTTAAGAGGTTGTTGGATCTGAAGTAGCTTCTAAGGTGTGGGTCAACTCATCTGGGAAATGACAGATAATATGAGGATTTTTTACTTTGTAAAGTGCTTTTAACAGGGGATCACATTTCATCCTGGGAATGCTGCTGGAGAGGAATATATATTGATTTGGCTTTTGTTATCCTTGGGTCTTCCAGGCCTTGAGTTTCTTAGGTCTTCGGTTGTTTTTCTTATTCTTTATTGTTCAATTTGAGAGTAGAAAATAGATATCACGTCTCTTCTTAAGAATAAACCTGAAAAGCTTTTCAAGAGTGAGCTGTTTGGGGGGCAAGTTTGTGTTCCCAGTCTTATTTCTATTCTAGGATTAAGCATTGTCCTTGGGATGTAAATAGCCTTCAATAAATAAGGAAGGGAAGAGTTAGAGAATTAACTATCACTATGGCTTATGAGATGTCACAGTTACTATTCTTTCCAATTCATTGATATAAAACAGAGAGAATAAATAAACCACTTAGGATCAATCACACAATGTGAATGACATAGAAAAGATCTTTAAGTGGTAGAAAAGAGTATATGTTGTATTTTTAGTTTTGTACTGTAGTCAAGAAGCAATTTTAATCAAGAAAGTATCAGTGTATAAGTTAAGAGTATGTAAATAGCAACTGTATGGTATAATAAGATGTGGATTTTTTGGTAAACTTTGTAAAGTAAGATTTCACATAGTTTTGAAGAACTGACAGGATGTAGACTAGTTGAAAAAATTAATCCAAGAAATGTACAGTCCTGAATTTCCTCATCAGATTCTACCACCTTATATTGGCTAAATGATTCATAATCTGTTAATTATTCCTCATCATTTTCTTTATCTACTGCATTTTATAAAGAGACAATTTCAATATAAAGAAGTTGTGTGGTCTTTGACACCACTGACAGTGTGCCAAGACACTGTGAGACAGATTTACAAATTTTAAATGTACAGTCTGAAAATCTGAAAATCACACATTTCTCCTTTGACTTCTCTTTTTTCCTATTCCTTGTAGTCATTCTATCATGTCCTAAGCATTTTCTCTGGTGAAATTTGCATGGCAAGATGAGGAAAAGAAGAGAAAAAAGTAGTCAGAGGTGGGGAGTACTAAGATGCCTTGGGTTCTAGCTGGTGGCCATAGCTGAACGTAGTTAATGAACATAAGTAGTGGCTCTAGTCTCTGACAGGGGCCAGTCTTGGTCTTCAGTGTTATTATTATTATTTTTTTGCATAGGGCTTTGCCTTGATTCCTTATTCTTATGAAATAGCTGTGTGTCCCACCTTGAGTGTTTAAGAACCATCTGGGCATTTTACTGCCCCCACAAACTTGTGTCTGCCCAGAAGCTGAGCTGAAGACCCTGCTTATCAACTGCAAGGACTGAAAATGACAGCTAAAAAAGTGATGGTGCTTCATAGATATATTTAGTGGTTTTGGGGGTCAGTTATCATAATAAGCGACTTTTATTTAAATGTAAACATCATTTTTTTAAAAAAGCACTTTTTCTTTAAAAGACTGATTTTCACTGCAATTCATCCTGGCCTTTAAGCAGAGACTTAGACACAAAGACAATTTGCAAAATATGCAGTCAATTCAGGAGTTTAATTTTAAGTTTAATTTTAAACATTTTAAAATCTGTTTTCAATTTCAGTTCACTGTGATATTTCAATTGCTTTTAAGTATTAGAAATATATGTATTAGGATATCTTTTTACAATAAAGAAATTTCCAATTTTTCTTATTCTGTACATTTTATAAAAATGAAAGTAAAATGAGAGTTATGTAGTCCCGTGGATAGCAATTCTTTTCATGTAATGTTTATAGTATGGTCATTAGATCATAGGTTCTCTGATTTGCATGTGAATGGGGAAATTAAATAACACTCCTGAAAGGCCTTTAGTTGAAGGTTTTAGTAACTTTCATTAGGGCTCAAGTCTTCAAAATTTATATGAATAGAAAAATAAGAAAATAATCATGTACTAATAAAAGGCCTGCTTTTTTATTTAAAGACAACACACAGTCGATTTTTCTAGGAGGATGTATACTTTTGCTATTGGTAAATTTGGATAACTAGACATATTTTTGAAAGAATCTTTGGTTTATGTTGGGAGTAGCAATAATTTATAACTAATATATGTCCCTGAAGTCTCTATCATTGTTTTGCTATTTTAAAAGTATTGATTGATTGACTAATTAGTTATTAATTAATCCAGTTAATTAATGGTAGAAAACCAGTCAGGGAAAGTGACTTTATTAAGTCAGAATTTTTAATAATTTAAGGAATGCAGTCACCAATTTTAGAAAAAATAATATTCTAACTCTACAATCCTTTCTTTTCCAAAGTTATGTATTGGTGTACCATCCAAAGCAACTAATATAGTGCTGATACTTCTTTCTTTCACTTGTCTTTCTTTCTACAAAATGCCTAATCATTTCTTTTGTAAGATTTTTATTATTACTCATTGACTTCAACTTCTATACTCAGACCATTAGCTTTTAAAAACAAATTTTTGGAACTTTGAAACTGTCAACTTTGAACAATCAATATTTTGCTCTTTCAGTCCACAAAACATTCAAGAATATTCTCTTGAAATAATCAATCCCTTAATTTGAGTTCAATTTGCAACAACATTATGTATTTCCCTCTTCCTGTTAGCTGAGGATGATCTTGAATAAATGAAGGAGAGGTTTAAAATAAATGATATCAAATAACCAATACCAGAATAAAACAATTAACTCTTCAACACCCCAGGGAATGTCAGGAGTTAACATCCAAATAGGCATTTTTAACTGTTAGCAGTTTGTAAAATTCAAGTAACAGGATATTTTTTCCTCTTCTTATTTCTTCCCTTCTCTGTCTCCTTTTCTTTTTTCTCCTCTAGAACATTACTTTTCTCCATATTTTTTTAACCTTGATAAAAGGAAAAAGGGACCCTGTCTTTCAGTGACTCAACTTAGACAACTCTGCTCTGTGTTATGTTGCAGCCTGGATGGGAGGAGAGTTTGGGGGAGGATGGATACACATAGATGTATGGCTGAGCCCCTTGCTGTTCACCTGAAACTATCAGAACATTGTTAACCAGCTATATTCAAATACAAAATAAAAAGTTTAGAAAAAAAGGAGAAATTTCCAAAGCTGGAAGAAGCGATAGGTGTATGTCCATTCTTGGGAATTCGTAATAACAGTTTGCTGCTGCTGCTGCTAAGTCGCTTCAATCATGTCCTACTCTGTGCGACCCCATAGATGACAGCCCACCAGGCTCCCCCGTCCCTGGGATTCTCCAGGCAAGAACACTGGAGTGGGTTGCCATTTCCTTCTCCAATGCATGTAAGTGAAAAGTGAAAGTGAAGTCGGGAAATTTACTGTTTGTGAGAGTGGTGGTCTGATCATTAGGAAGTCTGAATACATCTTCCTGGACCAAGTTCTCTTGAAAACAAGAGGTCACGAAGGAAATCAGATTAATGTAGCAAATGTACTATATGAGGGGGTAGAGTAGAAATGTGTGTGGGTGACCTGTTTTAGTTTAAAAAAAAAAAAGGACTTCTACGTCATTACCATGTAACTTGCCACCCCTTACTTCAGTACATCGGTAGTTTCAAGACACGTTGCACAATTTGCTTCTTTGTGATTCCCAAATATATTTAATTTAAAGAGGGTCCAATATTCTCCCAGCCCGTGACCTAGATTACCATTGGTAACCCCTCCTCATGGCTAGGGTTGCTCTTTAGAGCCTTGCAAAATCTTTTGTATTTACTTTGGGCAGAAGTTAAGAATTAACAAGCCCATCAGAGCCATTCATTCTGTTCAGCACATTAAAAGATGATTTAGTTGCAGTGATAATCATTTTGCAAAAAAGACTGATGATGAATTAAACTTAAAATTTTTCCTTAGAAATATTTCACTCTTTAGAATGACAATTGTCTAATGATTTAGCCATTCTATTTTATGAAGTTTATGCTGTAGGCAAGTTTAGGCCAAAATTTAAGGAAATGTTCAGGCTAAAATTAAGTGTAGAGTTTGATTTATGTAATTGTTAGTTTCTTTCACTGTTTCATCATTTACAAAATTATTTCTATTTGAAATGTAGTAATTGTTAGGAACTTATCAATTCTAGACTTTATAAGCAATCATGAAAATTCAATGGCATTAAATTATTCAGATTCTGAAGTAACTTAAAAGAATAGGATCTAACATAGAAAAATATAAAATTTCCTTTGCTATTTTAGGTAAGTTGGGCTGAATCAGTTAGCCAACTAGAAGTATTACTCTCAGACTAATTAGTTTCACTAGATAGATTGCTAGAAAAATTTTATAGTTTCATTTCTATATTACCTTCTTCATGTTTATATTATTTTAATTTTAAACATGATAATAAATCAGAGAAGCAGGGACACTTTCTTCTCATTATTTGATTTTTACTGAACTTACATTTTATCCATTTCCAGGTGATGTCATAGCATTTCTAGCATTGCAACCTCTACAATCATGTATTCTTCCTGTGAAATTAATCTTAACCAGGCCACTCTTTCTAAATCATTTCGTGTTGCTGCCTCTGTTTTTTCCCAGATATAGCNCACTTTCTTCTCATTATTTGATTTTTACTGAACTTACATTTTATCCATTTCCAGGTGATGTCATAGCATTTCTAGCATTGCAACCTCTACAATCATGTATTCTTCCTGTGAAATTAATCTTAACCAGGCCACTCTTTCTAAATCATTTCGTGTTGCTGCCTCTGTTTTTTCCCAGATATAGCTGACATGTTGGAAAGAGGCTGAACATTGGCTAAGAGCTGAGTTCTCATCTTGGCTTTGCAACTTATTAGCTGTGTGATCGTGGGCAAGCTACTTAACTCCCTGGGACCCACTCAACATCTTCATCTGTAAAACAGGGATATAATTAACCACGATTTAGCACAGAGATTGCTTTTAAGATTAGCAAAAATGGTATTCCAAGTGCCTTGCCCAAAATATGGCACTTAGTAGGTGATCAAAAAACGGCAAATACCTCAACTATCAAGCAGCATCATATTTATCATCATTGAACTCATTAAAATTGATTTAAGTACTTATTTGCACTTACTGGCATAATAGTAAGTAATGTATTTATCTCCTAGATGTAAATATATGCTAATATATTATGGTTACAAATTACAATGTTTTAAATTCTATTGTAAGATCTTAAAAATTTAATGCCCAAGAATTTCCTCTTTAAAACATTTTTTTGAAGACTTTTAGGAAGACTGAAAATTTTTGATTAGGAATCCTACATGACATGGTTTTAAATCTGTAGTTCTCTCATGGTCAAAATTTTATTTGTGTGTGTGTGTTACAGGTTATTCAGTATTTAACTTCCTAGTGAACTTTGAATTTTCTTTCTTAAATTTGACTCTAAATTCTGCCTTCTATGTATGATTTATGATTTAATGATTTATAACTTTAATGATTACAGCTCACTATGATTAACTTTGGGCAGCTGCTATATTTTATGACTACTATATATGCTTTTTGGCTTATTTCTATATAATCCTCTACAATTTGTGTTTGTGACTTGCTTTTCTTCCTCTTTTTGGACTAACTTACATTTGACCTCACTTTGCTTGTACTTTCATCTGTTTGTGTTTGACTATGTCTCCAGTTTGCCAAGGTCATTGTGATTTCTGAATCAACTTTCTAAGGCATTGCCCACTATGTTCTTCTCATCCCACAAATAGAAAGATTGTTTTGCTCACTGTAATTCAGTTTCCTCCTACATTTATATGTGTTCTCCAGTAAATGTATATGTACCTAATGCCCTAGAATGTATATTCAATGCACTTGAAGTAGATTATGTCTAACATTTGTACAGAGTCTAGTAATAATGTCTCTTTTTTAAAGGCAGAAATTGGTATGACAAGATTTATTCTTTATGAATACATGCTGCTTGTACCAACTAACTTACTCTCTTTAAGTTTTTTTTTCAGTCTTAAAAATGATTTCTTTTTTATTGTCCTAGAATATAATCACATGTACCTAGAATTTTAATATGTGAAATCATTTTGACAAGGTCTCTTTTCCAGCTTTATTTTTTTTTCTTCCTTTGAATCACTTCAACCTTTATGCTATCAAATGTTAGATTGATAAGCACATTCATGAAAATTGGTTCTTCACCTTCTATTCCTCAAAATGCCAATTGAATCTTAATGTGTCTTAATGATTGGATTTTCAAAGACATCTGGTTATTTAAAAATCTCCTCATCTAACAACCTAACATCTATTGTCATTATGGACAAATCTTCTCCCTGGTCAGACTTTGAAGAATCCTTCTACTAGCTTATCCTAGTTTCTATGATGAGAGAAAGTACTTCTTTTTATGTTAGTACAAACCTGCACTGCTTTTCTTCAAAGAGTAGCCCTTTTTTGGTCCATATTCTCATTTGTGACAGTGTTTCTTGTTATATTAGGCTAATAAAAATCAGAATTGAACCCTAAAAATCACTTCTACCTTTTCTATTCTATTTTCATGCATCTTTGCTCAAATACTAAATAGAACTTTTTTTGGAAGTGGTGGTTCTTTACCTTCTTTTATTCTGAATTGTTTGCTCTCCAGATATACTTTGCTTCTTGCTTTAAGTTTATCTCTTCAAAATAGCCTTTTGTAGAATTCTTAATTGACAGCTTTCTTTTCCTTTTCCTAAATATAATATTTACTCTTATGTTCATCTGACATAATTTTACCTGCTTCTGCTTAAATAAGCATCATTGATCAGGCAGGAACTCAATATACAGGAATCCATTCATTCATTCAATCATTTTTCAAACATACCTCTTGCATGCCTGTTATATTAGAGACTTTTTGAAAGATATATCACTAACTTAGAGTGTTTCAGATTCATTACTTATCAAGACACACTTCAAGAAGGCTGTTGGCAGTTCTTGCACTTTTTAAAAAAGAATGGCTAATGCTATATTTTCTCTTTATTCTAAAACCTAAAGTCTTTATTATCCAGGATGAGCTGGTTTCATTTCTTCCAACTGGTACGAGGTCTCCCTTACTTATACCAGTGGATCATCCAAAAGAAGGAATTAGTACTCTTGAAATTAGTGCAAAAATAGGCTCTTAATCAGTGTTGCTTTATGTTTCCTTTTAAGAGGTTTTCTTGATCATTAGTGTTAATGGAATAATGGGAGCAAAAAGATATAAGAATATACTAACAAATAGTACTAAACAAAGGCATATGGATTTATTCTAAAACCTAAAGTCTTTATTATCCAGGATGAGCTGGTTTCATTTCTTCCAACTGGTACGAGGTCTCCCTTACTTATACCAGTGGATCATCCAAAAGAAGGAATTAGTACTCTTGAAATTAGTGCAAAAATAGGCTCTTAATCAGTGTTGCTTTATGTTTCCTTTTAAGAGGTTTTCTTGATCATTAGTGTTAATGGAATAATGGGAGCAAAAAGATATAAGAATATACTAACAAATAGTACTAAACAAAGGCATATGGAAGTGTTTGACTTCACGAGTAATTTAAAATTCAAATGAAAACAAATATCATTTCCTGTGCTCAAATAAGCAAATAAGAAATAATATCTGAAGTTGACAAGTGTGAATTAAAAGAGACATATACATATTGTGATTGGTGTGTAGATAGGTGCATTTTTTTTTGAAGAGAGATTTGGCATTGTTTATAAAATATGGCAATATTGATATGCATTATAGAGATGTGTATAAGAGACAGGTTCAGTCACTCAGTTGTGTCTGACTCTTTGT
>SJYT01047172.1:175350-195757 GCA_006410635.1 Cephalophus harveyi | reverse complement strand
AAGAGAAGGAGGAGCTATGGCTGAAGACATTTAATGACAGAATGAATGGAAATCCAAAGATCACTGTGCAGTCAGCCTTAACACGACTGCACATCCCAGCTTTCTTCACATTAATTAAAAAACCTTATAACAAAATTCTCATAAAATATATGTAATTTTATTTGATTTTAGTCATAAATCGTCTTCAAAATGACAAGGATTTTGACAGCTTGCAAAGTGGTGAAGACCCTGAAGACAAGCTTTGGCTTAACCAATGTGACGGCACACCATCAATGGAAATTTGCAAGACCTGGCATCAGACTCCTTTCTGTCAAGGTAATATTCCTATATTCATTGTTTCCAAAAAAAAATTGTATGGGGTGTAGTTTAGTGTGAAGCCAAGGTGTCACTAACAAAAGAAAACCAGAGTTCTGAACTGCCTACTTATTAAAATTTGCTTTGCTAGAGAACCTACATATTTCCGAAATAATCATTATCTGCTCTGATAATTATGCTCTGAAAATTAAGAGTTTTCACTCAATGTAAAGAAGAATCACATGTCCTGTGAATATGTAAAATATAAGTGTTTTGTTTAGAAAACAATTTTCTAAAAAGGCTATTGGGGTTCTGTGCCGAGACACCATTGCTTATGGAGGTGCACATATGTGCCTGAGCCAGATGGCAGTAGGCAGTGTGTTCAGCCTCTCTTCTCTGGTGGCTCACTGGTAAAGTATTCTAGGAAAAGACTTTGGAAGGAAAATATCTACATAATTCTGATATTTACAGATCATCATGTAGACACTGCCTTTGCTTTTTCCTCTTAGCCTCTTTTTTAGAAGGACAAATTTATTACTTTTATTTTGAAGATTAAGACATTAAGGCAATTAGCAGCTGATGAGTCTGTCTCTCTGAATGTACATAACTGAGGAGCAGGTCCAGGAAGAGGACATTAGATGTTCTTCTCCCACCCCACCATTGAGTTAGGAAATTCCACTAGGAACTTCTGTTCCTTCTTATACCTTTATGAAGAGATTTATAACCCAGAAGTCTGAAATTACTACAAGGAAACTTTGCCAATAAAAATCATCTTTAGTGAATATAAAATTTAAGTAATCAAAGAAGCTTTAAATATATTGCTTCTTAGTAGTAAGAGTTGTAAAAGTGAAGTAGGAAGAAAGTCCCAAACAACCTCTACCTGTTGATGTAAAAATAGATTGTGATATTTTGAGTGTTCTGTTTCTACTTTGCGTGCTCAGTGGGTTGACTAAAAGTCCTCCAAATACTTGCCCAGCTTCAAGTGCTTAGGTTGCTGAAGTAAGAGTTCAGCATGACCTTAGCCCTGAATGATATCTTCAGGATTAAGCAATGCCCATAGATTTTTGTGACCTCCACTGACAGGAGTGGGAGAGAAAGAGGAGTGAAATAAACAGTAGAAAGAGGGAGACAGAAAGAGAAAGGAGGTCTGAAGGAAGAGTTATGGTGGTGGGAGAGAGAGAAAGAAAAAAGAGAATGAGAAAGCTCAAGATCTCAGGAGAAATATAAAAAATTACCATTTTAGGGACTTCCCTGCTGGTCCAGTGGTTAAGACTCCATGCTTTCACTGCAAAGGGCATGGGTTTGATCCCTGACTGGGGAACTAAGATCCTGCATGCCATGTAGCATGGCTAAAAAGATAAAGTAAAAATTAAAAAAAGAAACTACCATTTTAAATTCTGTCTCTTATACACATCTAGATGTGTATAAGAGACAGCCTATATAGTATATGCAAAAGCAGAGACATTACTTTGCCGACTAAGGTCCGTCTAGTCAAGGCTATGGTTTTTCCACTGGTCATATATGGATGTGAGAGTTGGACTGTGAAGAAGACTGAGCACTGAAGAATTGATGCTTTTGAATTGTGGTGTTGGAGAAGACTCTTGAGAGTCCTTCGGACTGCAAGGAGATCCAACCAGTCTATTCTGAAGGAGATCAACCCTGGGATTTCTTTGGAAGGAATGATGCTAAAGCTGAAACTCCAGTACTTTGGCCACCTCATGCGAAGAATTGACTCATTGGAAAAGACTCTGATGCTGGGAGGGATTGGGGGCAGGAGGAGAAGGGGATGACAGAGGATGAGATGGCTGGATGGCATCACTGACTCGATGGACTTGAGTCTGAGTGAACTCCGGGAGATGGTGATGAACAGAGAGGCCTGGTGTGCTGTGATTCATGGGGTCACAAAGAGTCGGACATGACTGAGCAACTGAACTGAACTGAACTGATATACATATTTATTCATACAAATATTTAAGGCATTTCCAATTTATGGAAGAAATAAAAAGCTTTATCAGCACTAGATTAAGAAGTACTAGAATGTATTACATTTAGAATGGATAAACAACAAAGTCTTAATGTATAACAAAGGAAAATATATGGTGATAAGCCATAGTGTAAAAGAATACAAAAGAAGAATGTATATATATGTATAATTGAGTCACTTTGTAGTACAACAGAGAGATTGGCACAACGCTGTAAATCAGCTGCACTTTGGCTAAAAAATGTAAAAAAAGTAGTGGAGCGTTACTCCATCAAAATTGAGAAATATTATCTTAATTCTTAATTTTCCAAATGGCATTGTATAGAAACAGTAGCCTAGTACTGTAAACAGTGATAACTATGATAAATGTACCAGTAGAAAAGAGGGGGTAAATTCATAAGCAATATTTCGCTATTTTAAGTGAGTGACTTATATGATTAGAGGACTCTGAATGACATGGGTCATCCAAAATACACTTCAAATACAAATTGCCTGAACCTTCTGTGTGTACGTGTGTGCATGCCTTTCCCTGCTTAGTTGTATGCAGACTGCTTATGTGAGTGGAGGACCATGTAAATGTGACTAGAGAAAAAAAATTATTCTAGTCTAAAAAATACTTTCTTTTAAAATATGTTGAAAATTCTTTCACAAAAATGTAATATTTCTACTAATATTTTTATCTCTTTCATATTGACTATTGATCAGCTATCACCCCACTCCCTTGATTGGTTGTTTAGTCACTCAGTCGTGTTTGACTCTTTGCAACACTATGGACTGTAGCTTGCCAGGCTCCTCTGTTCATGGGATTTTCCAGGCAAGAATACTGAAGTGGGGTGCCATTCCTTCTCCAGAGGGTATTTCTGATCCAGGGATCGAACCTGAGTCTCCTGCTGTTCTAATGTAAACTCCCTCAGTGATGTAATTTTATTTCTAGCTTGGTTGTAGATTTCAGTTCATTTTGATCACTTAAATCTGAATCTACCCACCATTTAATTTACCAGTCTTTCCAATTCTAAAGATGCTTGTAGAATCATGATGCATGAACTTTCAGAATATTTTACCAAACTCCAAATCTTCTGCCCCTTCTCCTTTCAGTATGATAACTAGAAACATGGACTGTACCCAACATCCAACATGTTTTACTGAAAAAATGAAAGCCCATTACAACTGTCAGGCTTATAGTTTTTGTTAGATTCTAGAGTCATGGAATTATATCCTAAAGTTGTTGATACCTTTTTGGAAAACCATGTTTAATTTACCATGCTTTTTGGTCAACTGTTAGAAGTGATTATGAAGTGAGTTACTAATGTCTTTTCCTTGTTCAAATTCTGGACTCCTCAGTATCCCGTCATATTTAATCAAAGTGCAGAGAATAAAGGGGGGAAACATCCCACAGTGTTCACTCATGGGTACTTCTGGGTAATGGGGCTATGACTGTTTAAATTTACTCTGCATCTTGAAGGCTTTCATGATAAGTACATGTCATTTCTCTGATGCTTTTAAACTGTGATGTGGAGAAGACTCTTCAGAGTCCTTTGGACAGCAAGGAGATCAAACCAGTTAATCTTAAAGGAAATCAACCCTGAATATTCATTGGAAGGATTGATGCCGAAGCAGAAGTTCCAATACTTTGCCCACCTAATGCAACAAGCTGACTCACTGAAAAAGACCCTGATGCCAGGGAAGATTGAGGGCAGGAAGACAAGGGGGTGACAGAGGGTGAGATGGTTGGATGACATCACTGACTCAATGGACATGAGTTGAGCAAACTCTGGGAGATAGTGAAGGACAGGGAAGCCCAGTGTGTTGCAGTCCATGGGGTCGCAAAGAGTCATACACAATTTAACAATTGAAAAGCAACAATTTTTCTAATTAGACAAACCTCCTTTTCTCTATGTAAACATGTGAAAGTGAAAGTGAAAGTCACTCAACCGTGTCCTACTCTTTGTGACCCCGTGGACTATACAGTCCATGGAATTCTCCAGGCCAGAATACTGGAGTGGGTTGCCTTTCCCTTTTCCAGGGGATCTTCCCAATCCAGGGATCGAATCCAGGTCTCCTGCATTGCAGGTGGGTTCTTTACCAGCTGAGCCACAAGGGAAGCCCAAGAATACTGGAGTGAGTAGCCTTTTCCTTCTCCAGGGGATCTTCCTAACCCAGGAATCGAACTGGGGTCTCCTGCATTGCAGGCGGATTCTACCAACTGAGTTTTGAGGGAAGCCCCTAAATAAACGTATATATGTATATGTAGACAGGACGAGTTCAAGGCCTATTGCACTTACTGATCTAAACCAGTAAGTGCTGATTCTTAGTTCTCTAAGTTGAGAGCTTTTCTTCTGCTCTTTCACCCTCATTCATTTTGCATAATCTTTCTTTCACACAGGTTTCACCTTGTTCAAAACATTTCCATGACTACCATGAATGCTCTTTATGGATTAAGAGCAACCATTTTAAAGCACACGAAGTCTTCCATGTAATGGCTCCTTTTCATTTCCCTAACCTGTACTGTGCATCTAGGCTTTAGCAGACTGTTTTAGCTTTCTATTTTAATATGTCGCATGATTTCATGTGTCTGTGCTGTTGCTCATGCTGTCCCTCCTGCTTTTTACCCCTCTAGCTACAGTTTTTACTCTTTGTATCCTTCAAGATAATATGGTTCAAAGTGATCACATATTTAAATTTTACTGGACATACTTTTCCTTCCTTCCCTTCTTTCTTTCTTCCTTCCTTTCCTCCTTATTTCTCTATCTTCCCTCCTTGTTTCCTGCTTCTTCTCACCTTTCCTCTCCTTTCCTTTATTTCTGCATTGTATTTGGACACACTAGCATAACATTGCTTATTTTATTAATTATATACACTAGACTGAGCCTTTTTTTTTTCACTTTTCTATCACCAGGGTAATATGAAGTAATTTGGCTTCAGAGAATGTTTGTACATTATTACTTTAAGTAAGATAGAAAAAAGACTGAATTTAAACTTTGTTCTTTAAAAAAAAAAAAAATCTCATCATACCCCTCTCCCAGTTCTAGCACTTATCCTACATCAGTGAAGTTTACAATCTTTTATGCCATTCTATGTCATCTTTCCCATTATGAAAAGCTCTAGAAGGAAGTCTTTATTTCTTGTCTTCTTTTACAAGAATATAATCTATATAAACACATGACTTAAGTGAGAACTTTCTTAAGCCAATGAGACCTTTTTGTTGCCTGATTAAATGTGGGATTGAGGGTTAAGTGAATTGATTTCAACTCAGATTGAAATCCAAATATATTTTCATTTTGGGAATTTTATATTTAACAGCTTAAAAGCTAAAAAAAATTAAACTTAGGAATGAGCATTCATTAAAACCAATGTTTACTTTGGTTTACCAAAGTATATGTTCCATATACTTTTTACATATTGAAAAAGTAAGAGAGATAAAAATAGGCTGCTTTTCTACAGTTGTGTTTTACTTAATATTACTGATTGCTTTAAAATTTGGAACAAAAAACAATGCAATAGTAAGAATGTAATACACTATTAAACTAAAAAAAAAATGTAGAAGGGTTTATTCTATATTTGTGGATAAAAGCTTGTTCTGATGTCCTTTTTCCTATGTGTGGTGTCCATTGTCTTTTCCAAGCAGAAAATGGCAAGTCTTGAGTTTCTTTGGGAATTAAAAATGTTTTTTAAGGCAAATTAGACATCACGTCTAACACAAGCAAAAATCTTTGACCTTAGCATTATTAGGAATTTGCTACTCTTTAGGGTAAGTGATATTCCTAAGGTTGTCCACTGTGTCTAGGTCATTCTATTCAGCTGCATAAGCAATTCCTTTGACAGATGACTGGTTTTCCACAGCACTAGCATTATTTCAGCAGGAGAAGGTAGTGTTTGATGTGTTGCAATTTGTATTACATGTCCACGGAACATCTCTGGACATTACCTTGGGAGGAGGGCTAAAGAGAAGGAGGAGCTATGGCTGAAGACATTTAATGACAGAATGAATGGAAATCCAAAGATCACTGTGCAGTCAGCCTTAACACGACTGCACATCCCAGCTTTCTTCACATTAATTAAAAAACCTTATAACAAAATTCTCATAAAATATATGTAATTTTATTTGGTTTTAGTCATAAATCGTCTTCAAAATGACAAGGATTTTGACAGCTTGCAAAGTGGTGAAGACCCTGAAGACAAGCTTTGGCTTAACCAATGTGACGGCACACCATCAATGGAAATTTGCAAGACCTGGCATCAGACTCCTTTCTGTCAAGGTAATATTCCTATATTCATTGTTTCCAAAAAAAAATTGTATGGGGTGTAGTTTAGTGTGAAGCCAAGGTGTCACTAACAAAAGAAAACCAGAGTTCTGAACTGCCTACTTATTAAAATTTGCTTTGCTAGAGAACCTACATATTTCCGAAATAATCATTATCTGCTCTGATAATTATGCTCTGAAAATTAAGAGTTTTCACTCAATGTAAAGAAGAATCACATGTCCTGTGAATATGTAAAATATAAGTGTTTTGTTTAGAAAACAATTTTCTAAAAAGGCTATTGGGGTTCTGTGCCGAGACACCATTGCTTATGGAGGTGCACATATGTGCCTGAGCCAGATGGCAGTAGGCAGTGTGTTCAGCCTCTCTTCTCTGGTGGCTCACTGGTAAAGTATTCTAGGAAAAGACTTTGGAAGGAAAATATCTACATAATTCTGATATTTACAGATCATCATGTAGACACTGCCTTTGCTTTTTCCTCTTAGCCTCTTTTTTAGAAGGACAAATTTATTACTTTTATTTTGAAGATTAAGACATTAAGGCAATTAGCAGCTGATGAGTCTGTCTCTCTGAATGTACATAACTGAGGAGCAGGTCCAGGAAGAGGACATTAGATGTTCTTCTCCCACCCCACCATTGAGTTAGGAAATTCCACTAGGAACTTCTGTTCCTTCTTATACCTTTATGAAGAGATTTATAACCCAGAAGTCTGAAATTACTACAAGGAAACTTTGCCAATAAAAATCATCTTTAGTGAATATAAAATTTAAGTAATCAAAGAAGCTTTAAATATATTGCTTCTTAGTAGTAAGAGTTGTAAAAGTGAAGTAGGAAGAAAGTCCCAAACAACCTCTACCTGTTGATGTAAAAATAGATTGTGATATTTTGAGTGTTCTGTTTCTACTTTGCGTGCTCAGTGGGTTGACTAAAAGTCCTCCAAATACTTGCCCAGCTTCAAGTGCTTAGGTTGCTGAAGTAAGAGTTCAGCATGACCTTAGCCCTGAATGATATCTTCAGGATTAAGCAATGCCCATAGATTTTTGTGACCTCCACTGACAGGAGTGGGAGAGAAAGAGGAGTGAAATAAACAGTAGAAAGAGGAAGACAGAAAGAGAAAGGAGGTCTGAAGGAAGAGTTATGGTGGTGGGAGAGAGAGAAAGAAAAAAGAGAATGAGAAAGCTCAAGATCTCAGGAGAAATATAAAAAATTACCATTTTAGGGACTTCCCTGCTGGTCCAGTGGTTAAGACTCCATGCTTTCACTGCAAAGGGCATGGGTTTGATCCCTGACTGGGGAACTAAGATCCTGCATGCCATGTAGCATGGCTAAAAAGATAAAGTAAAAATTAAAAAAAGAAACTACCATTTTAAATTAAGAAACCCAGTAACAAATATTTTCTAGGATTTGGTTTATTTGTAACTAGAGAGCCAGAAGGAGATGTGTTCTAAACCATCATCAAAGATAGAGTGACAACATATAAGCTATCAGAGTGAACATTTGTGTTAGTAATATCTCAAGGGTACTCATATATCACTTCAGAGAATAAATAGTGATGAATAGAATTACCTAAAGCTAGATGTGCCTTTTAAGACTTCAGTGTTGTGTGCCTTGGAATAGCTTTTCCTTTTCACAAAAACAGGTAGATAGAGTTAGGTGTATCTCCATCATATGAAACAGAGAAATTCAGTGACCGCATAAAATGGCATAGATGTGACTGATACGAGAAACCAATTCTCCACTGTCATAATAAGTGCTCTATACAATCACAACTACAATAAAATGGTTTAATTATGTGGATGGTCCACTGTGAAAGTAGTTTTAGCTCATGGTGGCAGATCTATTTTAAGGGTCTGCCAAAGTTCACAGCTAAGAATGACAAATTTGTAGGAGGAATAAGCCATCATTTCATAGTGTAAAAGCCATTACTCACACTCAATCATTTCTGGCCAAAGTTTTGGAGGAATGCCAGGCATGAAAAATAGAAGTTCTTAAACTTCACAATAGCGAATAAAAATTCTATACAGCAGTCCAAGGCAACTTGTGCTATTATTCACTTATTTTGAAACAGTCCTCTACCTACTTTTCTTCATACCTTCACTTTTGAAACTCAATTCTCTTGGAAAGATATATTTAAGCTTAAACTCTTTTTATATGAGCATCCTATTTTAAAGACAGTTAAAATCATTAGGATATAGTTACATATGGTTAGTGAAGGGCAATGAGAACGATCACAAAAGGTTAATAGCTTTATAGCCAGTTATAAATAGTTAAATGGATTGTGGAAGAGACTCTGGGATCAGATGTATAAGCACTGCAGTGTAAATTGATTGCCTTTTCAATGTCTTTGGAGGTCACCATCCCCTTGGCAATTGACAAGGAGAGTGAGTTAGACGGCAGCAGGGATGCACTGGTACTTTTATGTGGACCTTCCTCATGTATCTGTAGCTAATATTTATAGAGTGTACCTTGTTAATAGACACAGGCTTCCCTGGTGACTCAGATGGTAAAGCATTTGTCTGCAATGTGGGAGACCGGGGTTTGATCCTTGGGTTGGGAAGATCCCTTGGAGAAGGAAATGGCAGCCCACTCCAATACTCTTGCCTGGAGAATCCCATGGACAGAAGAGCCTGTGGGCTATAGTCCATGGGGTTGCAAAGAGTTGGACATGACTGAGAGACTTCACTTTCACTTTCTTTGTTAATAGACACAGTTGTATTTCATTTATATGGAAGAAGAAATAATTTCAGGGTACTCTTTATTTTAAAGGCATTTTATATCAAGAGTATCAAACTACCATAATGTACAAATCTCTAGAGATAGTAATCTTAATGCTCATTATCATATTTAGTCATTTGTATCTGTGCAATGGTAAACACATTGGATAGGAACAAAAGACCTGGATTCTAACCTTTCTCATGCATTTATCAGTGTTCTAAACTTAGGCCACATATTCTCTCTAAACCTAAATTTTGTCATCTTTAGTGTGGAAACAATTCTCGATTTACTCCAAGAATTGTGTGACCACCAAACATGATCAGTGCTAAAAATCTATGAAATATTTTAGTAAAAAACCGTTCAGCAAGGTAGCAGGGTACAAGATTGATACACAGAAATAGGTTGCATTTCTTTACACTAACAATGACATATCATAAAGGAAATGTAAACAATCCCTTTTAAAATCACATCAAAACAACAACAGCAACAACAACTTAGGAACAAATCACACCAAGGAAGTGAAAGATATATGTTGACAACTACAAAACATAAATAATGAAAATTGAGTCATCACTCAAACAAATGGAAATATATCCCCCATGCTCTTGAATTGGAAGTATTAATATTGTTAAAATGGCCATACTGCCCAAAGCAATTTGCAGATTTAATGCAATATGTATCAAAATATCCATGAGATTTTTCACAGAGCTAGAATAGATAAAGTTAAGATTTATGTGGAACCATGAAAGACTCAGAATTTCCAAAGCAGTCTTGGGAAAAAAGAACAAAAGAGGAAACAGGACCCTTTCAGATTTCAGGCAATCCTGCAAAGCTACAGTGATCAAAACATTGTGGTATTGGCACAAAGATAGACATATGGATCAATGGAACAGAACAGAGAGCCCAGAAATTAACCCACACACTTATGGACAATTAATATTCCACCCAGGAGGCAAGAATATACAATGGGAAAAGATAGTCTCTTCAGCAAGTGGTGTTTGAAAAGTTGGACAGCCATATGTAAATCATTAAAGCTTAGAACACATCCTCACACCAATATAAGCTCAAAATGGCTTAAAGACTTAATTAAATACAAGACAAGGTACCATAACAATTCTAGAAGAGAACACAGGCAAAACATTCTTTGACATAATTGTACCAATCGTCCATTGTATGTATTGTACAAATCAAAGTTTTCTTAGGTTAGTCTTCCAAGGCAATAGAAATAAAAGCAAAAATAAACAAATGGGACCTAATTAATTTTATAAGCTTTTGCATAGCAAAATAAATCACAAATACAATGCAAAGACAGCCTATGTACTGAGAGAAAATATACGCAAATGATGAAACCAACAAGGGCTTGATTTTTAAAAAGTAAAAACTGGTTACTTAGACAAAATTCTCTTCTACACATTTTAGTATAAGGACCTCATAAAGACTTAGATCAGAGTTTCTTCATGTTTCTGTGGACTATAAATTATTACAGTGACATAATACCTGATAAAATTCTCAAATACTTATAATGATTTTTTTCATCTGTGCTTTAATAGTAAACCTATCTCTAGGTTTACTTATAAGGAATTAGACTCGAGGACTATGAAGCAAATAATTTTTTTTCACTATGGTAATTTCAGTTCCAAAAGTACAGTGAATTGTGTACATCTTAATATCCTATATATTTATCCACTTAGCAAAAATATATGAAACTTGTATCCTGGGAGTATACACGCAGAATAATAAGTGGATAGTCTCTGACTGCAGGAAACATACAAATTAGAAAATTCTGAGTTTGCAAGTCTTAGAAAGTCACTAAGACTAAATAGCTTTATTTTTACTTGCAAATGAATTTGGAAATCAAAGGTATTAAATTGAAAAGATCACTAACAAATAATATGACAAATTCTTATTAGATTAAAAAAAAAGAAAAAAAAAGGTTAAGTTCCTTATGAGTAGAAAACGATTCAATAAGTACTATTTCTAACATTAATCTACACATTAAAAAAAAAATGGTGACCTGTGTTATAATTAAGCCAAGAATCTAACAATCTAAGTGTCCTTCTCTCTGGTACTTCAGATACAAATGAGCCCTTGGAATCACCATTCCTTTTGAGAGGTTTTCATTTTCTAAGATATTGTATTCTGATTTTGACATAGAAGTAACTATTTAGTTTAACCTTATTTGCTTAGAAATTGGCAACTGCAAAAACTCCTACAATTAGAAACATCTAGTTATCTTGCAGTAGTTTTAAAGACATTCTTAGGAAATAGAATTCATTATTATATAGGAGTCCTCTTTGTACATATTAGAAGTGGTGGTGGGAATAAATTTCTTATACACATTTAAGAATAATGATTGCATTAGGCTTTTACTACATATAAATACATTTTAGGGCTTAATTTCTTACATGATAATTCTCTTTTTAAAATAATAAATTGGGTTCCAATCCCAAATGAAATGTTGAAGAATTAATTCAGATGATTTAGCAACTTTGCATATTTTTGGTGGACAATATTCTATTAGTTGAGAGGGATCCTCTCTTTTGAACATTTTTGTTTATTTACTCTACCTTAACCTCCCTTTCTAAGGTATAGACTCATCTGTTTGTCATCAGCAGTTTCTTCATATTCTGAGCTTCTTGCTATGCTACTCAGAGAAGGCAATGGCAACCCACTCCAGTACTCTTGCCTGGAAAATCCCATGGACGGAGGAACCTGGTGGGCTGCAGTCTATGGGGTCATGAAGAGTCGGACATGACTGAGCAACTTCACTTTCACTTTTCACTTTCATGCATTGGAGAAGGAAATGGCAACCCATTCCAGTGTTCTTGCCTGGAGAATCCCAGGGATGGTGGAGCCTGATGGGCTGCCGTCTATGGGGTCGCGCAGAGTTGGACATGACTGAAGTGACTTAGCAGCTATGCTACTGCTTAATCACTTCAGTCATGTCTAACTCTGTGTGACCCTATGCACTGTAGCCTACCAGGCTCCTCTCTCCATGGAATTCTCCAGGTAAGAACCAGAGTGGGTTGCCATGCCCTCCTCCAGGGCATCTTTCCAACCCAAGGATTGAACCTAGGTCTTGTGCATTGCAGGCAGATTCTTTACCACTGAGCTACCAGGGAAACCCAAACTTCTTGCCATGAAGCCCTTGAGCAAGCTATAGTTGGACAGGGCTCAGGCTAAGGTAGGTGAGTGAGATGTCTAATGTCCAACATTGAAGGAAGTTCTCACTACAAGGCTGACAGTGTGACCCCTTTGATATTGTGCCCTTAGCATCTCACTCGCCTCCCCTGGTCCCAGCCCTGGATCAGAAGCTAATACTGGATAAGGAAATGCCAGAACTGGTGCTTGTCTTGGCCTCATGCAGCCCTCTCCTGCTGATGGTGCCTTGAGTTTCTATCATGCTTCCCATGCTTACCAGATTTGCTGATAGTTTGAACGAGTATAGATTTCACTGCTGTGGAAATAGAGAACATTACTCTGCCCTCACATCTTCTTTCTTCATGTTTCTAGGTAATACCAAAGTTGGAGGGTGTAGTAGAGAGTTTCCAGTATCTCTTGGGCAGTGGTCATACCAGAACTGGCTTTTGGAATTTGCTATGCAAGACCAAATGTCCTTGATGTGACCAGTATTTGCTAGGGTCTTTACACTGACCGAGAGTTCAGGAAATCTACATGGGTCAAGGTCAGGCCTACTGTTGGACTGCTCATCCCTAGCAATCCCTAGCTTACTCTTGATTCCCTTCATCCTTCATCTGGTCTGAGTGAGTGAAGTCACTCAGTCATGTCCGACTCTTTGTGATCCCGTGGACTGGAGCCCACCAGGCTCCTCCGTCCATGGGATTCTCCAGGCAGGAATACTGGAGTGGGCTGTTGTTTCCTTCTCCAGGGGATCTTCCCAACCCAGGGATCAAACCCAGGTCTCCTGCATTGCAGGCAGACGCTTTAACCTCTGAGCCACCAGGGAAGCCTGGTCTAAATGAGTTCAACTCATGAAAACATTTTCAAGGCTCTTTGATTATTTTTCTCTTTTTTTCACCTTTATAAATGCCATGCGTGCACGCTAAGTCACTTCAGTTGTGTCCAACTCTTTGTGACCCCAGGGACTGTAGCCCACCAGTCTCCTCTGTCCATGGGATTCTCCAAGCAAGAATACTGGAGTGGGTTAGCATGCCCTCCTCTAGGGGATCTACCTGACCCAGGGATTGAACCCCCAACTCCTACACCTCCTGCATTGCAGGCAGATTCTTTGCTGCTTGCTACCAGGGAAGCCCCAGTAAATGCCATGCTGCTAAGTCGCTTCAGTCGTGTCCGACTCTGTGTGACCCCACAGACGGCAGCCCACCAGGCTCCCCCATCCCTGGGATTCTCCAGGCAAGAACACTGGAGTGAGTTGCCATTTCCTTCTCCAATGCAAGAAAGTGAAAAGTGAAAGTGAAGTCGCTCAGTCGTATCTGACTCTTAGCGACCCCATGGACTGCAGCCTTATATTGATCTAAATATCATAGGGAGGTTGTTGGCTAATGTGAGGCTCTTACAAATGAATTAATAAAGTTGCTGTATTACTAAGATTTTTATTGAATATATTTATTGTATGATGTAGAACTAAATATAAGACTCATAATAATTTATAATCATAAAATAAACAGCTTACAATATGGCAGATCCCTCCCAGATTCAGAATGATTTAGCACATAGTGAATGCCCATTAAGTGCCTGTTAATAAACCTTCACTTTATACGTTTTTGTGGTAGAATTTTTCTGAATGCTATATTTTATTTATAATAAGAAACATAACTAGAATAAAAATTACTTATGAATCTGACTCATTTGTTTATAAATGTCCAGAACATAGAAATATTCAAGTAAATTAACCTTGTAACTTTCCCCCCAACATTGATTTATGTTTAACCAAAGGAAGATGACTTAATATTAACTTAGGATGTTGTAAGGGTATTAACCTAAGATGTTGTAAGGCTTAATTGATTAGTGCTGTTACAATACTTTAAAATCCTGAAGTATTAGGCATTGTAACTGCAGAGAAATCTCATTAAATATTCTAAATGTAGCAAATTTTGCTTTAAATCTGAATTTTAAGAATCCATATTTTGAAAGTATTAACTCCAAAAAAAAAAAAATAAGATTTCACTTACTAATAAAGGACTCTTGAAGATTTTAATTTTTTACCTTATTATCTATGCAATAGTAAACTAAAATACATTCTGGCTTATGCTTCTTACCTTCCAAAGCTTGGTTCAGATCTATTTTATTTCTTAAGAAGATGAGCACTAATGGCAACTAATATCTAAGAAACCTCAGGTGAGCCAGAAATCAAATGTTTTATACAGCTCTAGGCTTTGGTGAAAATAGAAATAAACAGATGGGGCTTCTATGTTTTTTGATATGCAAATAATTTACATAGACAAATCTTTTAATGGCAATACAATTCTCAGAGTAAATAATTTTCATTTTTACTACTAGCTTAAGGGGATTATTGTATTGAATAGCTATAATGCTTTATATTCAAATCTTTTATGAAACTTATTGCTAAATTGGCTTGAGATTTTACATCCAGAACATTTTGTTGATGAATTCTCACTCCCAGGGGAAGAAACAGTGCTATTATTCCCATTTCATAGATGTGTAAGTGCTGTAGTTAATATAAGGATATGTGGATGTTTGCTTCTGCACATAAAGTGAGTATATATGTCGCAAATCTGGCTAGAATTTTCACTGGGCCTCAAACATTATATGGATCTTTGGAATTTGGCATTTTGTTAGTGTGTTTCTATGAATATCTGAAGCCATATTTGTTGTTTAACATGGCTTCAGAATGATTTAGCTTCCCCTGTTAAATTTTATTTCTTACTTGAGTCCATTTATGTATTCAATACTATTTTTCAATACAAAATAAATCAGGTTTTTCTTTTCCTTTCCTACCCCTTTTTCCTTTTTTTGGTTCCATTTCAAGGACAGGTTAAGTCAAAATATCAGTGAGGATTCCTGCTTTATATGGCTGTTAGTAATTCTATAAATATGGTATTTTAGGGTAGTGCTACTTTGTTGACATATTTCTTCCATTTCAACCTAAATATTGTCATGTGTTTGTAGTGAAACATGCTGCTTTTCAATTTTCAGTTTATTTCTTTCTCTTGTAGTCCTGTAAACTCCACATGCACAGAAGTCTAATGTGGTACATGTTCATATAAGCAATTTTTGGCTCCTTCTTAGAGTCAAAATAGGCCTTATTTTGACTTATGTGAATGAAAGGACTCAAAGAAAGCTAGCTCACAGTAAATAATTGATATTTTCAAAGTTAGTCCTGTGTGATGCTGGGATATGAAATGATAAATGAGCAAGTGGATAATTTTTAAAAACACAACACCCTGTTATTAGGCAAAGGAAAACCTAACAGTAATAATGCATGCTTGGCTGTTTCAAAATTTTTACAGACTTTTACGGGTCATATTATAAATTCTGTATGAATTTGACTGTTCCTTCTTAAGACAAAACTCTCTAAGTCAGTTGAGCATAGGTACTAGGGATGTATTTTCAAAGCTTTTTGAAGGAAAATTTAGCTGTGTGTCTTCCATTAATTATTTTTGCATTGTTCTTGTCCTGGAAATTGCTTTGGGACATCTAACTTTTTAAACTTGATCTCAGACTGATAGTATTAGAGTGTAAAATTCTGGTCATTTATTTGTGGTCCCATAAAGCTAATCAGGGCTTCTCTGGTGGCTCAGATGGTAAAGAATCTGCCTGCAATGCAGAAGACCTGGGTTCAATCCCTGGGTTGGGAAGATCCCCTGGAGAAGGGAATGGCTATCTAGTCCAGTATTCTTCCATGGACAGAGGAGCCTGGTGGACTATAGTTCATGGAGTCCCAGCAAGTCAGACACAACTGAATGACTAACACTGATACTAAAGCTATTCAATCATCAGGAAATGAAATAGGCCTTTATTGGTTTGCAATAAAACTTAATTTTAAGGAAAAATGAAAAATCCTAAAAAGTGAGACATTTAGAGAAAATGTCAAGTCTACTTGCAGTGTTACATTCTTCAGAAAAAATTTTTGGGCACACCATGCATCATGCAGGATCTCCCCCAAGGCCAGATACTGAAACTGCTTCCCTCGCAGTGGGAGTGCAGAGTTTTAACCACTCAGGAAGGTTCCAGTATCACAATCTTGAAATGTCACATAATAGCAACATCCATTGCAGATAAGCCAACAAATAGAGAATTTATTGGAATTTCTATTTACATGCAATCTCCCTTACAAATATGCGTTTTAAGAAAAAATCAATTAGAATTTAGAGTCCTCAGATTTTATAAGTACTAGAAAGCACAATACGGAAAAGGCAATGGCACACCATTCCAGCACTAGGCTGCAGTCCATGGGGTCGCTAAGAGTCGGACATGACTTCACTTTCACTTTATACTTTGATGCACTGGAGAAGGAAATGACAACCCGCTCCAGTATTCTTGCCTGGAGAATCCCAGGGAAGGCGGGGCCTGGTGGGCTGCCATCTCTGGGGTTGCACAGAGTCGGACACAACTGAAGCGACTTAGCAGCAGAAAGCACAATATACAAAGATTGCCCAGTTTGTTAAAAATGCCTATTTCTAAAATAATATAAGAATAGGGCTTATATAGTTATGTAATCCATTTTAATGTAGAAGGTGAAGGTGAAGGTGAAGTCGCTCAGTCGTGTCCGACTCTTTGCGACCCCATGAACTGTAGCCTACCAGGCTCCTCCGTCCATGGGATTCTCCAGGCAAGAATACTGGAGTGGGTTGCCATTTCCTTCTCCAGGGATCTTCCCGACCCAGGGATCGAACCCAGGTCTCCCGCATTTGAGGCAGACGCTTTAACCTCTGAGCCACCAGGGAAGCAAATTATGAAATAAAAGATTAAAAATGGAGCAAGTACATGTTGTTGTTCAGTTGCTCAATCATGTCTGACTCTTTGAGACCCCATGGGCTGCAGCACACAGTCCTGTCCTTCACTTTCTCCCAGTTTGCTCAAACTCATGTCCATTGAGTCGGAGATGCCATCCAATCGCCTCATCTTCTGTCATCCCCTTCTCTTCCTGCCTTCAATCTTTCCCAGTGTCAGGGTCTTTTTTAGATCTTTTTTACATCAGGTGGCCAAAGTATTGAAGCTTCAACTTCAACATCAGTCCTTCCAATGAATATTCAGAGTTTATTTCCTTTCCTTTCCAGTCAAACCAGGATTGACTGGTTTGATCTCCTTGCAGTCCAAGGGACTCTCAAGAGTCTTCTCCATTCCCTCCCCGTACCATCCCTCTGGGTCATCCCAGTGCACCAGTCCCAAGCATCCTGTATCCTGCATCGAACCTAGACTGCCGATTCGTTTCTTATATGATATTATACATGTTTCAATGCCATTCTCCCAATTTATCCCACCCTCCCCCTCTCCCACAGAGTCCAAAAGACTGTTCAATACATCTGTGTCTCTTTTGCTGTCTTGCATAGAGGGTTATAATTACCATCTTTCTAAATTCTATATATATATGTTAGTATACTGTATTGGTGTTTTTCTTTCTGGCTTACTTCACTCTGTATAATCAGCTCCAGTTTCATCCACCTCATTAGAACTGATTCAAATGTATTCTTTTTAATGGCTGAGTAATACTCCATTGTATATATGTACCACAGCTTTCTTATCCATTCATCTGCTGATGAACATCTAGGTTGCTTCCATGTCCTGGCTATTATAAACAGTGCTGCGATGAACATTGGGGTACACCTGTCTCTTTCACTTCTGGTTTCCTTGGTGTGTATGCCAAGCAGTGGGATTGCTGGGTCTTAAGGCAGTTCTAGTTCCAGTTTTTTAAGGAATCTCCACACTGTTCTCCATAGTGGCTGTATTAGTTTGCATTCCCACCAACAGTGTAAGAGGGTTCCCTTTTCTCTTCACCTTCTCCAGCATTTATTGCTTGTAGACTTTTGGATTGCAGCCATTCTGACTGGCGTGAAATCGTACCTCATTGTGGTTTTGTTTTGCATTTCTCTGATAATGAGTTATGTTGAGCATCTTCTCATGTGTTTGTCAGCCATCTGTATGTCTTCTTTGGAGAAATGTCTATTTAGTTCTTTGGCCCATTTTTTGATTGGGTTATTTATTTTTCTGGAATTGAGCTGCAGAAGTTGCTCGTATATTTTTGAGATTAGTTGTTTGTCAGTTGCTTCATTTGCTATTATTTTCTCCCATTCTGAAGGCTGTATTCTCACCTTGCTTATAGTTTCCTTTGTTGTGCAGAAGCTTTTAATTTTAATTAGGTCCCATTTGTTTATTTTTGCTTTTATGTCCAGTATTCTGGGAGGTGGATCATAGAGGATCCTGCTGTGATTTATGTCAGAGAGTGTTTTGCCTATGTTATGTTAGGAGTTTTATAGTTTCTGGTCTTAAGTTTAGATCTTTAGTCCATTTTGAGTTTATTTTTGTGTATGGTGAATGTTGAGTTTTAAGCCAACTTTTTCACTTTCCT
This sequence comes from Cephalophus harveyi, assembly GCA_006410635.1. Classification (NCBI taxonomy): domain Eukaryota; kingdom Metazoa; phylum Chordata; class Mammalia; order Artiodactyla; family Bovidae; genus Cephalophus; species Cephalophus harveyi. Next base: position 176,997 of record SJYT01047172.1, on the reverse strand, counting down.
CTTTCACCTTCATCAGAGAAGTTGTTTAGTTCCTCTTCAATTTCTGCCATTAGGGTGGTGTCATCTGCATATCTGAGGTTATTGATAATTCTCCCCACAATCTTGATTCCAGCTTGTGCGTCCTCCAGCACAGTGTTTCTCATGATGTACTCTGCATATAAATTAAATAAGCAGGGTGACAATAAACAGCCTTGACGTACTCCTTTTCCTATTTGGAACCAGTCTGTTGTTCCATGTCCAGTTCTAACTGTTGCTTCATGACCTGCAAACAGATTTCTCAAGAGGCAGGTCAGCTGGTCTGGTATTCCCATCTCTTTAAGAATTTTCCACAGCTTGTGATCCACATAGTCAAAGGCTTTAGTGTAGTCAACAAAGCAGAAGTAGATGTTTTTCTTGAATTCCCTTGCTTTTTCAATAATCCAGTGGATGTTGGCAATTTGATCTCTGGTTCTTCTACCTTTTCTAAATCCAGCTTGTATATCTGACATTTCTTGCTTCACATACTGTTGAAGCCTACCTTGAAGGGTTTTCAGCATTACCTTGCTAGCATGTGAAATGAGTGCAATTTTGTGGTAGCTTGAACACCTTTTGGCATAGTCCATGGGGTCACAAAGAGTCGGACATGACTGAGTGACTTTCACTTCAGGAAAGGCAAGGCAGCCCTCTGCAACTGAGGTAGATCCTGCAGGAAGGTAGACCCTAGTGGCCTCACTCCTCACTCCTTGCAGCAGGGTAGCTGGTCCTTCCTGGAGGAGGACTGAGAGAAGCATCTCCACGCTTATATTACCTGTGGTCCTAACAGTCTTGAGAGCTTGAGAATTCAAGGGCCTGGAATTAGTGTGAAGAGTTCTCAAAATCTGCTTATATGCTTCAGATTATAAGATGTAATTAATGATTTTTCACTCTAATGACTTACAGACTTATAGACAGGTAACTCTGGGTTGATCTGGTTATGTTGTGGCTTATCCACGGCAGTTTTGAATTAAAATTCTTGTAAGTAAATTTAACTACAGCTTATGATTGAATTGCTTTTTTATTCTCATTTTATCAGATAAATGAAACCATGTAGTATTTGTCCTTCTGTGGCTGGCTTATTTCACTTAACATAATATCCTCAAGGGTCATTTCTATTGTCATATATGGTGGAATTTCCTTCCTTTTTAAAGGCTGAGTAATATATCATAGTTCGTGTATGTGACATTTTCTTTACCCATTCATCTTAGATAGACATATAAGTTGTTTCCATATCTCGGGTATTGTGATGAACATTGGAGTGCTGATAACTTTTTGAGGTCTTGATTTCAATTCTTTGGATAAATATCCAGCAGTAGGATCAAATATTTCCAGTTTTAATCTTTTTGAGGAAGCTATGTACTGTTTTCCATAGTGGCTGTACTATTTTGCATTTTCACCACTAGTGGAATTATTTTTAATTAGAACAATGATTATTTAAGTAACTTTATATTCCAGATGTGATTTGAGCTTTATTCCCAAGAAATATTAGGAAAAAGATGCCAAAGGGAGAGAAACTGTAACTCTAATATCTTATTGCTACACTTAATGTCTTTGGGTTTGAAAGATTTGTAAGACTAACCACTACTAGAAAAATATTGAATTAGAAAGCTATGTTTTAGAAATGAGTTCAAC
>SJYT01047172.1:127109-174243 GCA_006410635.1 Cephalophus harveyi | reverse complement strand
GAATTAGAAAGCTATGTTTTAAAAATGAGTTCAACCAAAAATAAAACAACTAAATTTAATTTTAAAATGTGGTTATAAGTAAATATTATACCAAATATAAAATGAAAAAAAATGTTTAATATTTTAAGTATGAAAAGAAATAATAGGGGTGATACATATAAGTTAAGAGAGTGTATACTTTTATTGTTTCATGTTGTAACCTTTCCTCTTTCACTGAGTTAGCTATTTAATAATTTAGCTGTAGTCTACTAAATAATTAGTAGATTTTCTGACTGAAGTAATTTTAGTGTGAATAAAGTTTAATTATGATGGAATGGTTTTATCAAAAGGAATTGCTGTACCCACTTACATCTCTATTGGTAGACTATGGAAGAAAAAATACTGTTGAAGCAGGTGATCTGTATTCCCTTAACTAGTTTCCCAGGAAGTAAATTACATAGAATTCAGTTCAGTTCAGTCGCTCAGTCGTGCCCGACTCTTTGTGACCCCATGAATTGCAGCACGCCAGGCCTCCCTGTTCATCACCATCTCCCAGAGTTCACTCAGACTCACATTCATCGAGTCCATGATGCCATCCAGCCATCTCATCCTCGGTCGTCCCCTTCTCCTCCTGCCCCCAATCCCTCCCAGCATCAGAATCTTTTCCACTGAGTCAACTCTTCTCATGAGGTGGCCAAAGTACTGGAGCTTCGGCTTTAGCATCATTCCTTCCAAAGAAATCCCAGGGTTGATCTTCTTCAGAATAGTCTGGTTGGATCTCCTTGCAGTCCAAGGGACTCTCAAGAGTCTTCTCCAACACCACAGTTCAAAAGCATCAATTCTTCGGCGCTCAACCTTCTTCACAGTCCACTCTCACATCCATACATGACCACAGGAAAAACCATAGCCTTGACTAGACGGACCTCAGTTGGCAAAGTAATGTCTCTGCTTTTGAATATACTAAAATTGCCCATTGCTTCTCACATTTGTGAGTAAAGCCTAAGAGGAATAGTTAAAATACAACTGGAGCATAGCAAAAATGCAATTTGCAAGCCAGTTATGTCTCAGAGAAACAGAAGATTTATGCAGCATCTTTGCTACCTGATAGCCATTCATTCATACATTCATTCAACCAGTCAGTATTTGCTAGCTCAGTTCAGTTTAGTTGCTCAATGGTGTCTAACTCTTTGTGACCCCATGAATCGCAGCACGCCAGGCCTCCCTGTCCATCACCAATTCCCGGAGTTCACTCAAACCCATGTCCATTGAGTCAGTGATGCCATCCAGCCATCTCATCCTCTGTCATCCCCTTCTCCTCCTGCCCCCAATCCCTCCCAGCATCAGAGTTTTTTCCAATGAGTCAACTCTTCACATGAGGTGGCCAAAGTATTAGAGTTTCAGCTTTAGCATCAGTCTTTCCAAAGAACACCCAGGACTGATCTCCTTTAGGATGTACTGGTTGGATCTCCTTGCAGTCCAAGAAACTCTCTTTGTTAGGTATTTACAATAAATAGGAATCTAGCAGTGATAATTAATTATACCTCCTTCTTAACCTCTAAATTTAGGAGCAGTTGAGAAACAAAACAGAGTGTCCAAAGACATAAAGATCTGAATATCAGCTTGATTACTATTAAAGCTATTTGGAAAACAGGGTCTAGATCTGTAACCAGATGGACTTCTTAGAGCCCCCATTCCCTGAAACAAATGTATTTGCTCACAGTTTCAAATTTCCCACATTGATGTGCAACTGTAATTAGGTTTCTTTGAAAAATTATTGAGAAGGTTTGAACCAGTCTTGCTCAATTCCATTTTCCAGAGTCACCAATCACACCTGTTACTCTCCCTTGTGTACCTGGGATTAAATTATCTTTCCAAAGTCCCTGAAAATTTAACATCACTGGCCATGGTATGAATTCATAGAGGTGCAAAATGGCATCCCTGATCACCTACTGTGTGCCAGATGCTGTGTTATGTGTCAGTGACACTGTGTTTGACATTTGAAAAGGCACGGTCTCTCTGCTTGATGTTGTCTGGTGTTGACCATAATCTTAATGGAGAAATTAGTCATATACTTGGATATAGGGCAGTAAAATTTAAGTGCCAAATTTTACTTAGCTTGTGTGTGTACTCATCGCTACACTCGTATCCGACTCTCTGCGACTTTATGGACTGTAGCCCACCAGGTTCCTCTGTCCATGGGATTCTTCTGGCAAAAATACTGGAGTGGGTTGCCATGCCCTCCTCCAGGGGATCTTCCTGAATCAGAGATTGAACCTGAATCCCCTGTGTATCCTGCTTTGCAGGCATATTCTTTAACTACTGAGATACCTGGGAAGCCCAGTTTTTACTTAATCTTTATTTTAAAAGTGACAAGTCCTTTAATGCCTGTTTAGTTAATGTTCAAAGATGATTAGCTTTAATTTCTAGCAGGAGGTAGAATTTGGGTATGTGGAAGGAAGAGAGGATATGTGGCAGGAATGAGGGTAAGTACCTGGGCATTCAGGAGTCATTATGCCCATTGGTCTTCAAGGTTTGCTTCTTAGAGAAGTCTCCAAGAAGTCTCCAAGAGATCTGCAGAGTTGGCTTTAGTATGGAACAATTGATCGAATCAAAACCCAAACTAAGCAAACAAACATACAAACAAAACCCCCAAATGAGTAAAATCCATATTTTAACAGGCAGGGTGTGGAAGGGAAGGAGAAAGCCAGATAATGAAAGGTGAAAGAGATGGTCAAAACTGTTCTCTCCAGCCCAATCCCATTTATACCCCTTCTTCCCTTACACCAGAGCACAATTTCAAACAGTTCTTAATGGATAGGGCTGCTTAGGGCGGGAATAATAGGGCCATGGAACAGGAAGTGATTTAGTCTATGAATTTTATTTATTTTTACTCATGCATCTGCTCTTCTCACTGCTTTTCTTCAGAAGTATGTCCTCTTTATACTTAAAATAATTCTTCTGTAGTTGGATGAAAATTTATACTCTACTCGTATGTGGAAATGTCTTTTTAAGCTGGTTTACAATTTAGATTAAGAGCATGTAAGCAGATTTGAGTAATAGTTATTTATGGAATAGTAATAGATTATACATATACATGTATAATTATTTTATCTTTCAAAATCTATGATCTGAGCATTTGCCAAGCACAATATGCTTGACCTTATTGAAAGAAGATTTCTAGATAGAAGCTTAATGTTTCTGCTGTCCCTTGTCATAAAGTTCTTATTATTATCTTTAATGGACTATGAATATTTGGGTTGATAAATAACTTTGAGTCAAGGATTGATTTACATTTGATTAACTAAAGCAGTTTAAATATCTCTTAACTTCTAAGTCGAAAATTAGTACCAGTAGAACCTGAAACTTTGTTATATTTCAGTATTTTATGTCAAATTGGTTAAGGCAATATGAATAAAAGATAACATCAATGACATCTAACTAGTTCTTTGACTCTGAGGCACTTAGATCTAAAATCAGATAATGAATTAAAAGTTAATTTTTTCTAATTGACTATGATCTTGAGAGTTGAAGAATATTCTTATGATTTCATATGCACTTAAATAGTGATGAAGAATTAGACTATAATGAAAATGAGTACCCAATTAAAATTAAGCCACTAAGTGGATCCTGTCGTAAGTGAAATTTAATTTACAAGAAGGTTTTATAGAGAAAAGTTATTGGAATTTTACTAAGAGACCCAGAGGAGAAAATGTGAAAAGAAGAGCTGTAGGACATATTAAATGAATTGAGGCTGTTTATTCCAAATCAGGAAAAAAGTAAAGTGAAAGGAAAAAAACCCAAAGTAGTCACCTGACAATAATGTTTATATACATATTCATATTTTGGAAAGAGAAAAGTTGTTCTTTGTGTTTAGTGAAAGCAAACTGAGCAAAATCCTTCTCAATTCCACTAAGAGGGAGTCAGATTAAACTCACCTTAGAATTTATTGTCTGCTTTATTGCCCTGTAGTGATCAGCCTAGAGAGAAGCAGCGGACTCAAATTTCAAATTGAACTGGGTCAATCTTAGTCCATGCTAATTCAACCAATTTTGATGATTAGAAAGTTAACAGATTTCAATGTTCCAAATAACTTTTGATCTCTTTGAATTTGGCTTAGACCTTTCACTTGAATTTGCTATGGCAAAAATATGTGAAAATAATATGAGAAAGATGTTTCTGCAAAATTCATTTGTAGAAACTATTCTAAACCTAGGTAGAATACAGGATTTTCTTTCCATACTCCTATATTTTAGGATACACTGGGTAAGGATAGCATTCTCATTTTTTTTCCCTATATTTTCAAAGTGAGAAAGGGACTGAAACAGTTTGTCATATAATTCAAGCACTTCAGCCTCTTTCATGTGAAATCCCTAATAAACTGATGTAAATGATCCTTTTGTTTTAAATTACCATAATATTTGTTTTAACTCAGCATAAGATGTATTTGAACACTCACATGCAGCATTCTCAGTATGCATATCCTGAGATAACCATCTTCTAACCTTTCTCCCTCAATGTCAGTTGCATCTCTTTCCCTCCATAGCACCTCCAAGTTGACTACACTTAAGCCACTGTTGTGAAAAGGCAACTCAAAACAAATATTTGTTATTTTAAAATTTATATCTAGAGCAAACTAAAACTGAATGTATAATCATGCTTTTCAGTATTTTTAAGGTAGTATTTTCTTTAGATAATCACTTAGTGATGCTTTATTTATCCAATAAAATTTAAATGACTGTCTACTCTGTACGAGGCACTGATGTTGGTCCTGAAGGCAGGCACATCAGTAAACAAAACTAACCAAATCCTCTGCCCACATGAGGTTCACTTTCTAGTGGGATAAGACAGATATTTTAAATAGGACACTGGATGATAAATTAGAAGGCAATGAGTGTTGTGAAGAAAGAGTAGACAAAGGAAATAGAGTGCTGAGGGGCATATTGCTATTTATTTCTACTCTTTTTTAGATTCTATTCCCATAGGTCATTACAGAGCATTTAGTAGAGTTCCCTGTGCTATACCGTAATTTCTTACTAGTTATTTATTTTATATCTAGTAGTGTGTATGTGTCAATCCCAATCTCTCAGTTTATTCCTCCCCTCCTTAACACTCTTCTGTAAACATGAATTTGTTTTCTGTTTCTGTGACTCTATTTCTGTTTTGTAAATAGGTTTATTTGTACCACTTTTTTTTTAAGATTCCATATATAAGCAATATCATATGATATTTATCTTTATCTGACTTACTTAGTATGGCAATCTCTAGGTCCATCCATGTCACTGTAGATGGCATTATTTTATTCCTTTTTATGACTGAGTAATATTCCATTACATATATGTACTACATCTTCTTTGTCCATTTCTCTATCAGTGGACATTTAGGCATATTGCAATTTTAAATAGGTCTTGCCAAGAACAAGATGAATGACTTTGAGAAAAGACTTGAAGGAATTGTTAAACTTTAGATTTGAAAATTTGATGTTTTCTTCTTAAAATTTTAATTTTTATTACTGAAATCATTGGCCTGCAAGAAAATTAAACCAATCAATCCTAAAGGAAATCAACCATGTATATTCATTCATTGGAAGGACTTATGCCGAAGCTGAAGCTTCAACACTTTGGCCGCTTGATGTGAAGAGTCAACACATTGGAAAAGACTCTGATGCTGGGAAAGATTGATGGCAGGAAAACAAGGGGGCAATGGAGGATAATGGTTGAATGGTATCATTAACAGAACAGACATGAGTTTGAGCAAACTCTGGGAGGTAACGAAGGGCAGAGAAGCCTGGTGTGCTGCAGTCCATGGGGTTGCCAAGAGTCAGACATTACTTAGAGACTGAACAACAAAAACTGAAATCATGAATGGGAAGGAAAGGGTGAATTATTTTATTAAAGAGAAATCTCTGAATGGAATAGATGTATTTTTATCTTTGTATTTCCAGGTGTTTCAGAGGTATCCTTTTTGAGGTTTCCTCTATTTTACTATCCTAGCACATATCTGGCCTTTTAACTAGATTCAATGGGAGGGGGACATTTATTCATGTATCTTATAATGTGACCTGAAAATCTAAACTGTTTTATTGACATATGCATTTTTTTATTAAACAGTTAGGGACCATGCCATGATAGAGGTCATTTATTTTATAGAATTCATATTTATATAGTCTTTGGTTACTTTTCCTGACATTCTATGAGTGTATAGACTTCTCTTCATTAAGGTTTCCTTTGCAATTTTAGCATTCGAAGTATAAAAGTGCTCTGGTAGTAGGCATTTAAATGATCACTTAAGTTTTTAGTCTAAATCCTAGACTATGCACCTCTTTCTACTAGGACTGAGGCAACTAAAATATCCTTTGATGGTAACAGTGATTTCTTTCAGACTCGTTGGAATGAAATAGCATTTGGGGACCTGTTAGCTAGAAGAGGGGATTCCAGATAATAGCTCTTTGTTCAGAGTATTTCCAGCGATTCATAGATAAGTCAATTGGCACCTATCATTTGAAACTCATCAGAGGCCAATGTAGTTAAGTGGAATATAAAGGATAGTACAGGCAGTAAACAGAAGACTTGTTACAATATAATGTGCAGTGGAAAAGAGACTGGAAGATCAATAAAAGCTGCCAAAAAGAACAAAAAATATAATTAAAGGGGCAAAAAGACATATTGAACACAATCTCAGGGACTATTTCAGACAACAGTAAATGTCTCCTCAAATATATCTTTAAAAGACAGAATGTAAAGTAGAAAATAGTCCCATGGAGAGAAGAAGAGAAATACCAAATAGAATTGTATGACTAGGCTAACAAGAGTCAGATTGCTTATGCTAATTTTTACCTTTCTTTAAAATAATTAGATGGTGTCAGGTAGATCAGGGAATCTGAAATTCTTATATGAGAAGAGGATCAGTTCAGTTCAGTTGCTCAGTCATGTCCGACTCTGTGACCCCATGGACTGCAGCACGCGAGGCCTGCCTGTCCATCACCAACTCCCGGAGCTTACTCAAACTCATGTCCATAGAGTTGGTGATGCCAACCAACCATCTCATCCTCCGTCATCCCCTTCACCTCCTGCCTTCAATCTTTCCCAGCAACAGTGTCTTTTCCAGTGAGTCAGTTCTTCGCATCAGGTGGCCAGAGTATTGGAGTTTCAGCTTCATCATCAGTCCTTCCAATGAATATTCAGGACTGATCTCCTTTAGGATGGACTGGTTGGATCTCCTTGCAGTCCAAGGGACTCTCAAGAGTCTTTTCCAACACCACAGTTTGAAAGCATCAATTCTTTGGCGCTCAACTTTCTTTATAGTCCAGCTCTCATATCCATACATGACTACTAGAGAAACCATAGCTTCGACTAGATGGACCTTTGTTGGCAGAGAAAAGAACAGAGAAAAGCGAAGGGAAAAATATAAACAGAGGTGTTATTTTAGGCGGGTACGACTGAGTACAGTAGATAAATTGGCATGTATAAGACAACTGAAATTTGCAGTTCACATGCCAAGTTTTGCCAACTAAGCACAGTTATTTTAGGTTCTAAGAAAGTCAAATATTATTTTTAAAAATATCAGGAGGTAAATGTTTCCTGATTTACCTCCATTTTATGAAAGCATTTGGCTACACATGACTTCCTCAAGAACAGAAAATAATACTTTCAGTAGAAATTATTTTTTGACAGTGTATTTCCATGACTTGAAATGAAGGTTTACATCTGCTGAAATACATCAGAGATACCTAGGACATTTTCGCAATAAATTTACCCCTACTGAGAAGCACCACCTTATACATTTGATTAACTTATAATATTCTTTGGAAATGTACTGAACATGATCACTTTTACTTCCTAAAATCATCAGCCTCTGTTCTGAATTACAAATAAAGAATGGCTGACAAATTAAAATGTAAAATAAGAAAATCATATTATGAGAAGTGACATGCAAAGATGATTTCCCAGATAGAATTCAGAGTGTCTAACTGTGTGTTAAGCCAGTGTCTGTCAGGGAAGTGTTGTTATCATGCATTAATTACATTAATTAATTACATACATTAATTACTTATTTTGCTTTCCTCTGTGCTAATTCCAAAAACTTTTTAGTTTAGTGGCTGAGAAGGTAAATCATAACTATTTAAAGATAAAGTATCAAGCTTGAGATCTTGAACACTGGTTCCAAGGTTGTAGATATAAGAAAACTTTGCCTCAAAGATTATTTGATAAGTTAGGTGAAGGATAACATACTTTTGGTTAACTCTGCTCATGGAGACTCATATACACACTGATACAAACACCTATAAAATGTGCCAGATAGCACTTTGTCCAACTTTCTGAAAGGAACTTGTGTACTTTGCTACTAAAGGAGGCATTGTATTTGTAAAGAGAAGTGTACAACAGAAAAATGATGAGGTTTTACCATCATGTACTTTGTTAAACTAGAAGAACATAGGAACAGAGGTCTAGAAATCATGTATTGTGTTCCTATTGTATACCAAGGTTGAGATATGTGTGTGTGTGTGTGTGGTAAGACTGGAGGTGAGTAGTAGGATAGAAAAGGATTTGACACCATGGGATCCAGAGCTAAAAACGCGAGGAAAGGAAAGGAGAGAATTAGTATATTTCTATCTCTGATGGCTGCCTTTCACCCTTGAAGAGAGAATAGCATCGTGATCGTCCTTACATGATTTCAACTCATGGCCAAATTTGTTTCATTCACATCTCTATTCGTTCCCCCAACTTCTGATTATTTGAAAAAATCTCAGATATGATATTAGTCTATCCTTAAGTATTTCAGTATACATCTTAAACAATGAAAATTCTTAAAAATATAATCATAATGCTATTATCTGTCTTACAAATTATACTGAATACAATAAAATATCAATTTAGTTTCATATTTCCTCAATTATTGCTGAAATATTTTCCTTTATAGTTTAGTTTTAATAACATCAAAATGTTGGGGGCTTCCCTGGTGACTCAGTGGTAAAGAATCCATCTGCCAATGCAGGAGACATGACTTCAATCTCTGTTCTGGGAAGATCCCACATGGGCCTGGGCCCTAGAGCCTGGGAGCTGCAACTTCTGAGCCTGTGTGCTGTAACTCCAAAGCCTGAGTGCCCTAGAGACTGTGCTCTACAAGAGACGCCACCACAGTGAGAGGCCCAGATTAGCTCCTGTGGCTAAGCTGTGTCTGAACTCTTTTGAGACCCCATGGACTGCAGCCCACCAGGCTCCTCTGTCCATGGGATTCTCCAGGCAAGAATAGGGGAGTGGGTTGCCATCTTTGAACTTGCATCTCCTGCATTGGCAGGCAGATTCTTTACTATTGAGCTACCAGGGAAGCATCCTGGATATAGTTAATTCTACTAAAAAGCAAAAAATGATGTATTTTCAAATGTTCCATAAGTGCTTGCTTTTGCATCAGTATTCATAGAACAATAAAGTTTTAGTTTCTTTATGATCCTAAAGCTCACGGAAGGGCAGCACTTGAGATAAGTTCATCAAACACAAGAGGTCTGTGGAATACAGTTTGATAGATAACCTTGAAGATCGCTTTTAGTTCTAAGCCTCAGAATCCTGATGAGCTGTATGGTACAATTCAGTGTTATTTCCCTTAAGTTATACTTGAGCAAAGCTAAGGAATACTAATAGGGAAAAGACAGACACATAGCATTTCAGCTAAACTGAAGTATTTCTGGGTTGTCAATAATTCTACAAGTGGTCTGAGGATAGACAAAGTATTGATACGCTTCAGTTCCTCTTTCAAGCAAACCAAAACACCTGCCAGTGAGAAGAGCCATACATTTGAAGAAAAGTGGTCAGTAACAGGATATCAACTTCAAATCTAGAGAGGATGGTTTTATCAAATATACTGTGTATTTATTTAACACATTTGCATATTGTAATTTTGGATTTTTTTTTCAGTTGGTTGTGCTTTATATTTTGTATTCTGCTAAGATTCACACATCTATTTCTTTAGGCACAGACAGCACACATTGTCCTGGAAGATGGAACCAAGATGAAAGGTTACTCCTTTGGCCATCCATCCTCTGTTGCTGGTGAAGTGGTTTTTAATACTGGCCTGGCAGGGTGAGTAATGCTTCTCTTCCAAGGCTTTCTTCTTCCTTGATATAGAAGAATAACAGGATGATATGACTCATGGTGGGAAGTTGAAATCACCGCATCATCATTATCACACTACACATTATCCTGAAGTTGCCTTGTGCTTGTACACAGCTCAAACCTTGGACACAAACTCCTCTTTGTGGCTGTAAATGAAAGAGAATACAGACACTGGTGTTCCCCTGGTAAAAAAGAACAAAATTAATTCTAGAAACTTAGGGTAGGTAATCCATGGGAGACCTGGTACATAGATCTGATATTTTCAAAATTTATCAAGTGAGACTGAATTTAATATTTAAGATCTGCTAATAGATACACATCAATGAAGGTAAGAGTTGCTACAGAAATTATGCAGCTGCTTTTATCTAGCCAACAAATGTTCATCTGGCAACCAGGAGGCTGAAGTTCTGGTCTCAGTGCTAAATGGTAACTGATGATGTGATATTGAGAAAATCACTCAGGCTTTCTAAGTCTTAGTTTCCATATGTAAAGAGTGAGGGAATTGGATCAGCTAGTAATTTATAGCTGGGGATTTAAAAATTATGTCTTAAAAATTTAGGTGGCTTCAAAAGGTTTCCATTAAAGATTCAAAAGACTAAACTGTAAAATAGTTGATGAATTCTTTAGAGAAATTCAGTTAGCCTTACCTTATAAAGACAAGGAGGCATTGGGTTAACTGATATTGAAGATATTGATTGACCAAGCTTCCGTTATATCATTAATGTACATTCTTCACTAAACTCTTGCTCCCTGTTTGAAATAAAGGATATTAGATGATTTTTAAAATAGTTCCACTGGTGGGAACATTAAATTACAGAGTATGAAACCTGTTTGCAAAGTTTTGCTTCACCAGGCAATTATTTAAGCCTTTCGACAGCACTAATTACTAGCTGTGTTAATATACCTGCCAACAAACAACTGTTTAATATAGATCAGAATGATGGAGGACACTAGAGTTTTCTTCTCTGTGATAGATTACGGGTAATAAATCTTGTCACATCACAAAAGTCAAACAGGACCTGATGGATTAATTTGCTTCCAACACTGCAGTTCTCTAAGACAAGCTGTATTTATTCATTTACTGGAGAGAGCATTGTAAGCTTATGTTTAAAGGGAGCAGCCAGTTCTTTAATGGAGAGAAAGAAGAAAGGAAGTAAAATTAAATTAATTAAAGGCTTTTTTTTTTTTTCAGTAGAAAAAGGTATTCATTAATAAGGTTAGTCCACAGATCCTATTTTCCATTGAGAAATGCTGCTTTCCTTTATTGGGAGGCTCACCCAGTAAGGTGGTTGATAATTAGAGGGGTTATTTGTTTTTCATCTGCAAGAAATGCATTTATATTGTGTGTAAGCTTTAGTTTTAAAAATTATTAGTTCCTGACAGGTCAGAGGCATTTGAGAAATTAGCTGATGGGGGTGTGGGTATGTGTAAATATCACAGCACTTTCGTCACTTAAGAGTTTGCTGAGCTGAGAAGATATTCTGTTGACAAGGGAGTTCTGGGAGGAGTTAGTCTGGGTGGGGGTTGAAGAATTCATGTTGACTACTGCCGGAGCTGAGGTTTTGAAGTTGTCATTCTGTCCCCCTCAGCACCTAAATTCAATTTCAATAGTAATCCACAAGAAAGACTAGGTTTAACTCGCTCTGTGGGAGGTAAAAATGTAGGAGAGTGGAAAAAATCTCATTGCAAGTATATTTCAAAATATGGAATAGCTATAGATAGATCCTGAATAATATTTCTAAGAATAAACATTTTATATATAATTTTATTTATTACAGAACAAAAACAAAAATACACATATTTTCATTTTTTTCCTCCTTACACTTTAAAATAAAGCCTTCTGCATTTATTCTTAATTCCATATCCTTACTTTAAAATAGTTACTTGGAATCTTTTAATTTAGAAGACAGAAATGCTTTTGATCAATTTTTATAGCATTGATTTTATTCTATAAAAAAACTATCAAACATATACTATCAACAATAACTTGATAATTATCAAACATATACCTCTCTATAACTAAAATATTTAAAAATCAAGTATTTAAAAATTTGTTAATTTTTTTCATAGAAAATAAATCAATATTTTAAACATTCAATAAATTTTAACAAACATATATACCAGGCAGCCACCATTGGTGTAATCAGTATGTTCTTCAGTATGCTAAAAGATAAAAAGACTTTTCAACTTTTGACAGTTAATATTTTGGCAAAACTGTCATCCATCAGTAGTAAATATCAGTTTGAAGTCACTCGTATCTGGTACTAGGGGAATCTTTGGGAATCAACATATCTGCAAACTTTAAATAGAGCAATATTGGGATGGGGGACACGTGTGCACCCATGGCTGATTCATGTCAACGTATGGCAAAAACCACTACAATATTGTGAAGTAATTAGCCTCCAATTAAAATAAATAGATTAATTCAAAAAAATTAATACCTTATGAAGAATTTTCCATGGTATTAAAAATTTAAGAAACTGAGGGAATAGAAAATTAAATGAAAATATGCCGTAGTACTTAAGAGTCTTTTCATATCAGTAATATCATGGGATACGTTTCCATATTTTACTGTAAAATTTCCCTAAATTTGGCAAGCTCTAGAGACAAGCTTGTAAGACTTTATTCTCATGTTCTTTAATTTTCAAGGGTCAGATAATTCAGATAATGTATGCAGAATCAGAATAAATTAGATCATGTATACAAATCAAGAGTTTGTTGGTAATTCTTTGGCTTCTCTACTCAGGTACTCGGAAGCTCTTACTGACCCTGCTTACAAGGGGCAGATTCTTACCATGGCTAATCCTATTGTTGGGAATGGTGGAGTCCCTGACACTGCTGCGCTGGATGAACTGGGACTCAGCAAATATTTGGAATCTGATGGAATTAAGGTAGTACCAGTGATGACTGTTTAAAAAGTATAGTTGATTTATTTTAAGAATCTAGGCTGGACAAAGTTTCAGCCTCTGTCCTGTAGTGAAAATAATTAAATTTATAATCTCAATCTCATTCCTTGGTATATGAGAATAAGTTTTAGCATGGCACTATTCTGAATTTCATTTCTCAGGGCACTTTGTGTTTATTCTTAATGCTGTGGATGAAATGTGGCTTCATTTGGAACAATGTTGTTTTAAGTTCAGATAACAGCGATGCTACAAGAATTTGTGTTGAATCACTTTTTAAAGAGGATTTTAAGAATCAACTCTGTATCAGTTATTTATATTTTAATTCTTACTCTCTCTGGGAGATACATAAAAGATAACTTGTATGCCAGCCTAAAAGTAAAAGTAAATACAATGAAAATTTCCTATGCAATGTAAATTTGGGTAATATCATGGAGATATGAACCATATAAACTATTCAAAAATTTATAGAGGGTGCTGAGAAAGGAGATCTAGTTTAGCCTCCTGATTTGGCAAACCTGGTAAGACTGTCCGCCACATGACAATTAAGGTAGTGACTATACATCTTAAAAAAATTTTTTTTATCATATTTTGTTCTTTAAGTCTCCAAAATTTTAAGCATTTTGTTGATAGGTAATAAAAAAACCGAGCTGACTCAAGTTAAAAGAGTTGGATAGCATTTTGTGATCACTTTAAAAAACTGACTGCCTGTCTTTCTAGGTTGCAGGTTTGCTGGTGCTGAATTATAGTGATGACTACCACCACTGGCTGGCTACCAAGAGTCTAGGACAGTGGCTACAGGAAGAAAAGGTGAGAATTATCCAGTAGCCAGCATCACCGAAGGATGACTGGGGGGGTCCTGGAAAGTTGGGAGGGTGTATGTAATGGCAAAGGGCCAAACAGATGAGGCAGATCACACAATTTGGGATCCTTTTGTTTCAGAGAGCGCTTCCTTATGTTACTACAGGCTGAATGTCCAGAACTCATTCTTTGAACAGAGGAACTTATCAGTTCAGTCGATCAGTCGTGTCTGACTCTTTGCAACTCCACAGACCGCAGTACACCAGGCTTGCCTGTCCATCACCGACTCCCGGAGCCTAATCAGACTTATGTCCATTGAGTCAGTGATGCCATCCAACCATCTCATCCTCTGTCTTCCCCTTTCCCTCTCATCTTCAGTCTTTCCCAGCATCAGAATCCTTTCCAATGAGTCAGTTCTTCGCATCAGATGGCCAAAGTATTGGAGTTTCAGCTTCAGCATCAGTCCTTTCAATGAATATTCAGGACTGATTTCCTTTAGGGTGGACTGGTTGGATCTCCTTGCAGTCCAAGGGACTCTCAAGAGTTTTCTCCAACACCACATTTCCAAAGCAACAATTCTTCGGTGCTCAGCTTTCTTTATAGTCCAACTCTCATGACTACTGGAAAAACCATAGCTTTGACTAGATGGACCTTGACTAAGTAATGACTCTGCTTTTAAATATGATGTCTACGTTGGTCATAACTTTTCTTCTAAGGAGCAGCGTTTTTTTAGTTTCATGGCTGCAGTTACCATCTGCAGTGATTCTGGAGCACAAAATAATAAAGTCTGTCACTATTTCCACTGTTTCCCCATCTACTTGCCATGAAGCAATGGGAACAGATGCCATGATCTTAGTTTTCTGAATGTTGAGTTTTAAGCCAACTTTTTCACTCTCCTCTTTCATTTTCATCAAGAGGCTCTTTGGTTTTTTTTTTGTTTGTTTGTTTGTTTTCTGCCATAAAGGTGGTGTCACCTGCATATCTGAGGTTATTGATTCCAGCTTGTGCTTCATCCAACCCAGCCTTTCTCATGATGTACTCTACATAGAAGTTAAATAA
The DNA here is from genome assembly GCA_006410635.1 of Cephalophus harveyi. NCBI lineage: Eukaryota > Metazoa > Chordata > Mammalia > Artiodactyla > Bovidae > Cephalophus > Cephalophus harveyi. Next base: position 159,395 of record SJYT01047172.1, on the reverse strand, counting down.
GCAGCATGACAATATACATCCTTGACATACTCCTTTCCCTATTTGGAACCATACTGTTGTTCCTTGTCCAGTTCTAACTGTTGCTTCCTGACCTGCATACAGATTTCTTAGGAGGTAGGTCAGGTGGTCTGGTATTCCCATCTCTTTAAGTTTTCCACAGTTTGTTGTGATCCACAATGTTGAAGGCTTTGGTGTAGTAAATAAAGCAGAAGTAGATGTTTTTCTGAAACTCTCTTGCTTTTTTGATGATCCAGTGGATGTTGGCCATTTGATCTCTGGTTGCTCTGCCTTTTCTACATCCAGCTTGAACATCTGGAAGTTCAAGTACTGTTGAAGCCTGGTTTGGAGAATTGTGAGCATTACTTTGCTAGCGTGTGAGATTATATTTTCAGTTTATCCACTAGGTGGCACTCATACATGCTTGGTGAAAGTGAAAGTCGTTCAGTCGTGTCCAACTCTGTGCGACCCCCATGGACTATATAGTCCAATGAAATTCTCGAGGTGAGAATACTGGAGTGGGTAGCTTTTTCCTTCTCCAGGAGATCTTCCTCACTCAGAAATCAAAGTGGGGTCTCCTGCATTGCAGGTGGATTCTTTACCATCTGAGCTACCAGGGAAGCCTTTCTCAGTCTGGAAAGGGGTTAGAGAAAATTTTAGAATTCTCTGTAATCTGGAACAATTTAACTACTCCCTCCCCTTTTAACCAGGATCTAGATATGTAACTTGTGCCATAGATTCTTGTACCAGCTCAGTCATTAACTAGCTGTATGACCTTGCTCTGGTCATGCAATCATACCATACTTTCTTAATTTTAGTTTTTAATGAATGTGCACAAATTGCCATCAAATCTTGTTGGGCTTAAAGGTTATGACTCAATGACTATAATTGGATATCATCTCATTTGAAGTGATAAGTGAAAAAAGTTACTAACTTTACTTTGCATGCTAAGTCGCTTCAGTTATGTCTCACTCTTTGCAACCCTATGTACTGTAGTTTACCAAGCTCCTCTCTCCATTGGATTCTGCAGGCAAGAATACTGGACTGGGTTTTCATTCCCTCCTCTAGGGAATCTTCCCCACCCAGGGACTGAACCCATGTCTCTTATGTCTCCTGCACTGGCAGGGGGGTTCTTTACCACTAGTGCCATCTGGGAAACACTATATCTGCCTTTCTTTGAGTATTATTTTCTAATCAAATAAGAGTATTCTCCAGGGTTGAATGTCAGACATACTTAGAGTAATTAGAGTTAATGGACCTGCTATATTAAACCTCATTTCTACCATTATAGTAGCTGCTTTTTCTTAAGTTGCTATTGGGCCTGTAATTGACAGAATATTAATCTGAAAAAATTCTGACACTCCGATGAGCATCTATTGCATGTGTATGCTTTTTAGATGTGTGTCCTATTCTTTGTGACCTTATGCACTGTAGCCCGGCAGGCTCCTCTGTCCATGGGATTCTCCAGGCAAGAATAGTGGAGTGGGTAGCCATTCCCTTTTCCAGGGGATTTTCCCAACCCAAGGATTGAACCCAGATCTCCTGCATCACAGGCAGTTTCTTTACCAATCTGAGCCACCAGGGAAGCCCAAGCATCTACTAATTGGGGCTCAATGTTGCCTCTTCCTAACAATTATAAAGAATATTGTTCTTAGTTTCCTGGTTATCATTCCTGCTAAATGTTAAAAGAGATAATAAAACATCTGTAGTATCTCCCAGGTCTTTTCTAGTTTCTTTCAATCATTATCTGAATTTACCTCTTTGTAGTTGTCATTAATGTTTCCATTGTGTTATGTAGGCACCTGATATTATAGCTGCTTTGTGTCAGAATTAATAGTTTAAGTTTAAGCTTAATCCATGGTTTGTTAGCTTGTTTTAAGAATGTTCTATAATCATAGACACATAGAGTAGAACAAGGTCTAAAATTATAGCCAGTTTACCTCCTTCTATGGATAGGTGAGGGAAGACACCTTGCTCATACATCTCTCAGATAATTGGTGGAAGAAAAAAGAACTAGAATCTGTTTCCTCATTCTTAACTCATTGCTCTTTCCCCTTTTATCCATGGGGAATATGTTCCAAGACCTCCTGTGGATGCCTGAAACTGTGGATAGTACCAAATCCTATATATACTAATATGGCAGAAAGTGAAGAAAAACTAAAAAGCCTCTTGATGAAAGTGAAAGAGGAGAGTGAAAAGCTGGCTTAAAACTTAACATTCAGAAAACTAACTTCATGGCAAATAGATGGGGAAACAATGGAAACAGTGAGAGACTTTATTTTGGGGGGGCTCCAGAATCACTGCAGATGGTGACTGCAGCCATGAAATTAAAAGATGCTTGTTTCTTGGAAGAAAAGCTATGTTTCTTCCTAGACAGAATATTAAAAAGCAGAGACATTACTTTGCCAACAAAGTTCTGTCTACTCAAAGCTATGGTTTTTCCAGTAGTCATGTATGGATGTGAGTTGAACTATAAAGAGAGCTGAGCACCAAAGAATTGATTCTTTTGAACTGTGGTATTGGAGAAAACTCTGCTGAGTCCCTTGGACTGCAAGGAGATTAAATCAGTTAATCCTAAAGGAAGTCAGTCCTGAATATTCATTGGAAGGACTGATGCTGAAGCTGAAACTCCAATACTTTGGCCATCTGATGCAAAGAACTTATTCATTGGAAAAGACCCTGATGCTGGGAAAGATTGAAGGTGGGAGGAGAAGGGGAAGACAGAGGATGAGATGTGAATGCCATCACTGACTCGAGGGACATGAGTTTAATTAGGCTTCGGGAGTTGGTGATGGACATTGAAGCCTGGCGTTCTGAAGTCCATGGGGACACAAAGAGTTGTACATGACTTAGCAACTGAACTGAACTGATATATATATACTAATTCTATATTTGTTCTTATATATACATACCTATGTCAAAGTACGACTTATAAATTAGGCACAGTAAAAGAATATCTGAATTTCCAGCATCACTTGTGCTTTGGAGCTAGTACTAAGTAAAATAGGGCTCCTTGAACACAGCACTGAGATATTGCAGCCATAAACCTGATAATTCAGTTGGCTCCTAAGTGACTCAAGGTGGGATTCTCTGGACAAAGGGGTGGTTCACATACACTATTCAAAATGGTACACAATTGAAAACTTATGAATTGTTTATTTATGAAGTTTTCCATTTAAAAAATATTTTTAGACTATTGGCAATAGCAGGTAACCGAAACCACAGAAAGCAAAACTGGATACGAGGGATAGATACCACATCTATCCCTATCTAACCTAGTCAAAGAAACTAAATCAAGTGGTGGTGTTGCCTGATTGACCAATAGACTAGGCAAAATTTCACACAGGTGCTTAAGAAGCACCTCCAGGAAACTCTGGGGGATGGTGAAGGGCAGGGAAGCCTGGTGTCCTGCAGTCCACAGGGTCACAAAGAGTTGGACACAACTGTGCGGTTGAACAACTAGAACAGCCTCCAGGTAAACCCGTTGATTGCCTACTATGTGCCAGAAGCATGGATCTGCATACAATTCATGTAATTTTGCTTATGAAATTCACTTCACAAATTCTTTTAGTTTAAAATACACATATATATATAACATTTTGCTACGTGTTTAACATCCTGGATTAAAAGCAACAAAACTGAAGTAGAAGATCGATGTTCAGAATTTCTCATTTTTCATTCTGAGGAATGGTCTGGGTATTAAGAGTCCTATGCCCAAGAGGAACAGCAATTCACCTTGTTCTCACAACACAGTCATGATAGATCAGAGAAAAGAAGGAGGAGGGAAATTATTCATTGCTCAAGTAGACAGATGATGTTAAGTTGGTAACTTGAAAATACTACACTGGACTTAATTTCCTCCAGTTTTACTGTCACTACCCCCCCTTTTTTTTCCTCCACAGGTCCCTGCAATTTATGGAGTGGATACAAGAATGCTGACTAAAATAATTCGAGATAAGGTATGATAGTCATATTTAGCCAAATCTATGTTTATATATATATATATTTGTGCATGTATACATACATACACATATATACATATACACACATATACATATATGTATACATGTATATATACATATATCTGTCTGTATGTATGTTTTTTCTCAGTGCCCAGGGAACCCATTAGTATGTAAAAGAACAAATCCAGCCCATTTCTGTCATTTGGGTCTCTGTCATCCTGTTTTACTTTTTCAAAGTTACTTGATGTGACTTTCAAGACTGAATACTTGACTGGGATGTTTGCTCATGAGTGGTTTTGAGATTAATTCCCTCAGCAGTAGTTAACTGAGTGCCCATTCTATGTTCACTATCCCAAGCGAAGCCTTGGTGATTCGGCTCATGCGACGGGGCTAGTGAGACAAGTGGAGAAGGTAACTAGACGCATAAGAATTTTGCCTAAATACCTACCTGCTGAGAAATGCAAGCCAGGAAGTGTGCAGCACTAGGGCTGTTATTTATTTAGTCCTCTTAAAGGAGTTTGTGAAATTTGTGAGTGTATTAAATGAGCCCTCTATGTGCTACCTCAATTAGTCTTTCTTAAAATTGTTCCAGTGACCAAGATGAAGGTAAGTTTGTCTATTGCTTTTCTATCTGCTTGCTGAAATATTTGACCTAGGACCAGAAGGAAGACAGAGAGAATGTTTGCAGTCCTTCTAACTCTACCTCTGATTTCACTTCCTCCTCCATGATTTTCCTGACAATAAATGTTCTAGGTTATATACGTAGGTTATACATCCCAGGTAGACTTTTGCATTTTCTTAGCCCAATGATGTTGTGAGAGCAGTAAAGAACGAGAGTGCCAGATGGGAGGGGAATAAAATTGGGAAATTCAGCTGTAGAATTGGCAGACTGGATACAATATAGACAGGCTTAGTAATTTAGGAAAATATAAGACCGTATTATGTTCTTCATGTGATATATTAGTTTAAGGTGAACCTTGCTTTTGTCAATGGAGTAGATAATGGCAACTCACTCCAGTATTCTTGTCCGGAAAAATTCCATGAACAGAGGATGTTGGCAGACTGCAATACCTGGAGTCTCAAAAAGTCGGACACGACTGAGCACTGCTTTTATCAGAGGTAGTTAGGTTTCCAAAATCTGGCTGAATAGATTAGCAAGCAAAAGAGTAGCATTGCCTATTATATTTGATTATGAGTAATATGGGCTCAGAGGTTAAAGCGTCTGCCTCCAATGTGGGAGACCTGGGTTCGATCCCTGGGTCAGGAAGATCCCCTGGAGAAGGAAATGGCAATCCACTCCAGTATTCTTGCCTGGAGAATCCCATGGACGGAGAAGCCTAGTAGGTTACAGTCCTCGGGGTCGCAAAGAGTCGGACACGACTGAGCGAGTTCACCTTCACCTCACCTCAATATGGGCTCATATTAAAAATGTATGTTGTGTCTCCAATGTGGGAGACCTGGGTTCGATCCCTGGGTCAGGAAGATCCCCTGGAGAAGGAAATGGCAATCCACTCCAGTATTCTTGCCTGGAGAATCCCATGGACGGAGAAGCCTAGTAGGTTACAGTCCTCGGGGTCGCAAAGAGTCGGACACGACTGAGCGAGTTCACCTTCACCTCACCTCAATATGGGCTCATATTAAAAATGTATGTTGTGACTTTTAGTTCTGTGAGTCTTAGGTTGGAGAGTAAGGGTGTTTTTCATTCAGCATGCTTAAAGTAAAAGGGAATAAGAACTGAAAACCAAATTTCAAAATTAGGGATCCATAAATATAGTCAAGGAATTTCTGTGATTTGGACTATAAAAGTAAGTGGAGACCACCATGAAACTTAATAATCTAGTAAGGAAGTGAAAGGTGGTTTTCACTGTCTTCCCCAGAGTGTGAGATAGTCCTCTGGCTGTAATAATCGCACTGGAATAACTGTCTGGATGATGTGCTCGCATCACCTCACTCCCAAGTTACTTCTTCCCATAAGAACTATGTTTCACAGGGAAATAAAGACTTTCTTCTATTCCCTTCAGTGCAACAATCTCCTTGGAGAAAAGCAAAGCAGTAAATTATTTTGATCTCCTCCACCTCTCAATAAAGTCATCATTATGAAACATAGTATGCCATTTTTAATAAATCTTTTCCCCTCTCAATAAAGTCTCCATTACTAAACACAATATAACATTTTTCTAAATAGGTCAAACTAGATTTACTAATAAATAAGCTAATCTCAGGACAGCAAAGAATAATATGAAAACATTTGTCATGTTCTGGCTAGCAAGGCTAATTTGTGAAAACTTTATAGAAGGTTAAGCCTTCTCTAAAGTTCAAGCCCTTATTAGCATATGTAAAAAATGAAACTTTCATTGCCATTTCTCAAAGTTTGTGACTTATACAACATTTCACATTTTTTTTTTGCATGTGAATTTTACTCTTTAAAATATTTCCATTCTTTTTCAATTTTCAGCAAGTTTTAGATTTCCTTTCTTTTTCTCAATCTATTATCTTGCCACATCTCCAGTGAAATAGTTTTAGGTCATAAGTACACTAAATACTCTGATTTGCACTTCCTGGCAACCCAAATTGTGTTATCCTTTGACTTCACTTACCCCAGGTGACTATCTCAGCCCTAAAAGAAGTAATTTTACTACCGAGCATGTTTCCCAAAATGTACCATACAAACTGCTTCATCTTTCCAAGTTGAGAAGATGAAGATCTGCTGATGGTTATGAGTAGTTATAAAGACACCTAAATATTGGAGCAGCTGTGTAAGTTCCTGTGAATTTATCCTGCCAGCACCTGCATCATTGCCCCCTGTTAACTCTCTAATTTTTTATTTTGATAGGGTACCATGCTTGGGAAGATTGAATTTGAAGGTCAGTCTGTGGATTTTGTGGATCCAAATAAGCAGAATTTGATTGCTGAGGTTTCAACCAAGGTGAGAGATTTTTTTTATATTTTGTGGTTTTATTTTATTCCTTTAGACCTTTCTATTTTATAATACCAAAATCTACATTTAAGCAAAAATCATCTTCCACAAGCATCAGAATTGAAGAGAAAACAGTTATAAATTGATATATTGCAAAAACAGTGCATTTAAAGTTAGCAACTTCTACTTATAGGGAACTTGCATGGCTTGATTTAGAGTCTGCTTACTATTACTTTTTCTTATTTCTTTTTGTGGTTCCTTCACTCAAGACTTCAAAATGTCAAATACAAGGGTCATTCAATTGCCAAAGATAGGTACAGTGACAATCAGTAGTTAGAGCTAATGGTCTGCCAGAGGGTGGAGAGCAGTTTGTAGAATTCAGACCCAATATTGTAATGAGAATCTGGGGTTATTTTGTGCGGGGAAAATAATTCCTGTACACACTGAAAATTTAGTGTATTATAGCTCACTTCAAAAATTAAGTGTTCTTCATGACGGCTATATCACTCCAAAGTGAGATATGTATATTGTATATTTACAAGAAGGCATACAATACATCTAAGTATTCTACAAAATCAATACATGTGTTGATATTGATTAAAGTTGTGAGTCTCTTAGGCTATAGTTTCTGTTCTTGGGGACCATAGAGTTTGGCAGGGTACGCAAACAAGCAATCATCATGGAGCAAATACTGTAATAAATGCTGTCCTTGGAGTGTTCACGAGACACCATAAGGTCATGTGTGGGGAAACATCCGATTAAAGAGGTAGATTAGGGAAGGCCCTAGAGGATTCAGGCTTGTCCTGAGACATAAAGAGTGAGTCAGTAGATGGTGAACTAGGAGAGCTTTGTTTTAGGCAGAGGAAATAGGATGTGTTGAAAGGCACAGAGGTGTGAAACAATATGGTGTGTTTGAAAAGTTATGCTAATTCGGTGTGTCTGACCAACGGATTCACAAATACAGCTGTTCACATTTGGCTAAAGTTGAGTGGAGATGGACGGGGCTAGAGCTAGAGGGTTTAGTGTCATTGAGTCAATGAATTAACTGAACTCCAAAATCAGCAACATTTTGGAGCAAAATAAACTGGATAAAAGAGCAGGTTAACTAGAAAGTTATTGCTGTTAATTTGGACAAAATTCATGAAAGCCCAGACTGACCAGCAATAGCAGGAAAAGAAACAGCAAGATGGTTTAGACAAATAGGAGAAAGAAGGTGGCTTAGACAAATAGAGGGCTTCCCAGGTGACGCTAGTGGTAAAGAGCCTGCTTGCCAATGCAGGAGACGTAAGAGATGTGGGTTTGATCCCTTGGTCAGGAAGATCCCCTGGTGGAGAGCATGGCAACCCTCTCCAGTATTCTTGCCTGGAGAATCCTGTGGAAAGAGAAGCTTGGCAGGCTATAGTCCATAGGGTCGCACAGAGTTGGACACGACTGAAGAGACTTAGCAGCAGCAGCAAGCAAATAGGAGATAGAGATTTCAACACACTTCTCTATGAGGACTTCCCTGGTGGCTCAGATTGTAAAGCATCTGCCTACAATGCTGGAGACCCGAGTTCAATCTCTCGGTTGGGAAGATCTCCTGGAGGAGGAAATGGCAACTCACTCCAGTATTCTTGCCTGGAAAATCCCATGGACAGAGGAGCCTACAGTTCATGGGGTTGCAAAGAGTCAGACACAACCGAGCAACTTCATTTCCTTTCCCTTCCCTATGAAGAGATGTGACACAGCATGATAGAGGGCTATTTTTATAGAATTTTATTAGAGCTTAGAACTAACTTGGGGTAGCATTTGCTGAATGTGAGACACACTGGCCTGGAGAAAGTCACCTTAAAAAAATTCTATGGTCAAATAANTTCCCTTCCCTATGAAGAGATGTGACACAGCATGATAGAGGGCTATTTTTATAGAATTTTATTAGAGCTTAGAACTAACTTGGGGTAGCATTTGCTGAATGTGAGACGCACTGGCCTGGAGAAAGTCACCTTAAAAAAATTCTATGGTCAAATAAGGTCGAAAAACACTGCATAATGTATTCCTCTCTTGGAGAGTCCTAGCAAATTCATGTATTCCTGTTTCTATGACGTCTTGCTTACTCTGTACAGAGGGTATATGGTGCATTTGTGAAGAGACCAGATTGCAAATTTTATCTAAAACTTTGAAGAAACTTTGAAATCATCCTAAATTCAGAGTGTGTTTGCTGACTCTTGAAGCTGAAACCAGTGAAGGCACCCAGCCCTCTAGGCTTTCTCTCTCTCTATTTCTATTATTTCTTCTTTTATGACTTTGGGGAACCGCTTCTTGGGTAAATGCCCGTGAAAATGGATCTGACTCCAAGCAGTACTTAAAACGTAGATGATGATTATGATATGCTCTGGGATCCTTTTATGAAGTCTACCATTTAAATGCAAATGATTACACAGTAACCTAAAGGGACCAGTGGTCTACACTAGTTTAGCAATTCCTCTGACTCAGACTGATTTTATCCATTAGCCCCACTTCCTAAGCCTCATGCACAATAGCTCTACCTCATCCAAACTTTATTGCAAGTTGAGGATCAAGAGGTGTTTAAAGCATGATGTATCTATTATTACATCTGTTTAGTGCTGAATCAGGCAATAATACTTGGAAATTCCATTGCTACTGGTTGTTAATGAGGCAAAACATGGGAAAAAATGTTTGTTAATTATGGAAGCAACCAATTTCTTAGGGATAATTGTTATTACTGTAATCAACATTTTATACCAAACAGCAAAATACTTTGTTCTTATGAACAAGATACAGCTTGTGGCATTTGCTATGTCTTTCCTACAAACTGATTGTTAACTGCCAACCACTCCCTAGTAGTTAGCTATCAATCTGTTACCAAGTGCAGAGCATCCTGAGATGTGTTTATGATATTGATGTGTTGCTCATGGCTGGACATTCCCTCTGACTCTGGTTTTTAAAATGGCAGGATGTCAAGGTGTATGGCAAAGGAAATCCCATGAAAGTGGTAGCAGTAGACTGTGGGATAAAAAACAATGTAATCCGCTTGTTAGTAAAGGTAAGTAATTTGTTCCATCTCAAGGTTGGGGGTTTGTAATACTGATCATTAGTATTAATCTGATTTTCTCTGTTTCAGAGAAAGCTTGTATACTTTCTCAGAATGTCAGAGGATATATTCTTGCTGCCTTTGGTCTATGAGATAATACATTTATCCCTGTTAAAATTAGAGATGTAGATTGCTATTAAAAACCAAAAGCATTCAAAGGTTACAACACACAGAAGAAAATGATGACTGTTCTTTTCACTTATTGATTGACATTCTGAGACATGGCACAAGCACTGATTAATTTTATTAACAAAAATGTGCATGGACTCATAAACAGTAGATGCTGTAGATGGCTTAGCCGTATGGCCCTCTTATTTTATCATTTTAAGCCATTTTGTCCATCTTCCAATTGCAAGTGTCTGCGTCTCATTGCTTGAGGACTCTCTTTGGTTGGTTGGAGGCTGCTGGCAGGCAGGAAATGATATAGAATTAATGATCCCTGGAGCAGTCTCAATCAATGACAGTGTCAATTCCCCAGCTCCTTTACCACATGGGTAGGCTGTTTTTAGGTGAATATTCTATACTGGCTCTCAGAGTTCCCCAGTGATCCAAAGCTCTATTTGTGCGTTGTGGTATCTGATTGATAATGCATACTTTATTAGGGTCTTTCACCATGTTGGTTGCTATTAGTATTTCTTGGAAACTTTTCCAAAGAAACTTCTTTCTCTCAAATTCTTGACTTGCTCAATGCTTCTAGCAAAACAATCAAAGCCATCTTCCATCCATTTTTGTACAGAAAAGTTCTAATTTTTCTATTAGTATATAAATATGAAAAAACCCAGGAAAGAAGGCTGATTAAAATTTGGTAAGATAAAAAAATGAGGAACTGAAAAAGGTGAGAGGTGGACCAAAATAAATATTGGAGAAAATAGGTTTATCTTCTTGTTTTGCCACTCTCTTTCCTGGAGTAAGTGAAGATAACCTGTGTTCTTGTGTGCCCAGTCATGAAGCCTTTAGGTTTGCAGCCTCTTGAGGTGAGAGGAAGTATGGGAAAGTGCATTATCTATTTTTTTAGAATCAAAACTTAAATGCTATTTTTTCCACATTTTATTGTAGAGTCCCTTCACACCACACAAAATATGTCACCCTAAAGAACTTTTGCTCAGCATTATTTATTTGAATCATGTACTCTGTTTCCCTGCCCTTTTGGGAATAATTAGCCAAGAGAAGGTTAAGCACTTTGGCAAAGAAAAATATTATTAAATGGAATTATTAAATATTATTAAATTCTTAAAAAATTTTTTTTCTTTTCTTTTTTAATGTGGGCCATTTTTAAGTCTTTATTGAATTTGTTAGAAAATTGCTTCTGTCGCTTATGTTTTGTTGTTTTGGCCATGAGAATCTTAGCTCCCCAACCAAGGATTGAGCCCATACTCCCTGTGAAGTACCAGGGAAGTCCTCAACTGACCATTCTCGTGTTTCTTTTCCAGCGAGGGGCAGAAGTGCATGTAGTGCCTTGGAATCATGATTTCACCAAGATGGAGTATGATGGGCTTTTAATTGCTGGAGGACCTGGTAACCCAGCTCTTGCACAACCACTAATTCAGAATGTAAAAAAGGTATAGTGAACTGGGAGAGTGTGTGTCTGTGTGTGAACTGGAGGGAGTCTGTTCTGTAATATACTTTATTTATACAGAAATATTTTTAGTGCTTCTGTTTGTGACTTTTGAGGTAATGTCAGCACAGATAGTGTATAGGGGGAACAAGCCAGGTGAGAGTTCTACAGGAGAAAGAGCAAAGACCTTCAGGCAGAGCAACTGGGACTGTGTCCTTGAGTGTTGAGGGCTGGAGTCCGATTTCCAAATGTGTTGTCTGAACAATTGTAAAATGATAACTTGTGTTACTCACCATGACCTTGGGGCCTATAAGACTTTCGAATTTCTAGAGAAATATTAAACTAGATTTAATTTAGTCTGGATGTTAAGTACATTCTATTGAATTTTAATGCCTGCAAATTGTCAATCCTGTCCTTATTCATAATCTAACTCTTTATTCAATTACTGTTTTCTTTGCCTTGTAAATTAAGGGGGAAAAATGCTTCATTTTACTTCACAGGTTGTGTGTATATATATATATATATTTATACACACACACACATATATATATATATATGTATATAGGACCCGATCTTTTGGATTAATAAAGTTTTTTTCCTAATTTAGATCTTGGAGAGTGATCGCAAGGAACCATTGTTTGGAATCAGTACAGGAAATTTAATAACAGGATTGGCTGCTGGTGCCCAAGTCTACAAGATGTCCATGGCTAACAGGTAAGGCAGTTATGCTTCTGTTTACATGTCAGACTGGCTCTGAAATACTGTTAGTAACCAAACCAAAAAGGCTTAGAGAACTTACATGCCGTTTTCTTCAGAATAAATAGATAACCACACTATTACATGGTTCACAGTTGTCTGACTACCTGATACCATTTTTATCACATTTTGGAAAGGCAGCCTTCTCTAACAATAACTTTGTCATAATTTAAAGTGATTTTCCTTTCCTTGACTTAAATTGAAGTTATAATACTCAAATGATATTCCAAGGGAAATTGTTCAGATTTTGAGCTTGATTTCAGAGTACTGCTGCTGCTGACAATATTATAAAACTAGTGTAACTCAAGAACCCAGAATCTTCAGATCCTATTGGTTTTACTTCCTTACCCTAAATGATGTTAATTTATTCAACATGGAACTTTCCCTCCCAGTCTACCCTCCACATGAAGTATAATTCAAAATGATTCAGGACTGAGGAGTAACCTCTTTATTATCCCCCAAGTACTCGCTTTTGGCTTTAAAATTACTGTAGCAGCCTTAAAAGAAATTGCTTATATTTGTCTGTCTCTAAGCTAGTAAGCATATCTTAACTTTTTTGTTATGAGTGCAATTCTCCTTTTTTAAAACCGATCATATAAGTTTAATAGACCTGATGTTTAGCACACAACAAAGCTTCCTGAATTGATTTTTTTTTTGCTAAAATTATTGGGATTAAGAATCTGTGATTTTTCTCATGGAGTAATTTTTTACTAAGCAATTGAAACTTTTGAATTTTAATAGTCTTTTCTTACTCTCTATTTTACATCTAATGCATTTATATTATTTTCTTTGCTTTTTCTTTTCTATTCTTTTTCACCTTTTCTATCCAGAGGGCAGAATCAACCTGTTTTGAATATCGCAAACAGACAGGCTTTCATTACTGCTCAGAATCATGGCTATGCCCTGGACAGCACCCTTCCTGCTGGCTGGAAACCACTTTTTGTGAATGTTAATGATCAAACAAATGAGGTAAGTGAGTGGAGAGAAATTCAGGAGTTTTACTACTCTGTTTTGCAAATACCTTTCCCTTATTTATGTGGGCTTTTCTAGGGTATGTATATGGAATAATTCTTGTTATAGATTATTTTCCATAGCCCTCTGCTTTTTAAAAAAGTAATTTTTTTAAATCTTATTCCCTTATCAGTTGACTTATTAAAGACCCACAGTTTGAATGGTTAATCAATGACTGTTTTACACATTCATTGCTAATGGATGATTGGTGGAAGGAGATCTGTTTGGGACCAGTCTATGCATGTCTCTGCAACTCAACACTGAAGTGGCCTTTGAGAAACCCTTGGAGAAGTAATTTAGGAGTTGGTTAAAAGAAGAGGATTTGAGTTGATTCTGATCAGAGCCTAGAGGGGCCTGAAATGTTATAGAACAAGCTATTTTTTTTTTTTTTAATAGGGGAACCACATCAGTTGAGTCTTTACTGGCCTATTTTTTTCAGTGCTGTTTATTTTTAGAATGTTCTCAAACTTTTAACTTAATTTTGAAAATTTGAACTTCATTGTCCACTGATTCATACCTATTCCTGGTTGACATTCATTGTTACTGTATGAATTTCTTCCAATTTCTTCTTCCTTTAGGGGATTATGCATGAGAGCAAACCCTTCTTTGGTGTGCAGTTCCACCCAGAAGTTGGCCCAGGACCAACAGACACTGAGGTATGTCAGAAAGATGAGGTCTGCTGCTGGTGCTAAGTCGTGTCAGTCGTGTCCGACTCTGTGTGACCCCATAGACGGCAGCCCACCAGGCTCTCCCGTCCCTGGGATTCTCCAGGCAACAACACTGGAGTGGGTTGCTATTTCCTTCTCCAATGCATGAAAGTGAAAAGTGAAAGTGAAGTCGCTCAGTCGTGTCCAAACTTCAGCGACCCCATGGACTGCAGTCTACCAGGCTCCTCTGTCCATGGGATTTTCCAGGCAAGAGTGCTGGAGTGGGGTGCCATTGCCTTCTCCAAGATGAGGTCTATTACATATTAAAATTTTTTAAAATCAGAAATATACTTATGTGAAAAATTGAGAAACCAAAATAATTACCTAGGTGGTCTCGGTACAAAACATTCTTAAAAAGAGTGCTTTGATAATGCCTGTGTTGTTTGAAAAATTTCCCCATGAATATCATGGAGGAAACTTCAATCTTTAAAAAAATTTGAAGTCGGAAAGCCCTTAAGAAACTAATGCAATGTGATTTTTATTCAAATGATTATCATTTTAATATATTTAGTTCTGAAATTTACAATTGTTGCACTATGCAAATGAATTCCCTCTTGCTCTCTGGTTCTCATAACTGAAATGAAATTTTAATCCCCCATCTGTGACTTCACGAAAATCCCTATGGCAACTGGTTGTGTAGGCATAAAGGGAAAATAAACAGCAGCAGGAGCAAGAAGAAGAGCAGGGTTGTGGGGAGTGGGGAAGGTATGCTTGCACACGCATATGAGTCAGATGGCTTAAGCAAAGAACCATAAGGAATGCCTAGAGGAGTTTTGCTTTAAATTTAATATTTTTACTATTTCGTGTGAGTTTTTGTTTCAGTGTTCAAGAACATTTTTCCAAAAAGGGCTTGTGGAGATATTCAGAAAAGTCTGGGAAGTCTGAAGTGACTCTTCCTCTTGTACATGCTAGGGGCTGCAGTAGTGATACTGGCAATTCTTCCTTATCAGCAGATGCTCTCAGAAAAGACAGCTAGGCAAAATGAAGAGGAGAATAGGAAAGAATGGTTCTTAATAGCCAAAGTCAGTACAACATTATCTACTCTCAAAAATAACATTAGTTGCATACATATACATCTATTGCCTAATGTGTGCTAAATATTTTTTTAACTTAAAATTTAGATTATTTGCCTGTTATTTGCCTACTTCAGATTAGGAACACTGAAATTAAAATATATGATGTCTGGTGTCACTTAGTTCTTTTTTCCTGCCAAATAGTTGCAAAATGAATATATTTGTTGAAATTTGTCATGTCTAGTGCAACAGTGGAAATAAATTCATTGTAAAGCTTATGAATCTTAGAAATATTTGTATATGTAACACAATCTTTGCTGCTGCTGCTGCTAAGTCGTTTCAGTCGTGTCCGACCCTGTGCGACCACGTAGGCGGCAGCCCACCAGGCTCCCCCGTCCCTGGGATTCTCCAGGCAAGAACACTGGAGTGGGTTGCCATTTCCTTCTCCAATGCATGAAAGTGAAAAGTGAAAGCGAAGTCGCTCAGTCATGTCTGACTCTTAGCGACCCCATGGACTGCAGCCCACCATGCTCCTCCGTCCATGGGATTTTCCAGGCAAGAGTACTGGAGTAGGGTGCTATTGCCTTCTCCAAACACAATCTTTAGAGATATTTTTAGACCTGATAGACAATTTAAAAATCCAGTTAGTTCTCACAGTAGGGTGCATAAATCATATAGCTTCCTTTTTTCTTTTTCTTTTTTTTGCATAGCTAGAGTTTTATTTAGAAGAAGAAAATTCTTCATAATTAATGGGCTGAAAATGACATTCTCAGAAGGCGTTATCTGAAATGTTCATTGTCTGCTGAAAATGTTCTTTTAATAGAATTTGACGTGAGCAGTTAGAAGTGTTTATTTGATCTAATTCTTATAGTAATAAATATTTAGTTTTGCTAGCTTTGGCAACCCCCACCCCCAAACAAATATTGCATAGGAATACTTATCCTAAAAAGTTATTTGTTGCTTATCTAAAGTTCAAGTTGAACTGGACATACTGTATTTTAAGTGACAGTTTTGTGAGTTTTGCAACTTCTAACTAGTTGGCTCTATTTTTTCTAGTACCTGTTTGATTCCTTTTTCTCGCTGATAAAGAAGGAGAAAGGAAATACCATTACATCGGTACTACCGAAGCCAGGCCTAGTAGCATCTCGAGTTGAGGTCAGTATATGTGGGCTTCTTTTTGGTGTATGTATTTTGGATTTTCTCTGTTGTGTGATGCCTTTATTAAGTGAATGAAGTAAACTGTATTGATGTCTATGAAAGATGATTGTTAATATTGCAATCACCCATCATTTTAGCAGCTAACTATTTGGTCTGTTCTACATGAGTCATTGGATGTTCACTGGAATCTTCATGCTGTGATTTAAAAATCATGTCTTTTAAAGTTCACCTCTTCTAAAACATTTTTAATAAAAATAATTTAATAAGGAATAAGATTTAATTTAATTTCAAATTTGATGAATTGTCCATTACTCAATAAACCAGAGCCCGATGCGTGCTTAAGATACAGTTCAGACTACGGTCATTATAATGATCACATTTTTTTAACTAGAAGATCTATTATTTAACATCATGAATGGAATAATATTATTTTACCTCTAAAGAGCAGGTAAATATAGCCTAAGACTTGAATTCTTATTTGTTTGAATATGTATGTTAATATGAAAAGGCGTCACTCATTTCTTTCAAAATTAAGGCACACCCACATCATTATTATTTAAAATGTAGAAGGCTGTAGATGTATTTTTAAGTAGAAGACTCTTGAGAGTCCCTTGGACTGCAAGGAGATCCAACCAGTCCATTCTGAAGGAGATCAGCCCTGGGATTTCTTTGGAAGGAATGATGCTAAAGCTGAAACTCCAGTACTTTGGCCACCTCATACGAAGAGTTGACTCATTGGAAAAGACTCTGATGCTGGGAGGGATTGGGGGCAGGAGGAGAAGGGGACGACCGAGGATGAGATGGCTGGATGGCATCACGGACTCGATGGACGTGAGTCTGAGTGAACTCCGAGAGATGGTGATGGACAGGGAGGCCTGGCGTGCTGCGATTCATGGGGTCGCAAGGAGTCGGACACGACTGAGCGACTGAACTGAACTGAACTGAACTGAGTTTTAGATAGATAATTAGTGGGTGTGGCTTAGACGGTTAAGCGTCTGTCTACAATGTGGGAGACCGGATTCGATCCCTGGGTTGGGAAGATTCCCTGGAGAAGGAAATGGCAATCCACTCCAGTACAATTGCCTGGAGAATCCCATGGACAGAGGAGCCTGGTAGCCTACAGTCCATGGGGTCGCAAAGAGTCGGACACGACTGAGCAACTTCACTTTCACTTTCAATGGATAAGATTGGTTAGAACACAGTTTAAATGTGTTTGGAGTTTAGAACACATTAAACTAGCCTGCAATTTTTAAATCCTATATGGTAGTTTTATTAAGAACTAATATTTTCATAGGTAGTATTAATATTTTATATGCATTGCCTCCAAAAGGTGAAGTTATACATTTTAAATGAAGAATAGGAATCATTAGATATAGTACTATAATTAATTAAGAGGTTAATAGCTGTCTCTTATACACATCTAGATGTGTATAAGAGACAGCACCTGTGGCTCTGTATTGATGTCTATGAAAGATGATTGTTAATATTGCAATCACCCATCATTTTAGCAGCTAACTATTTGGTCTGTTCTACATGAGTCATTGGATGTTCACTGGAATCTTCATGCTGTGATTTAAAAATCATGTCTTTTAAAGTTCACCTCTTCTAAAACATTTTTAATAAAAATAATTTAATAAGGAATAAGATTTAATTTAATTTCAAATTTGATGAATTGTCCATTACTCAATAAACCAGAGCCCGATGCGTGCTTAAGATACAGTTCAGACTACGGTCATTATAATGATCACATTTTTTTAACTAGAAGATCTATTATTTAACATCATGAATGGAATAATATTATTTTACCTCTAAAGAGCAGGTAAATATAGCCTAAGACTTGAATTCTTATTTGTTTGAATATGTATGTTAATATGAAAAGGCGTCACTCATTTCTTTCAAAATTAAGGCACACCCACATCATTATTATTTAAAATGTAGAAGGCTGTAGATGTATTTTTAAGTATATATAATACATATATATGTATATATATGTATTATATATGTATATATAGGTACATACATACATGTACATATATATGTATATTTATTATATATGTGTGTATATATACACACATACACACATATATATGTAAAATCCTCTTATCATGAACAAAAATAATTGATTTATATGCTTACACAAAATGACAAGTTGAATTAGACAGTTTGTTTTAAAGATTTCTATGACAGCCTCTTTTACTGAGATGGAGAGGTTGGAGGTAATCCAGCCATTCCATGTGGAATCAAACTGTGGGTTCTCCATAGCTAATGAAGCCATCCACCATATAGTGTTTTTCTCAACTCATCTTTTTCAGATGCCTTCCTTTTTTTAAATGGTGAGGTAAAGGGGAACTTGGGATTCTACATTGAATTACACATAGTAGGCACTCCATTAATACAAACTGTTTCCTAAGTCCTTGTCTCTTGCAGTTACCTAGAGCATCTTCTTCCTCTGAATGGTTTGGCAGTTGTGGTCAAAAATGAGCAGTATTATTACTTGCTTGAAGTCATACGTATAACTTGCATGAATCTCAGGATGTAGCTAAAATGTAATCTTTTTATTATTGTATTTTCTGTAAATATTTCTGGATTGAACCACAAAGTGAAGTGAAGTCGCTCAGTCGTGTCCAACTCTTTGCGACCCCATGGACTGTAGCCCACCAGGCTTCTCAGTCTATGGGATTTTCCAGGCAAGAGTAGTGGAGTGGGGTGCCATTTCCTTCTCCAGGGGATCTTCCCGACCCAGGGATAGAACCCCCATCTCCCGCATTGCAAGCAGACGGTTTACCCTATGGTCCACCAGGGAAGCCGACCACAAAGTCAAGTCAAAATGTAAATATAAAGATGTCCCTGTTTTCCCTTGCCTTCTGTGTTTTCTCTTCATTGGTTAGGAAAGGCTTACAGGCTTGTTTCCGTTTAAGCCCATTGTTTGTCCAGCAGAAACCCACAGAATAATAATACATTTAGCCAAATAAATTTTAAGGAGATTATCTAAAAATTATATATAAATTATATTTATTATAAACACATATAGATATACATTTTCATATATATGTAGTTATTTTTAGATATTTATATATGTTTAAATAAAATGTAGACTTCTTTCAAAAATTTTTTGTTTAAGTGAAAAAAGCTTCATGATCTTTGGAAATTGCTTTTTGAGATGTTTAAATTCTTGATCTTTTTACACTCGTATATTTCAAAACATTGTACTTTAAATCCCCACATAAAGCCAGACAATATAGTTTATATTTACCATACTTAAAAATGACTTATTTTCCCATATTAGCAATAAAAGTGATGTCATTTTTTTATTGCTTACAGGTTTCCAAAGTCCTTATCCTAGGATCAGGAGGTCTGTCCATTGGCCAGGCAGGTGAATTTGATTACTCGGGATCGCAAGCTGTAAAAGCCATGAAGGTGAGAGACCATGATCTTTCCTGGAATTAATATACTCCCTTTAATGAGTCTAATTAGTATTTTATAATTTAGATTTATGACACTACCTCTTTTCAAAGTCACTATAATTAATTTCCTTCACTATTCCTTACACATCTTATATAAAAGGAAGTTTGATCATAGACAAGAGTTTTAACTTTCTCACCTATGCACACCTGCAAATTAAGAAGATTGATCTCCAAAATTATCTAAGATATCCCTATTTAAACTAAAAACATATAAGTCTACACTATAGATAGTACTTGTTAAGACAGTGAGCTTTTAAAGCATATTTGTCTTCTGTGTGAAAGAGAATTTGGGCATACCTGGTGCTGTAAAGTACTCTGAATATTCTAAGGGATACTTCAGGCTTCTCTTCGGTTTGAAATGGGGGAAGATCCAACCAGAAGAGTAAAGGCAACAAGGCCTTTTGTACAATCTTTAGAAGTTATTGTGGGCCACCTAATTTCACTATCTGTGACTTGGACTGGATGACCTACCAGGATAGTATAACTGGATTTTTGAGTGGAATAGAGGGTTTAATAACTAAGTTGCAAAGAATATCCTCCCTGTTTCTTCAGTCTCTGGAAATCTCCCCCATCTTTATCATAGTAAAATAAACCTGTAGAAAGCTCACTGTACGTGTATGCTATTTCTGTTGAAAAACTAACTTGGCTTCTCTTTGGTGTCCTTATTTACAGAATAGTCCACATTTTAGAGTTAATCATGCCATCCAAAGGGGGAGGTGGGAGGGGGGTTGGGGACTGGGAACACGTGTACACCTGTGGCGGATTCATGTTGATGTGTGGCAAAACCAATACAATATTGTAAAGTAAGAAAAATTAAAAAACAAAAAAAAACAAAGGCAATGTGTGCTCTCTGTGACCTTGCCACAGGCTTTGTGGTGTCAAGCCACTCTTAGAGAGTTGGTGAGGAGAGAGCTACATAGGGAAGGCAGCAAGAGGCCAACCAACATGAAAGATGGCCAAATTTTTCCTTTTTCTCTTTATTTTATTCAGTATTCTATATACAGAGATTTTTCTCCTAACAGATGTCTGTTGAAAATAGACACAGCCCCCTGCCCCAATTACTTTACTCTTCTTTTCATTTGTTTTTATTTTTAATACACTTCTCCATACAGTGTGTTCACCCACGTGCACACAGGCTTTTTGTGTACATTTTCAAAGTGTGCTTAATTTCACAGTTCAGTTGAGTTGCTCAGTTGTGTCCCGCTCTTTGTGACCTCAAGGACTGCAGCATGTCAGGCTTCCCTGTCCTTCACTATCTTCCAGGTAAGGTGAAGTTTGCATATATTATAGCTGGAAATGTATTAGAAAAAATGATGTAACATTTATTAAAATGGTTTGAAATTATTTCTAAGTTTTAAAACGGATAGAAACTCATTACATGCATTTATGGGATCTTTTCCTATGTAATTTGATTTATAAAAATAGTTATATTCATTGTATAACACATTCAAGAAAATACTTAACATATATACTTTTCTCTTGTGACTTTTCTAGAGCAACGAGACCTTCTATAACTTCTGTTAATGATGTGTTCTTCATTTGGACTCAATTATTTAAATTCTAACATATTTTAAATGCATCTGCTTATCTATCTGTATCCATTCAATATTTTGTTAATAATACTCTTTTTGAAAAACAATTCCTTACATTTTTAGAGAGGAAAGGACATAGGACTTGAATCCTAAGACTTGGATTACAGTCCTAATTTTGTTTTTTATCACCTGTTTGATCTTTGACAAGTCACTTAATCTTGTTAAATCTCAATTTCTTCATCTGTAAGGTGAAAATTTCTTTCACAGTTTTGCTATAAAAATAATGTAAATCAAGTAAAAAGAACATCACAAGTTTTAAGGAACTATTTGAATTTAAGGTAGCATGAAATATATCTCATTTTTCATCCAGACCCTCCCTCTAAGGATATGTAGGGCTTTCAAGGATGATTTCTATACTTTCATTTGAATATTTTGTTGACTTTTTAGAAGAATTCAAAATTGACATGTTGTTGGTTAAAAAAAAAGAACCATCAGACCATATTTCATAATAATTATTTTACTGTGACCCTTATCCTGGTTCATAAAGTTATTATCCTTAGTACCCTACATGAAGAACTATTTTAGGGGGTCTCTCCAGATGTCAGGAATGAGATAGGGCTATGAATATCTTCACACACACATATACACACAAATTTTTCTTTTTTCTTTTTGCCATATGGTCATTTTCTTTTTATATTATATGTATAAACAGTTGTATAATGCTCTTTGTCAAAGCACTACAGCAGGCATGAAAATCTAAGGAAAATGGAAACCAGCAGAAGGCTCTCAGTGCTTCCAGCTAGATGGGAATACGTTATCTTGCATTTAAAGCACATGCTCAATGTTATTTTTCAAGAAACGTTAGAAAAGGAAGCAGTTTTGATGTTGTCCTTTTTCCATTTTATATTTTACTCATTCAGAAAAATTCAGAATATTTTATTCTTTTAAGGTCAATTGAGCTGTTAAGTTGCGTAGTATTTGTGGACCTCTGGTCAAATTCTATAGAAAACATCTCCAGCTTTGCTTTATACGTGTAGTGACAAGGAATTTAGAATGATTGTCATGAGGCAGCAGCTCTTTTTGGATAGTTTTATTTTCAAGCAATTTTCTTTCTTCCTGTCACCAAATGTTTGCCATCTTTTAACTTCCATTCACAATGGTCCTGTTATTGATCTCTGCAGCCCATGGAATAACCTAAAATTTTGTTACCCAATAATACTCTTCATTTGAATTATAACTATTTTCTTTAGATCTTGTGTTAAGATTCTAGATCCTTTTGTTTCTTTCAGGAAGAAAATGTCAAAACTGTCCTGATGAACCCAAATATTGCATCGGTGCAAACCAATGAAGTGGGCTTAAAGCAAGCAGATACTGTCTACTTTCTTCCCATCACCCCTCAGTTTGTCACAGAGGTCATCAAAGCAGAACGGCCAGATGGGTTAATTCTAGGCATGGGTGGCCAGACAGCTCTGAATTGCGGTGAGTTCTTTTATTTGCAGAGTTTTGGCTTATGTACTTATATATAACAATTTGTTTTAATTTATTTAACAGTTGAGCTCTATGTGTTCATAAAAGCTTTCCTCTATGTGAGGAAGCTTAGCAAACAGCCACCTGATAATGTCACATGATGAATATTACCAGTTTATTTCCCAGAACAGCTGGGGGACAAAAAGGAAACCTTTTCTTTTAATGCTTTGCGGTAGTTAAGTAGGTTTTTTTGAGTCCCCTCCTCTGTCCCATAATACTGCTTTTCTCTGCTTCCAGTGAAACTCTGAGAACTATTATGAGTGAAAAATGAAAATTAACATTGATTAAGTGCTCTGTGCCCTTATGTGTCACATATATTTTCATGGTCACATAGATGAGTCTCTCTATCATCCCTTCACACAACTGCTGAGTCTAAGCTCTGTTCTATTTAAAATGTTTTAAACCTTTAGAAATAGATCATTATTGAGAATCCCATTGCTAGTTTCAGGAAGCAGTTGGTGATGTAATGTGTATATCAACTGTAAAAAGCAGCCAAAATTAGACGTCAAGTTAGTGGCAACACAAACAATTTTGATAATTTTTAGCCCAGAAAGATACCCATATCAGTTGGATTATTTAAGTAAGAGAAGTTCATTATAGAAATAGACTTTCCTTAGAAGGAAAGGAAATATACTAAAATCTTAAGCCTTACAGTAATCCTATGATTTTTATTGATTAGAATAATGAATTTTATTCTGAGAATAAAAGTGAACATACATGTAATAGTAACAACAACAAAGTGCGTGTGTGTGCTAAGTAGCTTCGGCCTTGTCCGACTCTTTGTGACCCTATGGACTGTAGCCCTCCAGGCTCCTCTGTCCATGGGATTCTGCGGGCAAGAATACTGGGGTGGGTTGCCAAACCCTCCTCAAAGGGATCTTCCCAATCCAGGGATCGAACCCACATCTCTTAAACCTCCTGCATTGGCAGGTAGGTGCTTTACCACTAGTGCCACCTGAAAAGCCCAGTACCAACAAAAACTTCTTGGAAAAAAAAATTCTGAAGATATTTTAGCACCAACAAAACATGTTGCTAAAATGTCTTCAGAATTTTTCTTTCATAACTTTTCTTTACCCTAAGTATAATTCTTTTGTGGCCGATGGGGGTTTTTTGTAGTTAAGATTTTTTTTTTATTGCATTCAGATATCTGTTATAGAAAACATAAGATATTTTAAAAACAGATTTATTTTGCTTATTTATTATTGTTATGTATTTATTTATTTTGTTATTCTGTAGGAGTGGAATTATTCAAGAGAGGTGTGCTCAAGGAATATGGTGTGAAAGTCCTGGGAACTTCAGTTGAATCCATTATGGCCACAGAAGATAGACAGCTGTTCTCAGACAAACTAAACGAAATTAATGAAAAGATTGCTCCAAGCTTTGCAGTGGAATCGGTAAGAAATCATTGTTCTAGAGAAGCAGGGCCATTATCTGTCTTGCATTTAGAGAGAATGATTTATCATTTTGAAAAATAATAAAGTGTTTTATTTACATATATTTTTTTCCAGAAATGTGTTAGTACTTCAGAGACACTGTGTATTAATTGCAACATTTAACTGAAACATTAGGGATACATATTAATATTTTATTTTATGAAAAGGGAAGCATAAACCCACAGGTGATATGGTTTATCAATGGCTGAAGTGCCCTGAGTATCAGATCTCCTGAATCAAAACAAAGAAGCATATCAACTTGCAGTACCAAAGTAATTTTTATCTTCTTCCTGGGATTAGTCACACATTTTGTGAGAATGTCCTACAAATGGGAAATGATTGATTTTAAATTTTTTGTTAGAATGTAATAAACATTTTACAATAAAATCATCTACAAAAAAGGCCATTGGATCTAATCAGTAGTATTTATAATTGAGAAACCTGTGGCTTAGTTGTTTAAAGAGGAAAGTTTGTTTTGCATTTCTCTTAATCATGTTCCATAGTGTCCTGTACCTATTGATAGACTTTTACCGGGTGCCAGGAAAAAGTCAGACTTTCTGTATGTCTGTTTTTGTCTGTGACTTTATTCCTGATTTCAGGCATACAGTCAGTGAAATGGGGGTAGTGGAAGCAGTTTCTGATGCAACTTCCCCACTGTAGAAACAGACAAATCTTCTGAGATAAGGCAGATACTGCTGGGACAACTGAAAATGGGCTATGTGTGTTTTCAGAAAAGAGCATTATCAAGTACATAGCATGTTGCAAAGCTGTCAATCAGGAATAGTCCCAGGATAGCTCTGCTGAACATTTGGAAAGTTCCTGCTATACATTTATTCTTTCATTGCCCGATTTAATTATGTCCTTGCTTCTTAGGATGAGAAACAGGCATATGGGAAATGTGTAATTACACTCCCTTTGGTAGTGCAATAATATTCCATGACAGAAAAATATAGCCACCATATGTTGTATTCTGTAAGTTAAAAAAAAAAAAAAATTCCAAGCTTCTGGGACTACTCTCTGACTGAACTTGAAAAATGAAAACTCTTGTTCTATGTAGCGTTCCAGTTAGACTCTGTAGTAGAAAACCTTGTTTTGTTAAGAGATGAAGACTTTTACACTGAATTTAAAATTTCAACATGGCCCTCATTCTCAAATTAATGACAATTATTTCGCCTTTGGTCATTATTTTTATTTTTTAACAATTTATCATTGTTTTAATATTTTTATTAAATTTTAATAAAATTTACCCCAAAGGGATTAGAAAACAGCCTTCACTGTACATTAAAAAATCCTAAAATTTAACTTAAAATCCTTAAAATAATACTTGTTTCTCAGAAGGCACTGAGGGAATAATCGAACATGGTCTTTTCCCCCAAATAAACTGATACACTTGAATCACCAGACTCTCTTGGTTGGTCTTCTCTGCTAGTGTGGTCGGCATTTACAGTGTTGAGTCCATGTTCTTGTTGACAGATTGAGGATGCACTGAAGGCAGCAGACTCCATTGGCTACCCGGTGATGATCCGTTCTGCTTACGCCCTGGGCGGGTTAGGCTCAGGCCTCTGTCCTAATAGGGAGACCTTAATGGACCTCAGCACAAAGGTATGTGTTTTTGCAGACCAAATTCTTACCAATCAGGAAAACTCCCTGATATACTCTTTCAATTAAAGAAAGTTACATAGATGGAAAAAATGACCTTTTCTCTGTTTATAAATCACTGCCACATCTCTAAATTGTTGTCCAAGAGATGACACTTTTGAAATGGAAGTACAGTGCAGTTATTTACACTGGGCACAGCCTTAACCCAAGGTCCACCTTCACTGTACTGTTTACTGGTTTCATTGTTGGGCTGCTGCTGCTGCTGCTGCTAAGTCGCTTCAGTCGTGTCCGACTCTGTGCGCAGCCAATCCAATTCCATCTCCCTCTGCTTCAAAATCTGCTCCAAAACACATATGATGTTAAACTTATTTTAGTGGCTTAAAAAAACACCCAGAATATATTCCATTTTGGTGTTATGTTTTGAAACAATTTGACATGGATGGTGTCCAGTAAGGAAAATGTAACATACTGAGCAGCTTAGCTTTACTTCAAATTTAGGTGTCTAAAATAAATACAGTATAAACCTCATAGTATCATGAATGAGTGGTTTCTCTGCCAACTGCCACACACACATATAAGCAAAAGTGAGATTTGAGTGCTTACAATTTACTTTTCAGCAAAATCACTCCAACGTATTTCTGAACACTTCTTTTCTTAAGTATTAAAGGGAAAATCTTGAGAAAATTCAGATATGCTCCAAAAAATAGATATTAACACAAAAACCATGCTCCATGAAAGCAGTGACTTTTGTTCACACTTAATGAATGTGTTTGTGCCCAAGAGGCTCATATAAACTTTCCATGGGGCAGATATGGATACAAAGCTGACAGAATTATTGTGATGGCTATTTTGGGGGATGTTGAGTAACTATCAAGCAGAGTTTATACCTTTATCATTACTTTTTGGAGTGAAAGAAAAAAAAATGAGGTCCTTGAATCGTTGTAAGATTTTGAGGATAGATAAATAAAGTTAAATGTGCTTAAATAACTGCAGGGCTTCCTTGGTGCATCAGTGATAAAGAATCCACCTGCCAAACAGGAGACATGGGTTTGATCTCTGGGTTAGGAAGATCCTCTGGAGAAGGAAATGGAAACCCATTCTAGTATTCTTACCTTGGAAATGTTATGGACAGAGGACCCTGGCAGGCTACAGTCCATGGGGTTGCAAAACAGTCGGATTTGGACTTAGTAACTAAACAACAACAATAACTGCAATGGCAAAGTTACATGTCCAAAACTGGGACTGAGTTTTTCTGAAGATGCCAAAACAAAGCCCTACAAAGGGAAACATATCTAATATAAATGTTTCTTGTTTCCATTCTGGACTTTTGAATCATGTATTTTAAAAAAAGATGCTTATGGAGGTATACATTTTTTTCCTCTAGCACATTAGGTGTTCCTAATGTCGCAAAGAGTCGGACACGACTGAGCAACTGAACTGAACTGAACTGAATGTTTTTAATATTAATAACCTCATTATTACTGTCAATCGTGACAATGCATATTTATTCTCAATTAAAAATATTTTTTTACAGTATAAAAGCACTCTGAATATTCAGTTGTCCAAAATACAATGAAGATTAACTTTGGAATGGGATACTTTAAAATTATTTATACAGCTAGCTTTTCCCATGAGAAAAATGATGTGTATTGTTATATTCTAAGCAAAATAATCTGCCTGCAGTGCAGGAGATCTGGGCTCAATCCCTGAATTGGGAAAATCTCCTGGAGAAGGGAAAGGCAACCCACCCCTATATTCTTGCCTGGAGATCCCATGGACAGAGAAGCCTGGTAGGCTATAGTCCATGGGTTTGCAAAGAGTGGGAAACAATTGAGTGACTAACACTTTCACTTTCAAGCTACCCCTTACTCTCTTGAGATTATATTTAGCACCATTAGAAACTGCATTAACCTGATATAGGTCCCTAAATTAAACTTTGTATAAAATCTGAGCCTTGAAAGAAAAAGAAGCTGAGGCAACAGTGAAAGCTGATCTTAATTGTCCTTGTGTCCAGTCTATTCCATTAGAATGCAAAAGGCTTCCCCCTATTCATCTCCTTTGTTTCCAAGATTTCTTCTATTAGCAGGTAATCCAAATGATAAATTAATCATTATTAAGTCGTTCACACTGGCTACAGAGTTTCTTAACCACTTTGAAAACCTCATCATGGGTAGCTGTGAGGCCAAAAGTGTCACGTTTTCAAGTGTACATGCTGGAGCCTGTAGTGTTGACTGAGGTTAAAAAAAATAGTGTTGAGGCACATCACAGAATAACTTACATTGAGTTATTATTTCATTATGGTACCTGCTAATAATTTGAAAAAATTCAGACTACTTTGTCCAGTTGCTTTTATTGCCAGCACAAATCAAATCTATTATGAGACAAAGGGACATTTCTTCCTTCCTTGGATTTTTCAGCAACTAAATGTCCTAAGGTTAGAGACTGCCTCTTTCAGATTTTGGGTTCAGCATTCTACTTACCAATGGGTACAGAGTAAATAAGGAATGATAATTATACTAATTCATATCTGTTTAATCAGGCATGCATGATATATGACTCAATATTTAAGCACTTAGGCAGTGATTACCCATAATAATAGCTGCATATGATTCTTCTAATTCCCAAGTTTCATATGCCATCTTGGCTAACTGTTTACAACCATCATCATCTCCTTTCTTCTCCTCATCAACATCAAGTGACTTTTATTGTGTATGTTCTTTACAAAGCATCCTCAGCTATTTTAGAGAAAGACAGAGTCTTTAGACTTATTTTTCCATATTTATTTGCACTTATCACATTTTCTGGTTTCACAGAAGCCTAGCTACTGAAATAATTTCATTTTCCTTTGCCTGATTGCTCAATTATTTTCTCTTTTGCCTAAATTAGTTTGATTTAATGTCATATCAGCACTTTGAATGGCAAGCCTCAATAATATAAATCAAGCATATTCACTGCAGGATGCTATTCCTAGTACCTCACTGATTTTCTGACACATGGTGCCTTCTGGAGCATAGAAAAGGAAGGAGACTAGGCTGGAGACTTCAGTGGGACCAGGGTTTAGGCTGGGGCACTTTGCCAAATACACTAAACCTAGTTCCCTTCTTATTCTTTGATTTCTTTTTTCACCAATTTCCAGGCTTTTGCTATGACCAATCAGATTCTGGTGGAGAAGTCAGTGACAGGTTGGAAAGAAATAGAATATGAAGTGGTCCGAGATGCTAATGACAATTGTGTCACTGTCTGTAACATGGAAAATGTTGATGCCATGGGGGTTCACACAGGTAGGCAAAGAATCCTCACGCATTACGGTAATACCTTCAACTCATGTCTCTGATGGCTCAAAGCACTTGTTATTAAGTTCCTTTCTTTAAATTACTATTCTTAGCGGGCACAATAGTGATAAAATTTTACACATACCTATTTCACAGGATTGAAAATACCCCCATATTTAATTTCATCTTCACAAAACTCTCTGAAGTAGGGGATGTGTTATTATCTTGATTTCACTTGAGGAAGGGGTCAAATATAAGCAATATAGTGAAGGTAAAATATGTAAGACTTGATGTTGAGAAATAGGGCATGAGATTAAGAAGGCTTAAAGCAGACTGAATTTTAGTCACCAGGTGAATAAGAAAATAGCCACAGTAAATAGAAATAGATGAAATAAATAGTTTCTCAGGAAGTGAAGCTAGTTAGACAAGAGGGCAAAGATGATGACTTAGGATTTAGAAATGCTAAATTTGAAAGGTGAGTGTAAATCCCTAAAAGAGGTTTGAGAATATGGAGTTGTAATTCAAGAAAAAGGATAAAAGTGAAGAAGTTAATGCAAGGTTATTGGAAGTCTTGGTATAAAGGAAATAGTGGAAACTGGAAGCATCGATAGTAAGTATTCAAGACCATAGGTGTAGAAAGAAAACTAGAGTCAATTATCAAACCCTGGGAAACAGATTTATAGGGCAGAAGAAAAAGAAAGGATTGGTGTTGAAGAAAAAGAAGGGAGTGATAGTTATCAAGTAAGCCAATATAGGCACAAATTTTATAAAAGAGCTTTGATTTCAACTGTAGCAAATACTATGAAAGGTCAAGAATGAGGATTTAATGTTGCTTTTGGGTATTTAAGAGAACAGTTTGAATGCAAGGTTGGATATATGAGCCATGTGGAAAGGAATTATATGGCTACGAGTAATGAGTAGAACTGGTAAACTTTCAAGAGGCTTAGTCATTAAGGAATGAGAGAGATGTTTCTTGTAACCATCTGGCAGTTGGAAAAGGGGCTTTTTGAGCTTGTAGTGATTAGAGCTTGTTTGTAGGAGGAAAGGAAGGTGACTAAGGAATAATGTATTGAAGATACAGGGGGCTGTGATAGGAGAGAAGTGAGAAAATGGGAAGGGGTGTGATACAGAAAATTGATGGATGAGCCAGTATAGGTGAAGAGGAGTTGATATTTTATGGAAGGAAGAACTTGAGAGACGATTTGTGATACAGAGAAGAGAAACTGAGGAAGTTAATATCAATCGAGTAAGTAGATGAGACGAGGTGGCAAGAATACACGGAAGAACTGTACAAAAAGGATCTTCACGACCCAGGTAATCATGATGATGTGATCACTGATCTAGAGCCAGACATCTTGGAATGTGAAGTCAAGTGGGCCTTAGAAAGCATCACTACGAACAAAGCTAGTGGAGGTGATGGAATTCCAGTCGAGCTGTTTCAAATCCTGAAAGATGATGCTGTGAAAGTGCTGCACTCAATCTGCCAGCAAATTTGGAAAACTCGGCAGTGGCCACAGGACTGGAAAAGGTCAGTTTTCATTCCAATCCCAAAGAAAGGCAATGCCAAAGAATGCTCAAACTACCGCACAATTGCACTCATCTCACATGCTAGTAAAGTAATGCTCAAAATCCTCCAAGCCAGGCTTCAGCAATACGTGAACCGTCCTGGGTTGGGAGGTCCGCTGGAGAAGGGATAGGCTACCCACCCTAGTATTCTTGGGCTTCCCCTGTGGCTCAGCTGGTAAAGAATCTGCCCACAAGGTGGGAGACCTGGGTTCTATCCCTGGGTTGGGAAGATCTCCTGGAGAAGGGAAAGGCTACTCACTTCAGTATTCTGGCCTGGAGAATTCCATGGACTGTGTAGTCTGTTGTCCGAGTAATATAGGTGAAACAATCAGAGGGAACGTGCCTTGTATGTATTTCCTTAAGATAATTCTATTCCCAGCAAACCCTTAGCCTATTCTGTGTTTTCGGTCATGCAAATGGATTGTTAAGTCACTAAGTTGGTTTAGATATGCTTCCAAATAACAAGTGTTTCTTGGATGTACAGGTGATTCAGTTGTTGTGGCCCCTGCCCAGACACTCTCCAACGCGGAGTTTCAGTTGTTGAGACGTGTTTCAATCAATGTCGTTCGCCACTTGGGCATCGTGGGTGAATGCAACATTCAATTTGCCCTTCATCCTACCTCAATGGAATACTGCATCATTGAAGTGAATGCCAGATTGTCCCGAAGCTCTGCCCTGGCCTCAAAGGCTACTGGGTAAGACCAGAACGATTGACCATGGGTTTGCAGATTCTTTACAGACTGATTTGGAAAAGTGACAGCTAGTGAAAGACTGTGCTGCATTTGCAAATTATAGTCCCCATTTATGGAGGCTGGCACCCAGTCACGTCCTCTATGAACGTGGTTATTAATGAGCTTGCTGCCAGATTGAGGCAAATGGTTTTGTGAGCTGGCTTTGTTTGCTGGCTAATCATAAACTAATCAAAATCTGGGTGGTCAAAACCGGCTGTGAAAAATCTGCTTCTTAATTGCACTTTGCAGATGTTGTTAAAAAGTGCAAATTAATCCTTAATTTTAGTCCTCCACTATCTTTTTCAGGTGTATAGCAAGCGTTAGACAAAAAATATAGTTCTCTTGACTCAAGGATGTAATCCACATTATTTATTTCAGCAAAACTTCACAAGACCAAACAACATGTGGTTTGTCTATAGGTAAATCTCACAACTAAAGGAATTTATATCTATTTAACAATTGCTAGCAAGCACAACTGGAAGGAAAATTAATTAATGCCTTTTGTATCTACTAATATATTTAGCATCTGGTATTTAAATTCCATGCCATTTATATGAAAATATATTTACCTCCAAAGGTATTTTGGGGGCTTCCTTGGTGGTAGCTCAGATGGTGTATAATCTGCCTGCAATGCAGGAGACCCAGATTCAGTCCCTGTGCTGGGAAGCACTTCTAGAGAAGGGCATGGCAACCTTCTCCAGTATGCTAGCCTGGAGAGTCCTATGGATAGAGGAGCCCGGTGGGCTTTATAGTCTATGGGGTCACAGAGTCAGATATGACTGAGCAACTAAGCACACACAAAGGTATTTTTACATAGCTACAGTGTTTCATGGAGTGTGTAAGAAGTTTTGACCTAAGAAAGAGTCAGGGAACCTGAATTATCCTTTTCATTCTTCCACTGACTGTGGGAGTTTGGATACATCAATATTGTCTCTGTCATTTTCCTCACTTATTAGATTGGGAAGTTGTACTAAAGGACTCATATATAATTCTAT
>SJYT01047172.1:105869-126992 GCA_006410635.1 Cephalophus harveyi | reverse complement strand
TACTAGGCTTCTCCGCCCATGGGATTCTCCAGGCAAGAATACTGGAGTGGATTGCCATTTCCTTCTCCAGGGGATCTTCCCAACCCAGGGATCAAACCCGGGTCTCCCGCATCAGAGGCAGACGCTTTAACCTCTGAGCCACCAGGGAAGCCCATATAATTCTATAGTTCTATGAATTGATTTTTCAAAGACAGTTACCCAAACTGACATTCCAGAAGAGTACAATCAAGTTTCGAGAATATTAGCTGTGTAAAGAACCCAAAGTTCAAAGATAATTTGGAGACAAAGCAAGGACCCAAACTTTCAAGGACTGCATTTTATAATCATTACATACTCCATTGTTATTATTGTTGATTAGTTGCTAAGTCATGTCCAACTCTTTGCAACCCCATGAACTGTAGCCAGTCAGGTTCCTCTGTCTATGTAATTTTCCAGGCAAGAAGACTGGAGTAGGTTGCCATTTCCTTCTCCAGGGGATCTTCTTGACCCAGGGATCAAACCCGCATCCCCTGCATTGGCAGGCAGATTCTTTACCACTGAGCCAGCTGGGAAGCCCACATATGCCATAGTACCAGCTAGCTTCACCGTTTTCCCATGTATATATTTTTATAAAAGAATATTTTGTATATTCTTAGTGAAGCTTATACACAAGTGAGTATTTAGCAAGGAAGCTATTGATTTTGGGCTGAAGAGTTGAAGGTTGGGAGTTGTAACACCGCATGTCAGGCATGGAGAGTAAACTCTTTTGTGATTCATGGCTCCGTACTTTGTTTTGACTCACTGTGTTTTATAAGGAGCTATTAAATTTTCATACAGAACCAAAAATCAGGTATGCTTTATACCCTGATGTGAAATAATACAAAAATTTCTAAGAAAAGCCAATTTATATTTTGAGCTGTTGTTAATACTTATTGCTGAAAGAAAAAATTGTCTCCTCCTTTACAGTTACCCATTGGCATTCATTGCTGCAAAGATTGCCCTGGGAATTCCACTTCCAGAAATCAAGAACGTTGTATCAGGGAAGACATCAGCCTGCTTTGAACCTAGCCTGGATTACATGGTTACCAAGATTCCCCGCTGGGATCTTGATCGTTTTCATGGGACTTCTAGCCGAATTGGTAGTTCTATGAAAAGTGTAGGAGAGGTGAGTCCTTAGTTAATTCCTCTAGTTCACTCTTCTCAGTTATTTTGTCAAACCCTTAATGTCACTGAAAGTCTTAAGTTTCCTTGGTTACTGGGTTCTTGACTGGAAGACACTTCAGTTCAGTTCAATTCAGTTGCTTAGTCACGTCTGACTCTTTGAGAGCCCATGGACTGCAGCACACCAGGCTTCCCTGTCCATTACCAAATCCCTGAGCTTGCTCAAACTCATGTTCATCAAGTCGGTGATTCCAACCAACGGACCATCTCATCCTCTGTTGCTCCCTTCTCCTCCTACCCTCAATCTTTCCCAGAATCAGAGTCTTTTTCCAGTGAGTCAGTTCTTTGCATCAGGTGCCCAAACTATTGGAGCTTCAGCTTCAGCATCAGTGCCGATTTTCTTTAGGATTGACTGGTTTGATCTCCTTGCTATCCAAGGGACTCTCAAGAGTCTTTACCAGCACCACAGTTCAGAAGCATCAATTCTTTGGCATTCAGCTTTCTTTATGGTCCAACTCTCACATCCATACAGGACTACTGGAAAAACATAGCTTTGATTATAAGGACCTTTGTTGGCAAAGTAATGTCTCTGCTTTTTAATATGCTGTCTATATTGGTCATAGCTTTCCTTCAAAGAAGCAAGTGTCTTTTTTAATTTCCTGGCTGCAGTCACCATCTGCAGTGATTTTGGAGCCCAAGAAAATAAAGTCTCTCACTGTTTCCACTGTTTCTCTGTCTATTTGCCATGAGGTGATGGGACTGGATGCCATGATCAGTTCAACTCAAATTAGTAAACATTTCCTGAGTTTGTCCCTTGGACTGTAAGGAGATAAAACCAGTCAATTGTAAAGGAAATCAGTCCTGAATATTCATTGGAAGGACAGATGATGAAGCTGAAGCTCCAATACTTTGGGCACCTATGTGAAGAACTGACTCATTGGAAAAGACTCTGATGCTGGGAAAGATTGAAGGCAGGAGGACAAGGGGACAACAGAGGATGAGATGGTTGGATGGCATCACTGATTCTATGGATATGAGTTTGAGCAAGCTCAGGGAGTTGGTGATGGACAGGGAAGCCTGGTGTGCTGCAGTCCATGGGATCTCAAACAGTTGAACACAACTGAGCTACTGAACTGAACTGAACTACTACATATAAACACTGGAATGATAGAAATAGTGAATGAGATGTAGATAATGGTGATACATTATCTCCAGCTTGTAAATTCAGAATATATTAACATACCTAAGTATAATATGAATTAAACTGTGGTAAAAGTTAGAACACAGTATTTACAGGCAGGCATTATGTGAATGTAGTTGGCTAGGGTCAGGGAAAGCCTCAATAGTTATTCCATTGAAAAATGGTGCACTCTTCACTTGATGGATATGAATTTTAATAATGTAAAGTATTGAAAAGCACAAATTTTGAACAAACATGGCTATATATTCTTTTATTATTACATTTCCTTCTCTTTTATTGAATGTTCTCCATATCCTGTCATGCACTCAAAAATAATAAAATTAATGATGAGTTATTTATAGAACTAGTTACTGATACTAAAAATTTTATAAAGTACTCTGAAAATATTTTCTTAATTTGGTAATACTATAAAATACCTTATTTCTGCTACTCTCTCCTATGCTTAGGCTAGCAAATCAATGAAAACATTGTCTAACTCTTCAAATACCACTATGCTTCACAAATTGCATATCTGAATTGGACTAACATTTTCTTTATCCTTTTCTTGAGACTCTTCCCTTATTTCTAATTAGGTTTGGAGCAGTGTGAAAAGGTTATCTGTTTGACTTTAGTGATCTTGGAATATGCAGCTTGTCACACAACTGACATGAAGATTTACTAAATTGACATTAATGAGAATTCCAGTCTGAGGCCTCATGAAAGTTTACTGAAGTCAGTGTTATGCCTGTTATTATTTTAAATTGTAGACCAAAAATGCATAGCAATCTATTATTCCATGGAAAGAATCAAAGCCAGTGTTTATCCACTGAAAATAACTGGGTAGTCTTTAAAGTTAATTTAAGTTTAGTTCTCACTTGTAACTTGTCCAGACTAAGTCAGCATGTGGTTTTCCTAATTGATTAGTGTACAATCAGCTACAAAGATTGTGGGAAGACATGTTGAATTTGTCATGGGGAATTTAGTCTCCACCTATATTCAGAATCTGAATCAGTCAGTATTTGTTATGATTCTCAAGGTTGTATTAATATTAACGCTTAGCTGTAAAGAAAGCTAACCTGTCTTGGATACTGATTGATTGCCATTTAGAAATAGTTCTGTTTTTGTGTTAACATATGTCTTTTCTCTTCATTTACTTTTTATTCTAAAGGACCTCTGCATGAAAGCAAGATCTTTTTAAGGAACGGTCTTAATGTTCTGGCCACAGACTCTTTTTCTTTTGATGCTATGGTTCAGAGCAAGTACAGATGATTTCTTCATCAGTCTCACCAAATCAAGCTAAATTTCCTAAGTGGTAAAAGAGTGACCTAATGATGTTAAAGACTCATTATATCAAAACCATGGTAAAAAGGCAAGGATGACCTATGGCTGATTCATGTTGATGTATGGCAGAAACCAACACAACATTGGAAAGCAATTATCCTCTAATTAAAAATAAATAATTTTTAAAAAGATGAGGAAGAAAAATGAATTTAGTAGCTTCCTCCCTTTATATATCTTGTTCCTAAGTCTTTTCTGAAAAATATTCAGTTTCTAGCTTTGTTACAAATTAAAAATTTTCAAGCTATTTTTAAAAATATGAGTCTTAAACCTGTGTTACAGGTCATGGCTATTGGTCGCACCTTCGAGGAGAGTTTTCAGAAGGCATTACGGATGTGCCATCCTTCTATAGATGGTTTCACTTCCCGTCTCCCAATGAACAAAGAGTGGCCATCTGACATTGATCTCAGAAGAGAGCTGGCTGACCCATCCAGCATCCGCATCTACGCCATTGCCAAGGTAGTGTGTGACAAGGGGCCCTGAGCTGCCTTTTACTTTCTTTTCATAATATAGTCAGTCTGGACTTGCGTGTAAAACTGTATCACAAAGTGGTCTTGAATTCAGGGATTTTTGGAAAGTTTTTCATTCTTTTAATAGTATTAAACTGGAGATTTATTTCTATGTACTTCCTCAGATCATTCCCTAATTAATGAAAAATTTTATTTCACTTTAAGCCTGGAGTTAAGGAGAACATTGCATTACTTTTTAAAGATTTTTTTTAATGTGGATTATTTCTAAGGCTTTATGAATGTGTTACAATATTGCTTCTGTTTCATATTTTGGGTTTTTTTTTTTTTTTGGCCACGAGGAATGTGGGATCCTAGTTCCCTGATCAGGGATCTAATCTGTATCCCCTGCATTGGAAGGTGAACTCTTAACCACTGGGCTACCAGGGAAGTTCCAACATTGCAGTTTTAAAGGATGATCACATAGATTAAATGTTCTTCCCTTTTAGTAAAGATGTTATCAATACTCTTAAATATTTGATAAGATTGACTTTTGATTTCCCATCACTCTCATTACTTGCTTATTGAAAAATGGGTAAAATTACATTTTAAAAAGAAAGATGCATAAAATGGTATCATTTAGTGTGTGCTACCTAAGACTCCAAAATAAACTATGTTTATTTGGTGGTTCTTCTGTATTTAAACAACAAACCCTAAAGAACTACCATGATTATAGGCTTTTCTATGTAATTATTTTATTGTTCTTAGAGAACAAAAAAGCCCCACACTTCTCACTGCCACTCACTAGTTCCCTTTAATGTAAATGAAGTGCCATGTTAATCTCCTTTCATATTTACTATGCTTAGAGTTTTGAGGTTTCAGTTCATTTGATTTTATAAAAGGTGATTTTGGCAGCTGAGATCTGTCTGGTCAGAAATCCCTGAATTGCTTTTTGACATTTAAGGAAGCTTAGGTATTAATCCTCCAACAGTATCAAGCCACACTGAAGCTGCAAAGCCCCACTGACCATTTTATGTGTATACGTGTACATGTGGAATGAGTTGATGAGAATATGAAATTTGTCATGGGAATCTGTCTCTGTAACTTGTTTTTGTGAATGTGTGTGTACTAAGTCACTTCAGTCGTGTCTGACTCTGTGACCCAATGGGCTATAGCCAACCAGGCTCCCCTGTCCCTGGGATTCTCCAGGCAAGAATACTGGAGTGGGTTGCCATGCCCTCCTCCAGGGAATCTTCTCTGGGTCATGGGAATCTTCAAACCCATGTCTCTTGTTTCTCCTGCATTGACAGGCGGGTTCTTTACCACTAGTGCCACCTGGGAAGCCCGAACTTGTCTTTGTGGTGTCAGAAAAATGCTGTTAGTGATTTCAAACTGTGCAACTTTTATGCTCATATATAGAAGGAGGGGAGGGAATGTTTCCTTCATTACATTTAATGTATACCTGCCTCATCTTTCTGGTTTCTAAATGCAGAATATTTCATTTCCATTGAAATTCTGAAGTAGTTTGAGAGATATTAGTATTTTTTGATCAACATTTCTCAGTGTTGAATCTCAGAGTAATAGTTAACATTGTTCCATGATGATAGGAATGATACTAATGATGAGAAGTTGTTTTAGAAAGCTATTTCACTTCTTTCTTGTTCTTATTTCAGACTTCTGTTTAAAAAGCAACTTGTCACATTTATATATGTTTGTATATGTGCATGTGTAAGTATGTGTACATATAATTTTTTTTCCAGACAAAGAACAGTAAATAGATCTCCCCACTTGAGTCTAGTCATCATCCTCTGCCATTTTGACGTGGATGAAAAAGGGGAGTCTTTCCAAGTTCCTAGTGAGGCTGTAAAACTCAAGAAAATCTCTCATTCTTTTCTAACAGACTTATAAAGGATGAGAATTCAGGGAAAATGTGTAGAGATTCTTTCTTGTACAGAGTATGAGCATGAAGTGCAGAGCCTGAGGTATAAATTATTGCCTGCCAGCGTGCCGGGAGAAGGAACTGATTTCTGTTTGTTAGAGGTCATCATTACTGTTCATTTCCACAGCAACCAGGAACTTGGTGATTTTGACAAAGAGTGTAAGGAGTGTGGAGGGCTGAAGGGGAAACAGAATGAAGGGAGTGAGTAAATCTTCACTCGCTTTCATGATTCTTAGAAAGGGCAACTTGCTCTGAGGTCTGATTTTTGCAGCAGTCTTATTTCAGGATGACTGGATCATCACCTCTTTTGATTTGGGGAGCATACAGGGCATTATTTTAGATTTGGTGAACATTAGAGTAACCTCAAGTGTGTTTGGGGTCATTATGAACTTCATTACAGCTGTGTGACATGGCAAAGTTGCAGCGCTTGAAAGACAGGCAGGGTCTGTTTGAAACTGTGGGTGCGATTCTAGTTGTCCTTTCTAACAGTAAGATGACTACCGATTCTGGGTCCTCCATCAGTCGCAGGATAATTACTGTGTGCAACTGTATGAAAATGTCCTTTAGTCTGTCAAAAGTGTCACTGCCTTAAGTTTCTATCCCCTCACAGTGTTGATGGCCAAATAGCTAATTGTCCCT
This sequence comes from Cephalophus harveyi, assembly GCA_006410635.1. NCBI lineage: Eukaryota > Metazoa > Chordata > Mammalia > Artiodactyla > Bovidae > Cephalophus > Cephalophus harveyi. The sequence continues at coordinate 120,310 of SJYT01047172.1, read as the reverse complement.
TTAATCATTTGGCAAATAAGGCAGAATTAAGTCTTTGGGAATCTGGCTGTAGTTAGAGGGAGAATTAAACAAACAAACAAAAAACAGAAATAGGTTTAGGAAAAAAAACATGTCTTTGAGTATTCACATTAGAGGTCATTTTATTTTAATCTATAGAATTATGAGTTATGTTGTCTCTCAACATGTATGATCATAGTTTCTATGATTCTAGAAATGAGTAAAATTTTTTTAAAAAATTAAGCTCTCTGAGTTGAGTTATAGCAGCAGTTATTAGTTACATATATTTCTTAATGGGATTTAAAACTATAGTGTGCCATTCTAAAATATGTGTTTTGAAGTATTAGGTGATTATTGTTTTTCATTGAGTATGAATGTGTATAAAAATATTGTAAAGAATAAGGGTAGGCATCTTTTGAAAGTGAAGGTTTTGGCTTTGAGAGTTTATCTCTTCTTTCAGCTATCTTTTGTACTCAGCTTAATGACCCATAGTTGTAATTTTGTTTTTGAGAAATTGCTAAAGTAGGCTTGAATAAAAAGCTGAGCTGCCTATCAGAAGTTATTACTACATTGTTTTGGAATATATTAGGATATTGTAAAATGCCTGTCTTAGGATAAAAGTCATAGTAACTGATTCAAAATAATTTTTTTTTGTTTGTTTGAAGTGTCTCTGTGAGGAAATGTTTGAGAGAAATAACACCAAGCCAGATATGATTCATAAATTCTCAATGACTGGTTTTTGTGACTATGGAATGAAGTGATAAAAATTTGTTAAATATGCGAAAGGGTAATTATCCAAAATATAAGTTAAATGATCATTATATTGATTCTACATTTTCTTACCAGTTTGGCACAACTGTAGTTTCAAGAGATTCTCCTTAATGCCAAAAAGATGTAGCAGATTTAGAACATAATTGGTAACATAGCCATGTAAAAAGCAAGGAAGCAGAGCCTGTTAGGGGGGTTTTTCTGAGCACACACTGCTGTGATTAACTCAGGGCACCTCCTTTGTATCCCATTTGTAGATATAGTTGGCAGTATCTGTAGGTTTATTGGGAGAAATGTCAATGATATGATATAGCCTCAGGCTCTCTGAGGCTTGAGGCAGGCATGCAGAGGAATGCCTGCCATGTTTTCAACCAAATAAGACGTTTATGAGATGTTTGCCAAAGAAAGCATCTCTTCTTTTGGCAGGCCTTGGAAGACAACATGTCACTTGATGAGATTATGAAACTCACATCCATTGACAAGTGGTTTCTGTATAAGATGCGTGATATTTTAAACATGGAAAAGACACTGAAAGGGCTCAACAGGTAAGGCCCTAGTGCTCTGATTCACTCCAGGTATCTTCTGTGCAATTATGTCTTCCTTTTCCCCTTACATGTTTGGCCAAAATTCTGCTTCAATGAAATAAATAGTGCCAATGTTGGAAAGACATAGTCATAGTTAGAAGAAGAAATGGCAGTTTTTAGATGTTTACCTTTTGAAAGGTATCTATTAATAATTTTATTTCTCTTCTATCCTTTCTCTTGCCATGAAACATAGTGATGTTTTTATTAGGTCTTTTGAATTTATGAAAATCTATGTACATTTATGAATTATTGTGCTATATAATTCTCAAATATGACCTTCGTGTGTCCTAAGTTGCTTCAGTTGTGTCTGACTCTTTGCCACCCTATGGACTAGCCTGCCAGGCTCCTCTGTCCATGGGATTCTCCAGGCAAGAATACTGGAGTGGGTTGCCATGCCCTCCTCCAGGGGATCTTCCAGATCCAGGGATCAAACTCGCATCTCTTAAGTCTCCTGCATTGGCAGGTGGGTAATTTTACCACTAATGCTGCCTGGAAAGCCTTTCAAACATGACCTAGATTTAAATTTTATTAATCAATAATGAAACTATTTCTGCTTTCTATACATTTTCCAAATGCTGAAATCTGTCTTTCTCTTTTAACATCAACCTACTCAATTCTGTGTCTTGAGTGAGCAAGCATATTCCTCTTGCATTCTACTGATATTTTTAATCTTAGGACATCCAGTTAATCATACAAATAAGCCACACTCAAATTTTTGTTAATAGACTTTTACCTCTCAGTTATTTGCATTTTTATCTCCTTCATGACCAATTATTTGAAAATTTTTATTTCACGTTCAGAATATTCTGATAATGTCAGTGCTTTAAAATCTACATTTTTCTATTTCCTGAGAATGTTTGTTGAGGCTATCCAGGCATATGAGTCACAATAGATTTTTAAACTTGGATCTGTGATAATAGGAGCATGTATTATCAATTTAAGAAAGACGGTGTAATTCTCTTTAGTTTGTCTCCTTAAGAAGGCTTTGAAATACACTACAAGCCTAGGTGTATGTTTAGAGAGGGAAAATTTTTGTTTGTAGAAATTATTCTCAAATGATTTTAGGAAATGTAAAAGAATTAATCGCTTAAAATGTTGAAGAGAGAGGAAGCTCTCAAAGCCTGGTTTTCTCAACTATTTAGAAACTGCAACATATAATTGGGTTATTGGGTTTACCTAATCAAAATACACAAACTGGGCAATAAAAAATTTTGCCTTTTTTTTTTTTTTTGAGCAAAATGAGGTTCTTTTTCATCTATTCAACAATCACCCACAACAAATGCTTAGTTTTGAAAATGGGGGATTCCAATCTGTCAAAAATGAAACTAGCAATAGTTGCTTGAAGTCATCCTTTGTAGTGATCACATAAAATGAACAGTAGATTGAAGTTAAGAATTGAGCCTGTACATTCGTCTTAGAATTTTGCTGACTTGAGGTTTGCTTTCTTGGTTTACGATGTCAGCAGAACTTCTGTGTTGAATTATAGTCTGTTCCACTGTTTTCAGTTTCAGACAACTGATTTCAAATGCCTATGAAACCATTCCAATTAAACCACATGAGGGTGCTAGAAACTTACAGTATGCCAACTGCAGCAGTGGAAGAGACCTGGGGTGAAAAATAGCAGATGTTATTGTGATTTAAATTTCCACTTGATATACATTCTGATTTCTGAACAAATTCAGTGTTTTAATTGAATAGTTTTTGTTACAACCAGAAGGCAGGTTGAAATTCTAACTAAGCAGAAGTAAGTGTATATTAATAGTGAAAAAGCTCCTTGGAGGTTTATTAAAACCACTCACTGTTGTAGATCACCTAAAACATTGTTCTGATTTCAACATTCTGTTGTATTTTTTGCTGTTAATTTGACATTTTAAAATATAGTCTCCATTTTCTGGTATAAATATAATTGTAAGTAGAGATTTTTCTATTGTTCATATGACCTACAATAAACTTTTCAATGTGAAACAAAATTTAAAAGAATCTAAAACATAGTATTAACAATTATCTCTTGTTTCAAGACCTCAACAGAGGATCCATGGTGTTGGTAAACTTAAAACTTGAACTTATTATTATGTGATGGACACTTTATTGTTTATTTTTAAAAGTATCTTAAATGCACACATAGCAGTTTGATAATGATTGTTATTTAGAGAAGTTGGATAAATAAAATAAGAATAGATGGCTACTGAAGCTACCTGTCTCAATCATTCTGTGGTACACTGAGATCTGAAGTTGGAAGGATATTGTAACTGATGGAGGGTGAGTATAGGACATGGAGGTTTTTTTTTTTTTAATATTTTTTCCCCTATTTTGATTAGCTTCATGATTATCCTGGATTATGACATCTTCCATGTTTTTTTTTTTTTTTTTTTAGCCTCTAAATATCCAAGGAAGCTTGGTCATTGAGGCAGATACTACTCCAATAGTGATACTTCTCTAATAACATTTGGTATTACGTGTTTCAGTTAAGTATTGCCAGTTTGGAGGAAAGTCAAGGTCAGCTGATTCATTTTTATCTGTGGTTCACTTTGTTTCAAAATCTCAGTTGCTTCCATGTTGGAAAGGCTGATGTTAGATGAAAGCCCAGGAAGTAGCTATTTTATTTGGTCTGATTTGAGCCAACTCCCAAATTCTCTTACCTGATCATATCCCTGGTACCTGTGTGCCCAGGGTCCTCAGCAACTTTCTTCTAAGTTCCTGGGAAAATAGGTATTGGGAATTTTAATTAGGAGAAAAGGAGAAACTTAAAGAGAGGATAAAGTATAGAATTGTAGGCATTTGTTAAATTTCAACTGGTTCCTGCCTTGTGCATTGGAAGGAGTATATTCTATAGAACCAGTCAGATGGGTGCAGTATTACCCACTGTGGAATCAGGGGCATGTCACTTCCCCCAATTCTCCAACCTCTTCCTGCTAATGGCTGTTTTATAGTTTTGTTTTGGAACTTAAATAATATAAACACAAAGGTTTCCTTGAACAAGATGAGTGTCCAGAAAAGTTTTCTCTATGCCCTCTGAAAATGAAAATGTTACTTGTTATACTAAAGAGTATTTTGTGATTTTAGATATATGCTCATTTTGAGTCATAATTTGCATTTGTATATATATTTTATAACGTATCATTTCTTAATTTTTTATGATGCATTGTCACTTATTAATACCAGACATATTTTATACGGAAGCAATAATACAAATGCCATTCTTATCAAAAGATCAATAATACTCCTTTATACTAATGAGCAAATATTTCCAATCATGCTAAAATTTTTCTAAATGCAATAAACATATTCACTAGCAGAAGATGAGACTAGCACTTAGATTGATGGCAGTCTATTACTTGTATTTACATATAGTCACCTGAAATGAAGCTCAGAATTTTAATTCCAAATGGAATACTCATGTATCAGGTATATACATGGATGTCCACAGATTAGAGTAGAAAAAAAAAAAACAAAACAGTGATTGTAACAAGGTTAGCACTATGGAAATAACTGATATGTTTTATGTGTCTATGACAAAGTAGAAATTACAGTTTTCTTATTTTCTTAAAGAGTGGAGATTAACATGTATCATGTTGAAATCCTAGTGTTATTCAATGATGAGCCAAGTTAGGTGTTAGAATAATGAACTCAGTATCCCAGGTCTGAGTGCTTGCGTTCATCAGAACTCAGTTTGCTGTCTTCAGTGTATGAGCATAGCAATGGCANTTCTTATTTTCTTAAAGAGTGGAGATTAACATGTATCATGTTGAAATCCTAGTGTTATTCAATGATGAGCCAAGTTAGGTGTTAGAATAATGAACTCAGTATCCCAGGTCTGAGTGCTTGCGTTCATCAGAACTCAGTTTGCTGTCTTCAGTTTATGAGCATAGCAATGGCAACGCTCTGGAAACTTCCAGAGCAAATATCCATTCTTCTCAACTTTGGTGTTAATCATCAGACAGCTTCAGCAAAAAAAGAAAACAAAAGAAGAAGAAAAAAAATTCTCTTCTATACTTCAGTTCACTGACTTTCTCTTTTTCTTTTTAAATTGCTTATTGCTGCCCAAGGGTGTGCTAGGAAAGCTGACTGTTTTAGGCATTCCTCAAATTTATAAGCCGGTGTAGTGGCATGAATTGACCTAGAATGATAACATATTTCACAGTGGATTTCTTTAGATTTTGAAGAGTTTCTCTTAATGTGATAGTTGTGTCAAGAAGGATTCAATGCATATTACGCTTATGTACTGGGATTTATATGTTTGATCTATTAACTTCACATTACCGGATCACTTAGCAAGTTTAAGAAAAACTAAACCCGTCAGAATTTTCTGTGTAACTGCAATATTTACAAAACCGTTCTTCAATGGCTATACAGACTTTAGTATATCTGTTTTGCTCATACTCACTCATCTTAGCAGCACTGACTCACATATAATGTGAAAGTGAAAGTCACTCAGTCATGTCTGACTCTTTGCAACCACATGGACTATACAGTTCATGAAATTCTCCAGGCCAGAATATTGGAGTGGGTAGCCATTCCCTTCTACAGGGCATCTTCCCAACCCAGAGGTCAAACCCAGGTTTCCCGCATTGCAGGCAGATTCTTTACCAGCTGACCACAAAGGAAGCCCAAGAATATATATTGCTCCTCCCATATAGCATTTTCACTAGAAGAAAAATATGTTTATTTTGATCTATTAAAGATTACAAAAGTCTCACCTGAAATTCTCTCCTCCATTGGTTCATAGGCAGATTCAGTTTTAGTTGTGCAAATAAAACTGGATTGGAGGACAGAATTACCGGTACTGTAAGTAAACAGATAAATATGTCAATGTCTTTATCATTAGATTCTCTTGACATAGCTGGTTCTCTAAAGAAACAAAAGAATGGATTTAGAACTCTATTAATATAGAAACCTGAATTTTGATTAAAATACATTCCAAGTGTAAGATATTGGGTTGGCCAAAAAGTTCCTATGGTTTTAAGTAAAAGTTAAAGACAGTTTTCATTTTCATCAAGAACCTTATTGAACAATGTATCCACTTAACAAACAAACTTTGACCAACCCAATAGTATGTGTGTAAGTTTCTGTGTATACATATACACATTTATGTATACATTAGGGGTTTAATATCAAATATTCTAGGTTCTGGAGTTCAATTCTATCATTTATTAGCATGGGATATCAACAGCCTCAGTTTAATATTTATGAAATTGGGATGATTACTGACCTTCTTAGGTTGTGGTAAAGATTAAATGTAATTAGAACAGTGCCTGATACATAGTCACTGAATTCAGTGACTATGATTAATATTAGGTTGGGAACACACACACACACACACACACACATTTAGGTTTGTGAAAATGTAGAAAGGTAGATTATATAACATCTCTTGGAAACCAGATTACATGTAGTAGATACTTCCAATTCAGTAACAGTATTTGATAAGGGGTGATAATCCCATACCATAGATCAAACATCATCATAGAATTAATACATTTGATAAAGGTTTCAACAATATTAATAATTAATAGATAAGCACAGGTACAAAATATCACTTTCACTATAAATAAGGAAGAAAGTTAACTGTAGGAAAGCTTCTTTGTGAGCAAGAACTATTTCAACACACTACACTCCAAATCTTTTTTATTTATAATTCCAGGTTGAATTAACAATTTTAGATTGAAAGATAATCATGGTTGTCTCTCATGATTAAAAATCCTAATCTGAATAGGCAAGAAAAAAATGTGAACGTGCTAATTACTAGCTTCGAACATCTGCTTATAATTCTTTTTAATTTTTTTATTTCCTTGTTTTAATTTTTAGGTTCTTTTGTTATTTCTGACTGACATGTCTAGCTCAAGAATTCTCTTATACCCTTCTAAATTGTATAATTTTGCTTTTTTACTGGCTAAAGCTATATTGAATTAAGTTTTGAGTCCTTCTTGCAGCTATTAGCTTAAAGAAGGCAGCGAGTCACTGCTTGTGCTGTCCCTTGGTGAGTCGCCAAATGGAAAGTTTCCACCATTTTTGATGACAGTTCTTTTGCATTTCATTTAAATTGGGCAATTTTCCCAGTATGGTCCATTTTGCTGTTTTTTTTTTTTTTTTTCCTCACAATGCTGCTATATATGTTAGCAACATAATGCTTGACTGTTTAAAAGGACTCTGCTTTTGTCCACTTTAGATGTTCAAAAGTAGAGGGCATGACCATTGTGATATAGTTTATACCAAATATGAGGCTAAGATTTGGATTTATTTCTAAATTGATTATTTTTTTAATTTTTATTGGAGTATAGTTGATTTACTTTATTAATTATTGATATAAGCTTAATTTACTATGAATTAATGTGCAAATTGTTTAGATTTTGTCCACTATTCATGTGTTGGTTAATTATTAATTCTGATAATATTAATATCTCTTCCCTCTACACTGCCCACCTATTGGTGTACTCAATGTAATAAAAAAGAAGAAAGTGTGCTTTTGAAGGACACTAATTTTCATCTGAGCATCTCAGTGTTCAGTATGATAAACTACATCCATTGATGGGTGCTGAAAAGTCATAGGTGTGTCTATAGCTTAGGAAAACAATCTAGGGCAAGCCTGGTGAGTTCCACTTGGGCATTCAAGTGCTAAATTGAGCTCAGTAAAGTTGGCCATTTCCCTGCAGCCACAAACTTCTGGCAGATGTAATAATTCAAGTATCACCTTAGCTGAAACACTCCCTTTGAATGTCCTCTTCTATATGTGTTAGTTTCTATTGACTTTTTATGTAACTTGCTCAGGAGGCATGGCAAAACCAGACAAAACGTTTTGTGCTTGTATTTAATTGAAGTTTTCAAGGGAGAAGTGTTACCTAAAAGTTATTAAAACTTAGGCACAACTACTATGTACAAAATAGGTAACGAATTAGGACCTATTGTTTAGCTCAGGGAACTCTACTCGGTGATCTGTGGTGACCGAAATAGGGAGGAAATCTAAAAAAGAGTGGATATATGTCTATGTCTAACTGAATAACTTTGCTATGCAGCAAGAAACTAAAACAACATTGCAAAGCAACTATACTCTAATAAAATGTTTTTAAAAAACTTAAGCATAAGACAGAGAAAGGTCAGTACTTTCTAAAGATAATTTTTACTTTCTGGCAGAAAACATAGAAATAAGAAAATATCTTTAAAGTGTATTAAATATAGAAGTGATTTAGAGAAGGAAATATTTTATTATGTATAATATATAACACATGTTATATTTTTATGATCCTCCATTATGATTTATGGGGCTTCCCTGGTGGCTCAGTGGTAAAGAATCCAGCTGTCAATGTAAGAGATGCAGGTTTGATCTCTGGGTTGGGAAGATCCCCTGGAGAAGGAAATGGCAATCCACTCCAGTATTCTTGCCTGGGAAATCCCATGGATAGAGGGACCTGGCAGGCTACAGTCCATGGGGCCACAAAGAATCACACATAAGTTAGCATGCATGCACTAACTTTATATAGCATTGCTTGTGATATCATTTATTGTTTTCTCCACTACAGCCTGTGGAAATTCATATATACATATATGTATGTATATACACACTAGGTATGTGGCTCTGTATTATTTTGAATGTAGAATGAGAATAGAAATGGTTGCTCACTTTAGTGGAACCCATTGATCTGATTTGCTGAAAACAGTTTGTGTCCTTTGACTTCATTATCAACTCATACAACATACCTAAGTCTCAGTTTCACTCTAGTTTTAAAAAATATATTGTTTTATTTCAGTATTAACTGTGCTGCTAAGATGAATATATATTATGTATAAACTAATTGACTCTAAAGCAAAATAATTTTATTAGTTACTATATATTACTAGCTAATGATTTTAATCTTCAATACCCTAAACCATTTATCTAACAAACAATACTAATTATTGGACCTTATATAAAAAGGTTATTTTTTCTCTGTAAAATAGGAACATTACTATGGGAATTTCCATGCCTGTGAACTAATGCAAAAAAGACTTTTACATTTGTGTTCCATGTGTTCAGTTCAGTTCAGTTCAGTTGCTCAGTTGTGTCTGACTCTTTGTGACCTCATGGACTGCAGCACGCCAGGCCTCCCTGTCCATCACCAACACCCAGAATTTATTCAAACTCATGTCCATTGAGTCAGTAATGCCACCCAACCATCTCATCCCTGTTGTCCCCTTCTCCTCCCGCCTTCAATCTTTCCCAGCATCAGGGTCTTTTCAAATGAGTCAGTTTTCTCATCAGGTGGCCAAAGTATTGGCCATGTGTTAAGATAGGATATTTTATGCACTGTCACAGATTTGACAGGCCTCTGTTAATTTCAGTTAAAAATGTATTGTATCAGTTACATCTTGAATAAAATTTCACATTAAACATTTAATGTCCTGAGAAATCTCATTGAATTTATTAAACAATGTTTTCATTGTTTTGACAAATAATTATGCATTTTGAAAGTATGTGAGAGGACTTGAATCTTACATGGGTGAGATTCATGTTTCATTTAAAATATTTTCAGTGATGGCCACATCACTCATAAAATAATTTATTTTCTGCATATGTTTGATAGTTCCAAAACCCTTAAGTTAATTTAAAATAACATATACTCATACTTTGTATGTATATATTTATATATCTATTAATTGTCAGGACTTAACAGATTTTCCCTATGTCAATATCAGTGATCTCAGCTTGATAGGATGTGTATTAGCTTGATAGGATGTATATTTGCTTGACGACATTTCTCTTTATTAGGAGATGTTATTAGACCAAATGGTATTGTTAGTTCCCTTCAGTGGGTTTGTAACTTATTTTTGAAAATTTATGTAATCTTCAAATTTGGATTTGAAGATTTGTACAAATTAGGTATACGTAAGACAGGATGCTTTTAATGGACCAACAAGAGGCAGAAATGCAAAGCCAGGAAAGTACGTGCATGTGTGCTAAGTCACTTCAGTCATGTTCAATTCTTTGTGAACCCATGGGCTGTAGCCCACCAGGATCCTCTGTCCATGAGATTCTCCAGGCAAGAATATTAGAGTGGGTTGCCATGCCCTTCTCCATAGGGAAGTAGAATACAGGTTAGAAACCAAAGCTCTAAGACCTTTGTGCATGTTATCCAAGTCACAGTTTAAGAGTTCATCTGTATGCATCCCTACCCCATAATTTATAAACAAAATTATGACTCAGAATATTTAAGTAAATTTTTCAAGATCTCAGGGGAAGTGCATATTGAATCCAGGATTTGAGTTCAGGACTTTTGGAATCCAAGGACAGTATCTTTTTCTTCAATATATACCTATGTCATAGGAACCAAAGGAAAAGAGAATTATGAATAAATAATATTGGAAAAGATACTTTTAACAGTATGGCATGGTTTAGGGAGAGCAGAAAGAGAGAGAATTGAGCAAGTCCACCAAAATTGATGATGGGGAGGTAGGAGTAGGAGCTAGATTATAAAGAACAAATGTGCAATGAGAAAGAGGAAGTAGGTAAATGGATAAATTCTACTTAGGAAGTGACAAATTGTGTTTGCTCTTTTTTTGTTATATTTCTCTTGTATTTTGTAAAAATGAAAATCTTATTATGAGGAAATTAAGGCTGTGAAGAGAAAGTAAGGTGATTATCTATTTTTTTGCTCAATGTATATAATAGTTGGAGCCATACAGTTTCACTCACAATTACAACTTGCCTGCTATTCAGTTCAGTTCAGTTGCTCAGTCGTGTACGACTCTTTGTGACCCCATGAACTGCGACACGCCAGGCCTCCCTGTCCATCACCAACTCCCGGAGTTTACTCAAACTCATGTCCATTGAGTCGGTGATGCCATCCAACCATCTCATCCTCTGTTGTCCCCTTCTCCTCTTGCCCTCAATCTTTCCCAGCATCAGGGTCTTTTCAAATGAGTCAGCCCTTTGCATCATGTGGCCAAAGTATTGGAGTTTCAGCTTCAACATCAGTCCTTCCAATGAACACTCAGGACTGATCTCCTTTAGGATGGACAGGTTGGATCTCCTTGCAGTTCAAGGGACTCGCTAGAGTCTTCTCCAACACCACAGTTCAAAAGCATCAATTCTTCAGTGCTCAGCTTTCTTTATAGTCCAACTCTCACATCCATACATGACTACTGGAAAAACCATAGCCTTGACTAGACGGACCTTTATTGACAAAGTAATGTCTCTGCTTTTCAATATGCTGTCTAGGTTGGTCATAACTTTCCTTCCAAGAAGTAAGCGTCTTTTAATTTCATGGCTACAATCACCATCTGCACTGATTTGGAGCCCCCCCAAAATAAAGTCAGCCACTGTTTCCTGCTATTAACATGCTCCAATTAAACTGTAAAGTATACTATGGTAAATTTCAAAGGCCATAACGTCTTACTTTACTTTTATTAGGAGATTTTTCTTAAGAGCTTTTGCTGATTTGTGTGATTAAAGAATGGAGTTTACCATTCTAAAGTATTGTGTCAATTCTAGAATAGATAAGAATGGCTTCCAAGTCTTTATTTACTATATATTTTCTTGGGAATTGATATTGCATAGAGTAAAACTCAATGATGTTTGTATGATAATATTCCCATTAAATAAATGAACGTATATTCTTGGCAGAAAGTAAAAATCAGAATTTCTCAATCATGCCACAGAAGGGAAATTGAAGTGGAAGAAAATGTATTATAATTCATGATTGCCCAAGGGACTCACAAAATTATTAATTGGCAAATGTGTAGTGCAAAATATAAAAGCTCTGTGTTGGAAGACACTAGAAAGAGCAGCATCTCTAGGTTTTCATTATTTAAGTGACTATATGTTTACTAGGAGGGTCTTCCCAGGTGGTGCTAGTGGTAAAGAACCCACTTGCTAATGCAAGAGATTTTAAGAGACATGGGTTTAATCCTTTAATCCTTGGTTGGAAAGATCCCCTGGAAGAGGTCATGGCAACCCACTCCAGTATTCTTGCCTGGAGAATCCCATTGACAGAGGAGCCTAGTGGTCTATAGTTCATAGGGTCGCAAAGAGTCAGACACGACTGAAGTGACTTAGAATACACACATGCACGCATATATTTACTAGGAAGGCTCTGAATAAACTGTTTTCTAATAAGCGGGGACTTATCTAATTATTTTTTTATTGTCAAATAGAGATTTTATACACTGGGGGCATTTTAATACTTAACATGGGCATTATAAACTCTATTGGGAATGAGCTACAATTAAGAAACCTTTGATTTTAAAAATTATCTAAGTCTTCAAAATTGCAAATTTTTAGAAAAGTTTTATAAGGGATATCCATAAATATGTAGAGTGGTAGTGAAGGCTATGATTTAATTAACCAGCAAACACAACTAAGGCAAAAGTACATAGCTATAAGATTTATAATACAAGGATTTATACTTCTCTTGTGACAAAGTACATTTCTGTTATGATACAGTTGTAAAAGAATTACTATTTTATTTTTGTAGAAGGTGAAACTGAGTCACACAGAGCTTTGTGTCCTGCTTTATGTCACACCAGACAGAGGGAAGCAATAAATCTAGCCCAGGGCTTCTGCCTTCAGTTCTAGTCACTAACCCTTTTCAAAAGCTTCTTTGTAGAGATATGACTTTTAAATCAGACAGCTGGAGATCAGTTCCTCCTTAGCTGTCAAGTTGCGAGCTGCATGTTTTCCTGCCTGAGTTGTTGACCTCACTTAGAGCAGAAGCCTTGTAGAGATGTGCCCTTCTCTAGAAGCCTTGTGAGGAAAACATGGGGGCCTGGCAGGGAGAAAGCCTTGGTGAGTCACCTTAAAAGATGTAAACAGAATTTTCAAGGGTATGGAGAGCTAGCATAAGAATTTTCTCTTGAAATTTTGCTGTATTTATAAGATAGACATCTCTGTGTGTGTGTGTATGCACACATACATACAAATACGTATATTTTTTCTTTAAATAAAATGTAAATGACTTGTCTCCCGTGTTAATGAAGGTGTGAGTTTAAAGCTCCTGAAGTATACAATGGAAATAAACTTAGTCAAAATAGTCTCCCTGAGCAATAATTACAGACGCTAGATAATCACTCACTGGCTCCCGGGATTTTTCACCTGCTCATGCATTCCTGAAATGCCTTAATGGAAGTAGGACCACCGCATGTACGCTGGGAGCTGAAGTGGGTGATGCCTATCTCGAGGAGTGAGGCAGTGGTCTTGACTTCTGACCAGAGTAAATGCCTGAGTGAACATTATCTCCAGGAGATCGTTTATGCTTTGCAGGGGATATGAAGTATAGTGGGCCTTGCCCCCTCAAGATCTGGATACAGGAATGCTACAGAAAGAGGGAGGAGACTTAGACCACCCTAGGTGCTAAGGCCACGTTTAGGGGACTTGCCAATCTTGTTCTGCTAAGCTCCTGTTGCTTCTTCTCTACCTCCTCTTCCTCTTTCTCCTCTCTTATACCCGCTCCTTCCCCTTTTCCCTGTCTTCTGGCCTTGGCATTTATGAACCACTTATTACCCAATTGGTACTGTGCTAAACACTTGACATGTTTATCACTTTATCTGATTAATGAGATTTTTATCTTAGTGTAGTTAGTAGGAGCCTCACTCTAGATTCAGCCAGTAATATTGGCTTATCTCAGGCTGAGTAGGCAATTAGGCACTATTTGCCTATGTAAATATAGTGATGGTAATGTAAAGGCCATCATACGGTTATGTTGATATTACACACACTGCCTCATACTGCACCTGCTGTCTACCTTTGGCTGATGGTCAGGTTTAATTGATCATCCTTTGCTCTAGCTAGCTTGAAGTGGGGGCTACTGAGTTAGTTCTTGAATCTACAGTCATAAGTATGAAATAGATGAGAAGTTTTGCTCTCTGGATATTATATGTCTTCTCCTGAAAAACTCTCAGTGACAAAGATTTTTGACTTCCATGTGGGTAGTAATCCTCAAATTAACATAGATCTAGTGTGACATGGTGTGACAAGACTTTAATCAGAATTTTTCCACATCCTCCTGAAAATGGCTTCAGATTTTTCCCCTTCCTAGTAAAGGTTTACATTTTCTTATTCAAGAACTGGGGAATATTGGTCAAAAGTTATTTCTACATATGTTACACTTAGCAAGAAAAAAAAAA
>SJYT01047172.1:70231-95123 GCA_006410635.1 Cephalophus harveyi | reverse complement strand
TTTTATTGCTATCCCACAATGATGGGAAAGTGTTCTGGCAGGTATCTAGAAAAATCTATGGGTAAGAATTTAGTCAGTGTTATATGTACAGTGTTTCTCCACCCAACTCAAGCTTCACACCAGTGTTTATAATAAGATTGCAGATCACAGAGAAAATGTGTAGCCTTTCCTCACACAGGTAAACATGATTTGAAACTGTTTAGTGAAGTCATGATTTAAAAAGAACATCATCCAAAGTTTTAATTTAGGAAAATAGCTTATTTGTCAAGCATTTCCATTTTGAGCCTCAGTGCACATTTGCACATAAACAAATGAGCAATTGGTGTAGGAACATAGTCTTGGCAAGGAGAGTGGAAATATACATTTCTAAAACAAGTAGAAACAACAACAAAAAATCTTTTCTCTGCTTTTGTCTGGAACTTTTTTTTTTTTGTAAAACTAAAAGCAAATGCCATCACTTTGAGTGTTTCAAGGGCCCTCAGAAGCTCATCAGTCACCTTCACCTGTTGGGTAAAACTTGTCCAGACTTCCTCAGTGGAAAACTGAAAGTCAAAATCACTCAGTCGTGTCCAACTCTTTGTGACCCCATGGATTATACAGTCTATGGAATTCTCCAGACCAGAATACTAGAGTGGGTAGACTTTCCCTTCTCTAAGGGATCTTCCCAACCCAGGGATTGAACCCAGGCCTCTCACATTGTAGGCGGATTCTTTACCAGCTGAGCCACAAGGGAAGCCCAAGAATACTGGAGTGGGTAGCCTATCCCTTCTCCAATGGATCTTCCTGGTCCAGGAATCAAACCAGGGTCTCCTGTGTTGCAGGTGGATTCTTTACCAACTGGAGCTATCAGGGAAGCCCTTCCCAGTGGAAGTTGGGAGCATTTCCTCTGAACCACATCATCCTCTTGTGTGCATTTATTTATCTCATAGTACCTCTCACTGTGCTATCAGAGAAATAGCAACTCATTTTGCCTCGTAATATACTCTCAGCTCCATAAATGTAGAGATTTATTATTTCAATCTCTCCCTCATTAAAATACATAGGACAGAGCTCTGATACACAGAGCACCTGTTCACCAAGCGTTAAAGAACTAATGAAGGAATAACAGCTAGTGTTGCTCAACCTTCACCATCCACAACTCCCTACTAACTCGGATTTCCAACAACAAATCCTCTGTAAGTTCCTATATGCCCTGCCATGCCCATTGCTTCCTCACATTATTGCAGACACAGCGCCCTTGCCTTGTCAACCCTTTTTTTCTGTATAAACTTGAATTTACTTGATGGCTCTGTATTCATCCCTCCACTGCCATAGTATTTCTCAAGTACAACCACTCACATGGTTATCTCTCTTCTCTGACCTCACATTGCATTACGTAGCTTATTTTTCAATAAAATGTTTGGAATCACTCTCTATTACTACATCATCTCAAATACTATTTTGTATCTTCATTGTCTGGTAGAATTATCTGTGATGATAAAATATCCTGTAATCTACAAGTGGATTACAGGATAAAATATCTACTCTGTCCAACATAGTAGCCACTTGCCTGTATGGCTACTGAGCACTTGAAATGTGAGTAGTGGAAGTGTGGCTCTGAATAATTTAAAAAAATTTAAGCCAATTAATGTCTGAATTTAAGTAGTTGTGTGTGGCTAGTGGCTGCCATCTTGGATGGCATAGTTCTAGTTAGCACAGTGCTTGGCACATAGTAAATGACTAATAATACTTAATAGGCATATTGTGTTTGAAAATTTGACAGGAAAATGTGTTCTTCTGGGGAGTATGCTTATCAAATACTTGAGAAGTTTAAGAAATCAAAATGAAATAAGAAAAAAGAAATTAAATTCACTAGGAGAAATAATAGATTTGAGAGATAGAAGAGAAAATAGGTCCCATTGAGAAAGCGAATTGACTAGGAACTGCTGAAGCTTCAGAAATCCAAAGGAATGCTGATACACAAAAGCTAGAGAAATAGTTATTTAATGTACCAGCTTGATTCTTTCTTCTGTGAACTCAGAATATGAATTAATTAAATTAAGAAAACTGAAGGATAGAATGAACAAAATGCAGTAGATTTAATTCAACCATACTCTATTAGCAGAATTTTGATGAAAATGTTTTATATATTATTACATCTTCTGGCAAAAACTTTTATATTTTAATTTTATTGTATTGACTATCAAACTGTTATAATTGAATTTTATTGTATCGACTACTGCTTGAAACAGCTTGGCCACAGCTATTTGGTTAGAGATACTTTTTGTAGTATTTAATTCTTCTGTACCTTAATCCTTTGAAAATTATTTTGTGTACATTTTGAATTCTAGTTACAAGCGTATTTCAATAGCTTCTCTTTCCTATAAAGTAAAAAAGCTCTAGAATTAGTTTCCTTCATTCATGTAATAAATATTTATTGAATGCTGTCTTTGAGCCAGACAGTGAGCTTGGCTTTGGGAATAATCTGGTGAATGAGACAAATATCTTCTTTGCCCTCCTAGAACTTGAATCTAGCAGGAAAAATGTCTGGATACTGAAGAAAAACTAAGAAACATTAAAAATATCAGGAGATAATGTTCATGCTAAAGAATATGGTTCCAACTATGCCCCTGGCTCCAACAAGAGTCAGTTAAAGGTCCAGAAAGATCCATGTGGGTTAGGGCAGACTAAGGAGGCTTTGAGGATGAGCCTTGGCTTTAGCTGACCTACGGGGCATGGCTGGGATTTGGCGAGAGGACAGGTTGGTGATGGGAATGTTAAAGGCGTTTCAGGTGAGAGACATAACGTGAATGGTGTCTACACTGTGGAAATCATCATGGGAAAGTGAGGACACAAATCTGGTTTGAGTGGAAAAAAATATCAAAATCATAGAACTATCTTCTCAACACAGAGAGATATGTGACACTATAAATAGAGATAGTTTATGAAGAGGACACCCAGCCCAATGCCATGTTGGGATGTCTAGGTAGAGAAATTCTCAAAGCCCATAAAGACCCGGAGCACAGGTCAGACACTGGAGAAGGGGCTGTGAATTTGGGGATTATCAACTAGTTATGTAGGATAACTGGTCATTATGAGCCAATGGCAGTGGCTAAATTTAGGAAGGGAGAGAAAGTAGCCAGATGTAAGCAGGCAATGGAGGACAGAGCCGTAGAGAATAAACAGTAAATTGTTGTTGTAATAAAGTAGGGTGAGAAGCAACTTATTGCCAGAGACATATATTTTTAAAGAATGAAACATCAAAAGGGTCACATGCTGACAGACTGCAAGGATGAAAATTAAGAAAGTGCTCCTGGGTTTAGAAGGTCCTGACTATTTTTGAAAGAACAACTTCATTAGGACAGTAGATTCAGAAGCCACTTTTCAGGAAATGAGAAGAGGATATATAGGGTGTGGGAGTGGGAAACCATGTGTTTGAGAAAGCTGGCACTGCTAATAGTAGACTTCATAGAGCCTAGACCACTTAGTGGGTTATTTGTGTATTTTTAAAAGTCAGCAGACCTACTTGGAAAGTTGGAAAATAAGGAGACTGGTGATTTCAAAATTAACTAGTTCATTGCTTCTTAATATGTCTGATCTAAACTTGAATTCTCTTTTTCATTAAATCCTAGTGAGTCCATTACAGAAGAAACTCTGAAAAAGGCAAAGGAGATTGGGTTCTCAGATAAGCAGATTTCAAAATGCCTCGGGATTACTGAGGCCCAGACAAGAGAGCTGAGGTTAAAGAAAAACATTCATCCTTGGGTTAAACAGGTAAAGGAATAAAGGAATTTTTCTTTCTTCCTAGGATTCCATGGGTAAAATATGGGCACCAATCACAGAGCCATTTTTAATAGAAAGAGGTGGAATTTGAAAGTGCATTTACTTGTTCATCTGATGTGCATGACGTCACTTATTTTATTCAGCGCAGGATTGATTTATGATTTAAAGGGGAAAGGATGTAGGGGCATTGGGATGTAGAAGGAAGAGTGAGAACATGATTTTCTTGGCCTGAATGAAAAAAAAATTAAAATGACCTCTCCTCTACTTTTTGACCCATGTGCAAATATATCAGTAGTTAGAGAAATCCTTAGTGTAATAGAAGGGCTTGAAATGCCCTAGTGTAGTGGCTGACTCTCTTGAAAAGAATAGTTATCTCTTTTGGCACTGACTTTTTACAGGGTAATACTTTATTTTAAGTGCCTTATCATTATGATCCATTTAGTATTCATTGTGATAGGGCTGGGCATAATGAGCTCATCTAGTATTCATGACAATCACACTAGAACTTTCATAGGTGTACCATTGTGATTCTTTTTGGCCTTTAGGAGAAGAGATGCTTTGGCTTAAAGTACCACCAGCTGTTTTTTTGTCCTTTAAAATCATTGGCTTTTCCCTGTGTGCTCAGAGGGCCACACACATAACCTTAGGTCTGAGACTTGATGCCAAATATTTCCTACTCAGCAATTATTATCTTTCTTCCTTCTCACTTGCCTTACATTAGTTTGCCCTGTTGGCCCCAAAATCTTGCTCACTAAGCTGAGCTCCTGGCCCTTGAGAGCCGAATTGATTTACTTTCCCCAAATATGTTCAATGAGATCTAGTCCCCTTCCCTATTTGTCTATGCTTTGTGGTATTTAATCATCCCATTGTGCAGTGCCATAGGTAACTTCAGTCCTATGCATTAATCTGCAAACCAAAGACATCCATATATATATAGATCATTTTGTTCTGATTTTAGGTTTTATTTGTAATTGCTTAAGACAGATGGTTGGGTAAGTTTTCCTGGTAACCAGTGGACTATATGAGCATTTTGTTGTGTTCCTGACAGCTAATACATAGTAATCTGATACTCTGTAATGTGTATTGTCATTCATTGCCCAAGAGATAGCTAAATCATATTGTTTTTTTCTCTGCTCTCACTTCTATAATTAGAAAGCAACTGGATGATACATACATTTTTCTTGTCTTTCTATTTGATAGAAATGGGCATTAAAGCAATATGAATGCAGAACCAAAAAAAAAAAAAAAATCCACAACCTTCTTGAAAAAATTGTATTAAAGGGGAATAAAAATCCACTTGTATGTATGCATTTGTTTTATGTATGTATTTATTTTATGTATGTATTTATTTCTCTTTCAGATTGATACACTGGCTGCAGAATACCCATCAGTAACAAACTACCTCTATGTTACCTACAATGGTCAGGTAGGAACTGCCAAAGTTCTGCAATGCAGAAAGCTCTACATTTAGTAGATGGTCTATTTACTAGAATATTTAGCAAATAAAAATGACATCATTTGAATTGAATATGATGATGTAGTTTTGTACTCAGTCTTTCAAGAATTGCCCTAAGATGATGAAATAAAACAAGTGGAGAGATAAAGATAATGGTTACATGATTGACACAACATTATAAATTAATAAAAAAAGACTGGTGACATAAACATAAAATTATACTGTATTCTCATGGCTAATTGAAAATATTGAATAATTTTTTACAAGTAAGTAGGGTTTATATAACATTTTATACTTATGGATTCCCAAAGACGTATCAACAAAAGAAAGAATGAGAAAGATACACTCAAAGGCATGATACAGTTTAATTAGAGGGAAGAATGACATAATAATTGCCACATCTTCCTTTTTCTCCCCTTAGGAGCATGATATCAATTTTGATGATCATGGAATGATGGTGCTGGGCTGTGGTCCATATCACATTGGTAAAGTGATAATTTATATTTACATAGAACTTTTCAGTTTATATAGTACTTTTCACATATGTTAATTCCATTATTCTAAGAACTATGTAAAGTAAAAGTTGTCAAAATAAAAATTTTACAAATTAGGAAACAGAGGTTCAGAGCTATGTATCCCAATGTGTATACAGCTATTAAATGAAAGAAGTAGGACTCAAATGTCCCACAGATTCCATCTCCTTCCCTTTTATCTTGTTATCTCTTTTTCATTTTCATTCTCATGAGCTAAACTTAGCCTCTTACTGGGGTTGGGGAGTGAATTACACTTTAACTTTTTCTCTTCCTGTATAATTTTTCACAAAGATCTGTATTTGCTCAATAACTTTATACATAAAAGAGTAATCATTTTTGTAGATCCAATGTCTGACCTAACATATGACATGGGTTGACATCAGATGCAAAGAGCTCATCTCATTGGGACCCAGGAAGAGTATCACATAGTTTAATTAAAACATTCTCACCAGAATTTGTTGTATTTCTCCCAGTCACTTAAAATTAGATATTTAATAATGAATCAAGATCTATTACAGTTACAAAGTATATGTTTAAATAGATGTTTCTTAGCAAGTATATCTAACATCTAGCCTCTGCAAGGTGTTCTAATATGGAAATGATGAAACATATGATTTAAATGTATTTTAAACATAGAGTTTATTACAGTTTTTACAATTAAGTGTTTCAGAATATAGTTTGCCAATTTTTGGCCAAACCTTAAAGTAGGCTGAAAGCGTTTATACCTTTGCCACTTTATGTTATGCTTAAATAGCCTGGACACCTTCACCAGGACCTACCCTTCTCTAAACCTTTCTTCTTTCCTTTTCAAATTTCACTTAATTTATGCAACCATTCTACATTACTTTAGGGTCTAAGAAAGATTAGCTGAGCTAACAATCAAGTGTGTACTTAATTGATAGTGAGACTTAACATGCTACTATATTTGGACAACTTATTATGCTGACAAGCATTTTTAGGAGACAAAGTCCTAATGCAAAGGATTAGTACAAATCCCTGAACTTCAGTTCTTTGGCATCTCAGTAGAGGTGATATTTTGAGGCATTTAGGCCATTATTATACATCAAATCACTTCCTAGAAGGTCACTCACTCTGCAGGGGGTGGCCTTGCCAAGCTTAAAAGGATATGGTTGGAAAGGCCAGGACTTTCCAATCAATCAAGACATGTCAGATCTGCAAGGCACCTCAGGGATCATTGGGCTCTCAGACAGCAGGGTAAGTGGAAGGGCTTAAACAAGAACTCAAATGTTCTGATCACAAACTTTATTATGTGTGCTGAGGTCAGTATGTTCACTTTGAGTTTCTTTTCAGTAAATGAGGTTTGTAAAAATTATTATTATAGTTCTCCTCCATTAACTTTGAGGTTCTGAATGTTCCAAATACTGAGATTACCTCTTGCAGAACTTAGTATACAAAGCAAGCTAGCCCGTCGTTGTGGTTTAACGAGTCCCTGTTTTTCCTACTAATAGTATAGTAGGAACTAGTATGCATAATATCAATAGATCTGACATTTATATTTTGGAAAAACATTGAATTGAAAGGGCATTAGCTTCCTTAGCCTTGACTGACTGGCAATATATTTCTGCTTCTCTTTGTGTTATAACTTCAGGCTTCTCTTCCACTCTCTCCCCGATTTCATTGTCTCTGTAGGTAGCAGCGTAGAATTTGATTGGTGCGCTGTCTCCAGTATCCGCACGTTGCGTCAGCTTGGCAAGAAGACAGTGGTGGTGAATTGTAACCCTGAAACCGTGAGCACAGACTTTGATGAGTGTGACAAACTGTACTTTGAAGAGTTGTCTTTGGAGAGAATCCTAGACATCTACCATCAGGAGGTAAAAAAGAAAGGAAAAAAAAAAAGAATAAAAATATATACAATGCACTCTTTATATATGTGTATCCATATATGTAGATTTATATTGCAATTTACCTTCCGAGGAAGAGCTTTTGGTGTCTTCCATTATCTAATTTTGAGATGAAACTCTGAAAAATAGTCACCCTACCTTAGATTCTTGAGGCCGTGGCACAGAGTAATTCTTTTTCATATAAAATACACCTTTTCTTTCTTAGCATTCCATCTATGCTGAAAATTCTTCTTGGTAACATGTGCCAGACACATATTAATTAGCATAAGACAGCTCCAATAGATATTTTGTAAAGCCATTTAATTGATCATGTAGACCCACGATAAGAAGCCTCTCTTCAGTTCACATTCTGTTGTGGTTTAATGATGACCTCTTCTCAGAGGAGACAAGTTAGTCATTCACAAAAGACTGGTTAATTCTTTGTGCTACAGATTAAGCTGTTAGTCTTCAGTGTAAAAATCAATGAGTTCATTCTAAATGATTTTGGTAGCATTATAGCCTTCTCTTAAGTAGCTCTTCTACTTCTATTCCAATATTATAGAGTGTATCTTCACTGTGGATTTATATGATCCTAGGTTAACAAGTTATTTTACAATTAAAAAAATGCTTACTTGAAAATTTTAGTCATGCCTTTTGATGCTATTATAATTAGTTAATTATAATTAATTTCCTACTGCAGAGAATCATCCCTATGTACAAAATATGGTCACTTAAGGAAAAAACAATTAACCTGGAGCCACAAGACAAAGTTTTGACTTGAAAATTTGTTGATTTGTGCCAGTTATTTAAATTCTCTGTGCTTCATCTTTGTTGTTGTTGTTAATGAATCATATGAGTGTTAAAACATGGTACATGTAGGTACTTGATGGTAACATAGATTTGTGGTTGAGATCGCATTTTGAATATAAAGTATAGTGCTAGAAAAATGTGATGATTTTATTATTGTGAAAAGAAATAGACAAATTTAGGATTAGTATATAATCATAGTTTTCTCTTTAGGCCTGGCCTACTAATCTTTTCATATAATGAAATGAAACTATTAGGTACAGCTTCCCCGGGTGGCTAAGTGGTGAAGAATTTGGCTGCCAATGCAGGAGATAAGGGTTTGAGCCCTGGGTCAGGAAGATCTCCTAGAGGAGGAAATAGCAACCTACTCCAGTATTCATGTCTGAAAAATCCCATGGACAGAGGAACTTCTCACATCCATACATGACCACAGGAAAAACCATAGCCTTGACTAGATGGACCTTAGTCGGCAAAGTAATGTCTCTGCTTTTGAAAATGCTATCTAGGTTAATCATAACTCTTCTTCCAAGGAGCAACATCTTTTAATTTCATGGCTGCAGTCACCATCTGCAGTGATTTTGGAGCCCAAAGGAATAAAGTCTATAACTGTTTCCCCATCTATTTCCCATGAAGTGATGGGACCAGATGCCATGATCTTAGTTTTCTGAATGTTGAGTTTTAAGCCAACTTTTTCAGTCTCCTTTTTCACTTTCATCAGGAGGCTCTTTAGTTCTTGTTCGCTTTCTGCCATAAGGGAGAAATATTCAGGGAGGATAGAGAGCTGTAAAACCAGCTTTATCTTTATCTTTGAGACACTGAAATAAAACTGGGATTAATGACATAATATCTGAAAAGTTACATAATTATTAAAAAATATTAAGAAGCATTACAAGCAATAGTGGCAGGCATTTAACACGTAGTTAATGATTTCTGTATGAAGTGGTTTAAGGAAAGATGAAAAACTTCTATAGTTGCCTTCATACATATGAATGCTAATGAAGTCCTTTTATAACTGAATTCAGTATGATAGAAATAAATAAACTGGCCCTTATTTGAAGCTAAAATTTTTTTTTTTTAGTGCCACTACATATACTGAGGTAATTTTAAATGTTGTGTTGAAGAGCATAAGAACAGCATACCATTGATATATTCTTTATGCTACCCTACAAGAAATGTGATTTTAATATATCACATGCACACATCAGGCACATATGTATGTATATTTATGTATACATTTCCTTGTATAAGGTTGTTATGTACCTCCTCATGGCAGGCTTTACAGGCATTGTCTCTCATAACGGATGTGCATCAACCTTCAGGAGGCTGCCCTTGTTCGACCTTGGGTGCCCCTAGTGATCAGGAAGGCACTGAAGCATTCAGTAGTAAATTTGAAGAAAATTGGAAGCACGTCTCATCTTATTTAAAAGCATGCATTTGAGTCACTTAGAAGGGCAATAGGCTTTCCCAAGGATATCTAGCTACATGGGATGATAGAAAATATGATAGGTCCCTTGGTCCAGGTCACTTGGTCGAGTTCAGAACCAAGCTTGTTTCCATGGCATCAAAGGAGCACCTCGAAAGAAAACCTTGAGGGGAAGTCAGAAAAGTGATGTGCCCTGTGAGAAAAGCAGGCTGCTTTGGAGGGATGTCTGGATCAGAAGTTGAGTGAGAGAGGATGCTAGAAATGCTGAAATCTCCTTCCCACTTCTTCTTCTTTTTTTTAAATAGCAAAATTTGTAGTGATATATCCCTTTAGCTGCAGGCATTTTTTTTTATACTCGCAAAGGGCAACCCTTTAAAGTGAAGTCACTCAGTCGTGTCCGACTCTTTGCGACCCCGTGGACGGTAGCCCACCAGACTCTTCCATCCATGGGATTCTCCAGGCAAGAATACTGGAGTGGGTTGCCATTTCCTTCTCCAGGGGATCTTCCCCACCCAGGGGTCGAACCCAGGTCTCCCACATTGCAGGCAGACGCTTTAACCTCTGAGCATGGATTCTGCTCCCTGAGAAGAGCTTTGCATGTTTATTTTTTATGTTGTGGTGTGTGAGTGTGGAGAGGAGCCAAGACGTTGAGAAGTGGGTGTCTGCCATCTATAAAGCTTCCCAGGTGGCGCTAGTGGTAAAGAACCTGCCTGCAAATGCAGAAGACTAAGAGACACGGGTTCAATCCCTGGGTCAGAAGATCCCCTGGAGAAGGGCAAACCAACCCAGCCAAGTATTCTTGCCTACAGAATCCACACGGATAAAGGATCCTGGGGGACTACAAAGACTAGGGCATTACTGAAGCAACTTAGCACACCATCTACATGGCTTTGATGGATGATATTTTTTGCCTGGCTCAGTTTTGTTTAGGACACTCCTTAAGAAGGAAAAAGATATTCTCAAATTATATTGAGGTATATGAGTTGAAAATGATTACTTTGTTTATAGAAGTGCTAACACTGGTCTTCTCTTTTAGTAGTGTGCTCGGTCACACAGTCTTGTCCAACTCTTTGAAATCCCATGGACTGTAGCCTGCCAGGCTCCTCCATCCATGAAATTTTTTAGGCAAGAATACTGGAGTGGGTTGCAATTTCCTTACTCCAAGGGATCTTCCCAGCTCAGGGATCAAGCCCATGTCTCTTGCATCTCCTGCATTGGCAGATGGATTCTTTACCACTGCACCATCTAGGAAGCCCCTCTTTTATTAGATCTATTGTTAGATCTGTTTCCCTGGGATGCTACTGCTGCTGCTGCTACGTCGCTTCAGTCATGATGGGTTATGCAATAATCTTTATGGACTATGACGATGAGGGAGACTCTCACAGATCCTTTCTAACTTCACCTTTCCTTTTCTTTCTTTGGAGACTCATGGTTTGAAAAGTTATAAGCAAAGCACATTAATTTTCTTTTACTTCCAAACCCTATTTGGGACCCATTTCTTAATTCTTTTAGTATTTGCTCATTAAAAAACAGGTCGAGTTTAAAAATTCAGGCAACATGTTTGACACTTTATGATGTCCTGTCTGATTTGAGTCCTGATTATGTATCTTTTTTTCTTTTACAATGTGTAATTTACTGGATCATACCCTATAAAGATGTACTCTGATTAATGATTTAATTCTCCTATTTTTAACACCTAATGCTGTATGTATTGGAGAAGGACATGGCAACCCACTCCAGTATTCTTGCCTGGAGAATCCTGTGGACAGAGGAGCCTGGCGGGTTACAGTCAGCAAATGGGTCATGAGGTTGGAGAGTCAGAGACAACTGAGCAACTAAGCACATCATATTATAATAGACAGTGGTACCTTTGTACTACAGCTTGAGTTAAGTGAATGAAAGAGTGACAGACACGAATTAGTGATAGGCAAAACACCTTAGGTAATGGGTCACTCTAAACTAGAATTGGGTTTCATTCCTAGCATTTGGTTTCATTGCAATTAAATATTATCTTAAGATTCTGTCTGAAATGATACAAATGTTTTACTAAAATGTGAATTACTGAAATATAATGCATGTGCAACCTCACTGATTGATGTATAAATATTGAAGATGTAAATTAGAGAAAATACATGAAATTACAAAAATCAAGGCTATTTTTTGGTGAAGTAAATGATATTTCTGTTAGTAAGACAAACTTTCCTATATTGCATTCTGTCTATATTAAAACATTTAATTTGTCTGTAAAATAAGGACTGACCTAAGTGATTAATATGTAAAAGAAACTGAAATGATCTGAAATACATTTGAAGTATTTTCTGTTAATTCCTCACCACTAAAAATAAATTTGTGGTGTGATTTCAGCTAAAAATTATTGCAGAAATATTTTTGTAAAGTGATACCTTAGCTTCATGATATCAGGTTTAAAAACTAGGAAACTAAGCTACAAACAAGTTTAGGTAAAATCAGTAGAACTTTGGGAGCCTAGTGGAATTATTTTAGGCCTAACATATTTAGAAATCTGTGAAACAAATCTGTATTTTAGAATATTTTGATGCAGTAAATTACTTGAAATTAAGTGTAAGTGATTGTATATGATATTAATTCATCTGTGTAGGATACCAGATTCTCTTCTCTTAGTCTCTACAAGCTCTGTGCTTAGAGTTGGGACCGATCTAAGATAAAATTCTTCCACAAAATTCTCCTCTATTACCTTCATCCCTCAAATATGTTCTCTTTTACTGAATTCCCTTTGCTGTGCAGGCAAAATCTGCACTCAACCATCACACCATTACTCAGAAACATCCCTATGGACATGATTTGTCTTCCAAGTAATGGTCTTTATTTTTGGAGGTCAATGATGAGAATAGGATATTGGAGTGAAAGTGTTTCTATCTACTACTTCCCAAAAGGAATGTTTGAGAAATATCTCTTCTACCCTTTAATATTCACCACCTTTGAAACAAGCCAGGAAAAACAGGATTGATTTCAAATTCAGACTTGGCATATTAGGTAAGCATAGCTGCTTTACAATATGCAGAATCTCATTCAAGTCATTCTGTAGTTTGCTAGGTAAGAAATATCGGCAAGTCACTTGACCTTCACCAAGCCTGTTTATTTAGCTGTAAAATAGGTATAAGTAATAATTGCCTCCCCAGGTGTCACTAGTGGTAAGGAATCCACTTGTCAATTCAGGAGACATAAAAGATGTAGGTTCAATCCCTGGATTGGGAAGATCCCCCAGAGGAGGACATGGCAACCTACTCTAGTATTCTTGCCTGAAGAATCCCATGGGCAGAGGAGCCTGATGAGCTACAGTCCATGGGGTCACAGAGTCAGACACGACTGAAGTGACTTAGCATGCACACACACAATGTATTTAAGTAGTAGTAGTTTATTTGGGCTGCCGTCTCTGGGGTCGCACAGAGTCGGACACGACTGACGCGACTTAGCAGCAGCAGCAGCAGCAGTTTATTTTATAGGGCTTCCCAGGTAGTTCAGTGATAAAGAATTTGCCTGCCAAGAAGGAGACCCAGTTTGGTCCTTGGATCTGGAAGATCCCTTGCAGAAAGAAATGGCAACCCACTCCAGTATTCTGGCCTGGGAAATCCCGTGGACAGGTGAGCCTGGTGGGCTACAGTCCATGGGGTTGCAAACAGTTGGACACGAAACAGGAGCAGCAGTTTGTATTATTATTTCTAATGTTGTTAGTTTATTGAAAAATTGAAATAAATTCCGTAGAGTTATTTTGGAAACTACTGATGTGTTTATTACACACAGCTTTTTTATTCATCTTTAAATGCCTATTTTAGTCCAATTGACTCTAATATTTGCTCATAGCTGGTTACATCTCCCTTAATTTTACAATTTATTTTTGAAGACTTTCACATAAGAGACTTTTTGTATATATTTAATATTTAATTGAAGAATTAGTTTCTAGGTCTCTGAAATATTAATGTCACTAATAAACTAAAATAATAAGCAAATAAAAATACTATAGTTAAGAAAATAATTTTTATTAAAAGTTTTGCAAAAAATAAATAGTGAACATAAAAATGATGATAAAAGCATCTTAAGTGTACTCATAAGTATGCAGAAATGTGGACCATTATTTTTCATAATGTTTACAATGCATTTAAGTTCTCAATTGCAGAGTGTTTGCTTAGGCAGTATATAATTTCTCTTATCAGAGAGAAATTAGTTTTGCCCCTTTCAGTAATATTTCAGAATAATTTCAAACAGTGACAAAAAGACACTTGTTTGTGTGCTAAGTCACTGCAGTCATATCCAACTCTTTGTAACCCTATGGACTGTAGCCTGCCAGGTTCTCCTGTCCATGGGATTCTCAAGGCAAGAATATTGGAGTGGGTTGCCGTTTCCTCCTCCAGGGGATCTTCCCCACCTAGGGACTGAGCCTGTGCCTCTTATGTCTGCTGCATTGGCAGGTGGATTCTTTAACACTAGTGCCATCTATTACTTCAGTAATATTCAATTGTAGGTTGTTAAGGCAAAGGTAAATTATGCCAAGATCAATGGCCTATCTGATATTGTACTATTTTCTAATATAAATAATAATGTCTTGCTTATACACTTACAAGGTGTAACACCTTTAATGTTTATTATCCTATTTGATCTACATACGTAGAAATCTTATGAAGTAGGCAGGTATTATTATCCTAATTTTATAGACAAGGGGATGGAACCCCAGGGAGAGTTTCACAGAGTCCAAATCCAATTCCCCACTGTCCCTCACTGATTCCTCCATCATCTCTATAACACTAGTCTTGAGAAATTTGAGATTTTGGGGGCTTAAAAAAAACTTAGTGTTTTGACTATTCATAGGAGATTAATGTTAATGATTCAAGGACTGCTTATATGGCAAATAGTACAGAAATAGGAACTAAAATCAGTTATGGGTACTATTCAGGTACCAAGGCGGCAGTAACAGGGAGAGGATGTCAAAGTGAGAATTAGGATTTAGACTGCACTTCAGGGGTGGTTAGTTTAGATAAGGGGAGGAAGAAGGAAGGAAGGAAACAGGAAAGGTTAAGCGGTGAGAGAGCTTGCTGGTGGGAATGCATGTAGGTGGTGACAGTGGGTAGGTGGTCTTCCTGGCGTTGAGAGGAGTGATTGTAGATAAGACTGGAAAGCCTTAATGGCCCCGGTGATAGAGTTACCATTTTACCCTTTAGGCAACAGAAGCATTTGGAGAACTCTGAATATGGGAGTAACTTGGTGAGGAGTCTTGTGAACAATTAGTCTGAATGTGTGGCTTCCATTTGGCACTAGTGGTAAAAAAACACACCTGCCAATCCAGGAGATGTAAGAGACGTGGGTTCGATCCTTGGGTTGGGAAGATCCCCTGGAGAAGGAAATGGCAACCCACTCTGGTATTCTTGCCTGGAGAATCCCATGGACAGAAGAGCCTGTCCATGGCGGGCTACAGTCCATGGGGTCACAAAGAGTCAGACGCGAGTGAAGCGACTTAGCATGCATGCACAATCTGAAAGTGAAGTACTGGAGTGGAGAGGAACAGCAGAGATGAATGTTAAAAGGAGAGATCTGTATCCATTTAGGAAATTACAACAGTAGTTCAAGAATTAATTGAATATGATATAAAGTACAGGATGAAAATATTCATTGACTTGATTTTCTAATTGCCACACATGCAAATGTCATACACTGACATTCAATTGTATGGAAGTCATACTTGGTAATCATATACAGGAGTCTTTCATGCTAATCACATGTAGTTTTCCAGGAGTCTTAACAAAGATTTTGGATGGTGTGTGCCTGGGGACTTCCCTGGTGGTTCAGACAGTAAAGATTTTGCCTGCAATGCAGGACACGCAAGTTCGATCCCTGGGTTGGGAAGATCCCCTGGAGAAGGGAATGGCTATCCACTCCAGCACTCTTGACTGGAGAATTCTATGGACAGGATCCTGGCAGGCTACAGTCTATGGGGTTGCAAGGAGGTGGACGTAACTGAGTGACTAGTGTGCGTGTGCATGTGTGTGTACCTGGAAAGTCAGGAAGAAATCCATTTATCTCTCTGTGGCATAACTTAATATTATCCATTGATGGGAATAATGAAAATATCACAATCATGTTCCGCATTTTCGGTAAGGAAATGGAGGCAGTAGTATTAGCATAGTTGTACATCATCCGATAGCTGATATTGAGGACATATTTTTCAGGCATGTGGTGGCTGCATCATATCAGTTGGGGGCCAGATTCCAAACAACCTGGCAGTCCCCTTGTACAAGAATGGCGTCAAGATCATGGGCACGAGCCCTCTGCAGATTGACAGGGCTGAGGATCGCTCCATCTTCTCAGCCGTCTTGGATGAGCTGAAGGTGGCTCAGGCACCGTGGAAAGCTGTTAACACTTTGGTAAGAAAAGAACCACATGTCTGTTTTTAACATTTCCTTTTGAAAAGTCATGACCTGAATGCTAGCTACTGCGAATGTTAACTGCAGGGCAGATAGAATACACTATGCTGAGTGAATTTACTTTTTAAAGTCGCTGTATTTCCATGATTGCAGTTAAATGGGGGTTATAAATTGATAGGAGTATTCTCATTAAGATTCTGACAATGAAAAGAAGTTCACACTATTTTTGAACTAGATTTGATATTTAGAATTAGAAACTAGAAATTTTATGTATTTCTATGTCCAATTTACATTTTAATGGTGTCTTTTGAGAGGAAGAATAAAAGGAGTTGAGTTACCACTTGTTCTAATGATACCATTCTGCATTTTTATTGACTATTTTACACTGTTCATGCATTTTGTTGTTGTTTCTGTTAATTAGAATGAGGCATTGGAATTTGCGAAGTCTGTGGGCTACCCCTGCTTGTTGAGACCTTCCTATGTTTTGAGGTAAGATATTGTGTTCTGAAACAATTATTCAGAAATAGGAGATACCAAACTGCATTCTGTATGCTAGGAGCACTAGGCTTTGATGTGTAGTAATTTGTAAATGACAATCCCCATGCCATCAAAGCCAGGGCGGAGACCTGGGCACTGTCCTCCAGTGCAGTTCGTGCTTTTCCTTCTGGGAGTGACAGTAGTGTCTCCAGTTCTACCTCTTAGAAGCATGGCTTACGCCCTCTCCTTGCCAAGCAAAGGGAGGATACCTTTACATTAGAGAAGAGGACAATTTAAAAAACCGAAGAGCAAAAACAAAACAAGATTGGGGTGTCTCTCACCAGCATCTGTTTTCTGATATTCAGAAATGAAAGTTAATCTTTGACTCTTGTCATCTCCTTCCAATAGTGCTTGTGGTTTGAATATTGTGGGGTTCTGTTTGAGATCATAATTTTTAATAAGTGAATTATAATGTTGGAGGACATGGACAGTGTCTTTTATAATAAACTTGGAAACTAAATTTTACCATCAAAGGAGAAGTCGTCAGTTGTTACTTATTTTCTTCAGATGTTACCACATGTGAGGAACAATTTCAGTGAACAGGGGATAAATAAGAGAAGCGTAATTTGCTGTGCACAATTTGCAAGTGTAAATGGAATTGGAGATGCGATCCTTTAAAATAATGACAAATTTCAAATGAGGTGGAAAACTTTCCTTTTTATTTAAATGACATTTTGTGTAAACCACATTCTGATAACACTACTTCTCTGAGGTATTAATGTAAGTTAATTTCAACAACACAGACATTTAAGGAGGTTTGCAGAAAGCAACTCTGACTTCTGTGCTTCTTCTCATCATTTCATTCCGTATCTTTTAGTTTCTAAGGCTGTGAATTATCAACATTATTATTACCTTAGCCTTCTTGCCTTAAATAGATGAAGAAATTGAAAGCTCTTTATGCATAAAATTTGCAGTATAGTAGAAAAGGTAAGGCGAATGCTACTTTTTAAAAGGAAGTAGAAAGTGATATTTTTCTTCCTTATGGCTTCCCTTCCTCTTAATCTTCGTTCTTTCCTCCCCTCCTATCCCTTTCTGCAAATGCCAGCTTTCTGAATAAATTGATTTCAGAGAGTATTCTTTCTCAAGAATTTGAAAGGACACAGTTGAATACATTTCAGTCAGATACTATACTTTATATTAGCAAATGTTACTAAAAATAATTGATTCTTTGTAACCCAGCTGAGATAGTGGAATGACCTGCTTTTACAGCATATTTGTGGGTTAAAATCTGCTGTAGGTAGTGAACTCTGAAGACACAAGTTTAGAAAACTATGTCCTGGCAAGGATCTTGTTACAGTTTTAAGTGTTACCTGGAACCAGAAGAGAGTTAAAATGATAAAGAGAAAGGATGAACCTTGAGAATGTGTCATCTCTAAGACCTACCATTGTTCTCTTTGAGTATTCTCACGGTTCTAGCCCCCTTTCCCTGTCCCCAGTCTGGGGGACTTTTTACTTTGATTGATTGTCTTGTTGATTACATAAAGTTTCAGTGTAGAAAGAGACACAGTCTTACTTACCCTAAATTGGAACTAGAGTTTTCCTGAAACTATTCTGAGAAGCAGTGTGTCTAGCATGCTTTACTTCCAAAGTGGTGAAAGAAATTGACCTCTTTGTTTTTTTTTTTTTTTTTTCCCCTTCTTACTCAGCGGGTCTGCCATGAATGTAGTATTCTCCGAGGATGAGATGAAAAGATTCCTAGAGGAGGCCACTAGAGTCTCTCAGGTAGTGTCCCGTTTCCTCTTGGGGACTTTTACCTCTTCTGTTAATTGCTACCTTGTTTATATGTTGTTTTGCTTTACATGGGATGTTTTTCCTTTTTTTTTCTTCTACCCATTATTCTCCTAAATACAGAAATGAGAAAACGCAAATGCATTTAATTATATTTGGATCCTTGGGGTTAATGGAAGAAGGGGAAGACCAGTGAATATTTTATCATAATAGAGTTTTATACAATTTTAGTCTCCAGGAACAAGGCTGAATAAGCATGAACTTTGTCTGTTCACGAGTTAGATGCTGGTCAAGTTACCCATGGGATTCCCAGCCTTACAGGCAGCCCAACCATGGTCATCATGAACAAGTGAAGGCTTCCCTGATTTTTAATTCTCAGACCTGGAGAGATGTTCTCTGCTTTAGTCAACCCTGCAACTTTAATAGTAAATCCCCTCACTCACCTATTGATTTTTCTCATTCTGGTACATTCCATTTGTAAGTTAATGAAAATGTTTATAATTTTCTGGCCACTCAACCACCTTCCTCCACTGCCCCCAGCTTTTACTTTCTCCTTCAGCTTTACCTCAGTGTGATCCATTTAAGATTTACCCAGTGGGGTTATTGATCTGCAGACCTCATACTGTAGAGGATAAAAGTAACGTTTTCTTTTTAAAAGCTTTCAAAAGCTAGTTGGGGCTAAAAGAAAAAACAGGAGAGAGAGAGAAAGCACAACTCATAGAGAAGAGTTTGATGTTAGGCAGTGGAGTTTGGAGGGAGCCAAGCAGTTAAATCAGAGGCACTTCAAAGATGAATAAAGAGTGTGGATAGTTCTTGCATGCATGAAGCGGGGCTTCCTCTCTGTGTGGTAGCTGCTCCCCATAGAAATTTGTTCAGTGTAAAGAGTGGATAATGATAAAGAGTGAGGAGAGACAAAGAATAAAAAAAAAAAGCAACCAAATGGATTTTGAATTCACTTTTGTGTGTAAGTTAGATAACCGAGGAGGGACTCTCTCCAACAGGCCAGTTTTCATGAATGTTCTGAAGTCGGACATGGTCCTCTTCTCTGTTGCATTCCCTGAGAGGGATCCTGCAACTCTGATGTTTTGCGAAAACACCCAGCTAGTCTCATGTGAGTGATGAGGCAGGTTTTCTCTGTCTGGGATATTGGATTTCATAGGCCCTCTATTTGGTAAAATATTTTTTAAATAATTTTTTTTCATATGGATAGAATCCTAACAGGCCCAAAGTTGTATCATAGAGGTGTCCTAATGGAGTACTAGGTTGACGTCTTCCATTAAACTACAGCAGGACCTGGGATTCTCAATTCAGTGAACTTAGAGTAAAACTTGGAAAAGGCAATGGCACCCCACTCCAGCACTCTTGCCTGGAAAATCCCATGGGCGGAGGAGCCTGGTGGGCTGCAGTCCATGGGGTCGCGAAGAGTCAGACACAACTGAGCGACTTCACTTTCACTTTTCACTTTCATGCATTGGAGAAGGAAATGGCAACCCACTCCAGCATTCTTGCCTGGAGAATCCCAGGGACGGGGGAGCCTGGTGGGCTGCCGTCTATGGGGTCATACAGAGTCGGACACGACTGAAGTGACTTAGCAGCAGCAGCAGAGTAAAACTACTTTTCATTATGACCTGCTATGTAGGGCTTCCCTGGTGGCTCAGATGGTAAAGAATCTGGCTGAAATGCAGGAGACCCAAGTTCGATGAGCTATTATGTATCCATTCATATTTAGCACCTGCTATATAATGGCAGTATTCTCAGAGTCAGGAATTACATTCATGAAAAGAGAGTCTCTGTGCTCACAGATGACTCTCTTTATTAGGAACATAAGACATCAAATAATGATGATTAAATATGATGAGCAAAAATACATGATGTTGAGAGAAAGTATAAAAGAATTAGGGACCAGTCCCTGAAGAAGGGACTTTTAATTTGCTTCAGAATTGTTGATTCAGAATTAAAAGGTTTACATCATGGATATGAAGTAAGAAAGGACAGCAAGTATAAAGGCCTGAAGCTGAGAAAGGGCATGAAGTTTCTAGAAAATGACAAAGCACTCACTTTTATGCCTAGGATGCCAAACATGGTAGGAAATATTACTTATAATGATGACAGAGTAGAAAGTGAAGGAGCAGATAGAGAGAACCTTGCCAGTCATTGAGTTTAGATTTTAGTCATATTTTCGTACTGAATCACTGTGCTGTACACCTGAAACTCATGCAATAGTGTGAATCAATTATACTTCCATTTTAAAAAAGGAGCAATTGAAAGCTTAAGAAAAATTTCTCTTCCGCAGTACAGAGAGTGAAATAAATCNAGAACCTTGCCAGTCATTGAGTTTAGATTTTAGTCATATTTTCGTACTGAATCACTGTGCTGTACACCTGAAACTCATGCAATAGTGTGAATCAATTATACTTCCATTTTAAAAAAGGAGCAATTGAAAGCTTAAGAAAAATTTCTCTTCCGCAGTACAGAGAGTGAAATAAATCTGGGACAAGACTGACATCATGGAAAGAGGTTAGGAGGCTCCTGTGTAGCTCAGGGTAGAGACGACAGCACCTTGGATCAGAGTGATGGTAGCAGGGCTTCCCTGGTGGCTCAGAGGTAAAGAATCCTCCTTCCAGTGCAGGAGACACAGATTCAGTTCCTGATCCGGGGAGATTCCCACATGCCGTGAAGCAACTAAGTCTGTGCCTCGCAACTACTGATCCTGTGCTCTAGAGCTGGGAGCTGTAACTACTGAGCCTTCTTGCTGCAACTGTTGACGCCTTCACACCCTATCTGCAACAGGAAAAGTCAGTGCAGTGAGCAGCCCACGCACCACAACTGGGGAGTAACCCCCACTTGCTGCAACTAGAGAAAAGCCCTCGCAGCAATAAAGACCTGGCACACCCCCAAATAAATAAAATTATATGTATATATTTATATAAAAGAATAATGAGAGTAAAGGGGCGTCCCTAGCAGTCCAGTGGTTAAGATTCTGCACTTCCAAGACAAGGGGTGCAGGTATGATCCCTGGTTGGGGAACTAAGATCCCATGTACCGTGTGTTGGGGCCAAAAAAGAAAAAAAAGATCAGTGATAGCACAGATAGAGGGAAGGACATGTGTTCTAGAAATGTTGAGGATGTGCATTCAGGATGTGAATGGATGGAGATAGAGGGTAAAGAGAGGATGAAGGATGATTCCCAAGTTTCTGCCTTAGTCAGCTGGATGGACAGAGGCACCATTTATTGAAACAAGGAACACTTAAGGAGAGAAATTTTAGAGGGGAAAATCATATCTAATTTTTGACCTTTTGTATATGTGGTGCCTGTGAAGAGTTTAAATACAGATGTTTTGGAAGGAGAGGGTTATATAGATTCAAAATTGAAGATCAAGATCACAGCTAAAGAGAGAGAGATAAATATATATTTGGAAGTCAATAGGTTATTATTGTAACCGAAGTTTTAAGATTGGAAGCAGTCACTGGGGAGAGTATAGAGGAAAAGGAACAGTTAAGACAGAGATGAAAAGAATACTGGCATTTGAGGGCTGAGTAAGGAAGAAAGAACCATGAAGGAGTCTGAGAAAGAAGCATGAAAATGTGATCATGGATACCTAAGGAAGAAAGTGCTTTAAGAAAGCCAACTGCTGAAAGGTTGAAATTTATTAAGAAATCTTCCTCAACATAGTAAGGGCTATTTGTAAATGTGTTTGATTGGTCAGGATAGAGAATGATATTGTTGCCCCTCTCAGATCCTTTACCTGTGGGAGCACCCACCCCCCAGCTGCTGTGATAGCTGATGATACCTCCCAGCTACATTGCTCAGGATAGCTTGTTCAGTTGCTAAGTCGTGTCCGATTCTTAGTGACCCCATGGAATGTAGCCCACCAGGCTCCTCTGTCCTTGGAATTTCCCAGGCAAGAATACTGGAGTGGGTTGCCATTTCCTGTTCCAGAAGCTCTTCCCGACCCAGGGATCAAGCTCACTTCTTCTGCACTGGCAGGTAGCTTCTTAACCACTGTGCCACCTGGGAAGCCCACTCAGGATAACTATTCTCAGTCAAATGGGAGCTTCTGGCACCAGGAAGCAAGACCCCTCACCTCACTACCACCCTCAAACCCTGGACAGTGACTGTCCTTTGCTTCAAGTTAGGACTTACTCTGTGCTGTAACTCAGAACTCCCTGTGGGGTGAAGCTGAACCCCAGTGACCCCACAAACTACCTAGTTTTTTTTTCCCTGTGTCCCATCCTGCTTTTCTCAATTCCTTAATAAATCACTTGAACAAGAACCTCTGTCTTAGGCTTGGCTAGAGAAACTAAGACAGCTATTGAACTTTATCTTTTTTTTTTTTTTTGCAGTTATATTGTTATCATTATATATTTTGTGGAAAATTCCCACAAAGTTCTCAATACAGCTCTTCCAGGCCTGCCAATACCAAATATTCAATATTTTAAAAAGAAGGAACAGTGATTAAAAATTTTTTTGTGTATGTGTGTGGCTAATCAACAGTTTAATGCCTAATAGGCTTTTGAAGAAAAGGGAGTAGGGAAAGTTTCTTCATTTAATAATAAATGTAAGAAGAGAACAGCTTATTTATGGCATAAGACATGGGTTATTTTGAATTTTTCACTAAATTCCATTCTATTTTAAGTGTTCTGCTAAAGGAGATAAGATATATTAAATTCAACATACATGCCAAAGATGATGAACTCCATGATAGTGGGCAAAAGGAGTTTGTGTTCAGAACAAAAAGAGATGTTTAGAGAAGGCTTCAGGGAGGAGGTGGTATTGGAGCCAGGCCTTGAAGGATGGGTTGAAATTTGAAAGATGAAGTGAGGAGAGAAGCTGGTGTACACTGGGGGAGGAGAGGCATGGAGATAGGTAAAGGCAGGTTTTGACAAGAAAACAGCAAGTGTGCAGTGTGCTAGGGTCTTGCGCAAAGAGGAGAAGAGATGTTTAAACTCTTGAGGTCTTCATTCAACCACTTCAGTTAGTTTGGAAAAAGCATATAGTGATTGGGCTGTGGAGGGCATTGCAGTACTGCTGTGGAGGAGCTGAGTCTGGGAAGACGTTAAAGAATATTAAGGGGTCTGAAACAGTTGAGAAAGCAAGAACATTTTGAAGAATGTTTGATTTTGCAGTTGCAAACGTCATATTGTAGAAGTGGTTTAAAGCATGCCAATTTCAGGTAAATAATTCCATCTTTGGTCTAACAAAACTGAAAATATTTCTCTCCTTCTAAGTTCATTCTCAATTCTCATGTAGAGAAGCGATTGAGGAAATTGTAGTGCTTGGAAAACATAAGGAAGAGAAAAAATACCTGAACTAAAAACAGATATAAATAAAATAGAGAGATATTTATAATTCTGGAGACAAGAAAAGGAACCTCATTCTGTCCTCTCCTTTGCCTCCTTTTTTCTCCAACTCACCTAGAGTCTACATTTGAAATTTCAAAACTCATGTTCAATTCACAGAGGACTCAAAATTGGAGAAAGGTTTCCTGTTCCTCACTGTAAGCAGAGAGTGACCTTGTTCTTACCAAACAAATTGGCTAATGAATTTGTGCTGTGTGTTGAACAGTTTTTTTTCAAGTATTGCCCAAGTATTGACTTAAGGTACATGATTTACTTGACACTTTACATAAAATTTCAGCTAAAGGTTCTACCCCCCCATTTTCCTTGATGACAGGAACACCCAGTGGTGCTGACGAAATTTATTGAGGGGGCCCGGGAAGTGGAAATGGATGCTGTTGGCAAAGATGGACGAGTAAGTGTTGCATCACCCCCCACTTCCCCCATCCCTGCCTTCCCATCAATTTTTTTCCTTGGCAATTTAGAAACATAGCACAGATTAGAGCTCATGATTTCTACAAAATAGGTCTCTAACAATAATGGACAAGCTGCTCAGTCAAAAAAATGTTTAAATTCACTGACAATTCACTTGTGTCATAGGTATCATTTCTTCTGTTTTTCATGTTAGAATTTCTCTTTGATGATATTCAAAATTAATTATCATCCTGTACTCATTCTTTTTGAATAGATTTTCTCTCTAATTTTCCTTTGTCTGTGGGTTTCCTTTTATGTTTCAGTGGATATCGTAAAAAAATCTGATACTTTTTTTTTTGAAGTTCCTAATTGAATCCCTACTTCTTCATCTCTTGATTTTCCATCCTCCCCCTTTTTATTGGGTTAGTAAAGACAAAACTAAACAGAGCTGATGGATAAAGATAATAATATAAAATTGACTTACCACATCACATCTGGTATCACTAATACAATCAATGTCTCTAACTTCAGGGAGAAATGAAAGTATGAAGAATGCCTTTCTTTAGTTTTAAGGTTGTACTAGTAAGGCATTTATTACTTATCTTGAAACAGAGAAAGTTATATTTTAGAGTCCATATCATTCTATTTGCTTTAAGGAAATAA
>SJYT01047172.1:19402-68605 GCA_006410635.1 Cephalophus harveyi | reverse complement strand
TGACAATATACAGCCTTGACGTACTCCTTTTCCTATTTGGAACCAGCCTGTTGTTCCATGTCCAGTTCTAACTGTTGCTTCCTGACCTGCATACAGATTTCTCAAGAGGCAGGTCAGGTGGTCTGGTATTCCCATCTCTCTCAGAATTTTCCACAGTTTATTGTGATACACACAGTCAAAGGCTTTGGCATAGTCAATAAAGCAAAAATAGATGTTTTTCTGGAACTCTCTTGCTTTTTCCACGATCCAGCAGATGTTGGCAATTTGATCTCTGGTTCCTCTGCCTTTTCTAAAACCCGCTTGAACATCAGGGAGTTCACGGTTCACATATTGCTGAAGCCTGACTTGGAGAATTTTGAGCATTACTTTACTAGCATGTGAGATGTGTGCAACTGTGCAGTAGTTGGAGCATTCTTTTGCATTGCCTTTCTTTGGGATTGTAATGAAAACTGACCTTTTCTAGTCCTGTGGCCCCTGCTGAGTATTCCAAATTTGCTGGCATATTGAGTGCAGCACTTTCACAGCATCATCTTTTAGGATTTGAAATAGCTCAACTGGAATTCCATCACCTCCACTAGCTTTGTTCATAGAGATGCTTTCCAAAGGCCCACTTGAATCCATATTCCAGGATGTCCGGCTCTAGGTGAGTGATCACACCATTGTGATTATCTGGGTCATGAAGATGTTTTTTGTGCAGTTCTTCTGTGTATTCTTGCCACCTCTTCTTAATATCTTCTGCTTCTGTTAGGTCCATACTATTTCTGTCCTTTATTGAGCCCATCTTTGCATGAAATGTTTGCCAAATTCATGTCCGTTGAGTTGGTGATGCTATCTGCCATCTCATCCTCTGCTGCCCTCTGCTCCCATTGCCTTCAATCTTTTCCAGCATCAGGGTGTTTTCCAATGAGTCAGTTCTTCACATCAGGTAGCCAAAGTATTAGAGCTTCAGCATCAGTCCTTCCAATGAATATTCAGTGTTGTTTTCCTTTAGGATTGATTGGTTTGGTCTCTTTGCAGTCCAAGGGACTCTCAAGAGTCTTCTCCAGCACCACAGTTTGAAAGCATCAATTTTTCAGCACTCAACCTTCTTTATGGTCCAACTCTCATATCCATACATGACTACTGGAAAAAACAAACAAACAAACAAACATAGCTTTGACTATATGGACCTTTGGTGGCAAAGTGATGTCTTTGCTTTATAATATGCTATCTCAGTTTGTCTTAGTTTACCTTCCTATCCCTGGAAAGATGTCATTGTTTTCTGTTTAACTCTTTTGGTTATACAGAGCATAAAAAGTTGCAACATGATATATATATATATATATATATATATAGTTCTTGTTTTTATTTCTTGGACTTCTAATATATTCCTTTTCTAATGTACGCTTCCCTAGAATTTTCATCCCTGACCTCCTGATCTCCAGAGTTATGGAGCATTTGTTTAATCTTTTCCTCTTTTCAACATTTTACCTCTTTGAGACTGAGGTGTAAAATAAGAGTAATGTGACTATACCAATGTGGAAGTGGAGCATGTAAGACTGACCTACATACATTTGTGTTTTTTCAAATATTGTGCTGTAAAGTAATGCTGGTCTGTTGGCCTTATTTAGTTTCAGTTTGCTAGGATATGCTCTTTCCCTAAGCTTCTCTTAGACCCCAACATTGCTTATCATTCTGGATTCCTTCTTTTGGAAGTATTTCAGGTTGTTCACATAATTTTTAAACAGTCACACTCAGAAATGGACGTAGTACTTCAGACATGCTATACTGTTTTCAGAGCTCAATGGGCCATTGTTGCTGTTCAGTGTCTCATTTGTGTCTGACTCTGTGGCCTCCTGTACTGCAGCATGCCAGGGTTCTCTATCCTTCACTGTGTCCTGGAGTTTGGTCAAACTTATGTCCATTGCGTCCGTGATGCCATCCAACCATCTCATCCTCTGTTGCCCCCTTCTCCTCCTGCCCTCAGTCTTTCCTGGCATCAGGGTCTTTTTCAATGGTCAGGTGGCCAAAGTATTGAAGTTTCAGCTTCAGCATCAGTCCTTCCAATAAATATTCAGGATTGATTTCCTTAAGGATTGACTGGTTTGATTAGTGGGACATTGCCTGCCCATTTCTAGACAGTATAAAAAATTTGAGTGCTTACTCTACACTAAATATCATTCCAGACTGTGCTTGTGTTCTCTTTTATCCTTACAAACATTCTATGAGGCAGATACCATTTTCATTCCTATCTTATTGGCAACCACGGCTAAACATCTAAAGTACCTTGCCCAGGTCCCAGAACTCATAAGTGACAGCAGGAATGGAAGTGAAAGTGAAAGTCGCTCAGTCATGTCTGACTCTTTGCGACCCCATGGACTATACAGTCCATGGAATTCTCCAGGCCAGAGTACTGGAGTGGGTAGCCTTTCCCTTCTCCAGGGGATCTTCCCAACCCAAGGATCAAACCCAGGTCTCCTGCATTGCAGGTGGATTCTTTACCAGGTGAGCCACAAGGGAAGCCCAAGAATATTGGAGTGGGTAGCCTATCCTTCTTCAGTGGATCTTCCTGACCCAGGAATTGAACCAGGGTCTCCTGCATTGCAGGCAGATTCTTTACCAATTGAGCTATCAGGGAAGTGACAGCAGGAGTACTGGCACCCAAATGTCACTTTGCTTTAAGTCATCTGTAAATCTGACAAACAAATTTTCACTGTAATTTTTTTAAGTCTTTTACAGTTACCCAATTATTCTCCCCTACTCTCAGCTTTATCATTTTCTGAAGACATACATACTGTTAACATTTAGGTTATAGTGACTGAGGCCATAAACTTTGCAATCTGACAGATAAGGGTTCAAAATCCTGTCTTGGTCATATAGACACTTGTACTTGCATTATTTATTCTTATATTGCCTTGATTTTCTTACCTTTAAAAGAGGACAAGAATATTTCCCTCTTGTTTTCCTTCTATCTTCAGGAAGATCCCCTGGAGGAGGAAATGGCAACCCACTCCAGTATTCTTGCCTGAAAAATTCCATGGACAGAGGGGCCTGGCAAGCTACAGTCCATGGGGTTGCAAAGAGTCAGACATGACTGAGTGATCAGACACTCACTCCCTCCTGTCTCAAATTTTCATTTAAAGATCTCTTGTAGGTGGTGAATTAGCTCATTTGGTTATGGTGTGGAGGTGATAAGAATCCCTTGATCTTCAGATCTTACATTTTCTTTCTGATCCATCTAAGTTTTGACATTCACCAAAGCTTGAATTCACCTCTTCTGTCTTTTCTTTTCCAGTCTTTAAAACTTAACCTGGAAGGAAAGGACAAAGATGTCTCCAGTGCCCCCAGAATGCGTTAGTTTCCTATCTATTCTTAAAAGTCATTATAAGTTGGCTTGAAAGTTTAGTGTGAAAGTTTTAGTCATTCAGTCATGTCTGACTCTTTGAGACCCTGTGGACAGTAGCCCAACACGTCTCCTATGTCCATGGGGTTCTCCAGGCAAGAATACTGGAGTGGATTACTGTATCCTCCTCCAGGGGATTTTCCCAGTCCTGGGACTGAACCCATGTCTCTTGTGTCTCCTACATTAGCAGTTGGGTTCTTTACCAATAGTGCCATGAGTTGGCTTAGTTACCTTCTTTTCCTAGCATTTATAGTGATTCTAATCAATGGAATAGGGAGGTAAGCTCTCAGACATTCTCAGCTGCCCACAAGGTGGTCTGTCACTGAACAGGGAGGCTTGGTGAGGCTGCATGTGCGGTTCCTTCTGCCCCCTCACTGGAGACTTAGCAAAGAACCTGCTCAATGCTGGAGGTATCTGTTAGAATTAAGGGGGTATGCCAGGCAGCAGCTTCATTGAAGAAGAGCTGACAACTCTTTCTCAAATCTTCTTTTGGCCAGGTCATCTCCCATGCCATTTCTGAACACGTGGAGGATGCAGGCGTCCACTCAGGGGATGCTACTCTGATGCTGCCCACACAAACCATCAGCCAAGGAGCCATTGAAAAGGTCATCATTTATAAATAAAGGTGGAAGAGGGGAAAAGATTAAAAGTTTTTAAAACTAAGTAGTAGGATAGGACATACCCCAGGTAAAATTTAATTATGAAGGGGACTTCTTCCTCTGAGTTTGCTGCATATTTTAAAGATAACAGCTTCCTTTTCTGCCCTTTAGAA
This sequence comes from Cephalophus harveyi, assembly GCA_006410635.1. NCBI lineage: Eukaryota > Metazoa > Chordata > Mammalia > Artiodactyla > Bovidae > Cephalophus > Cephalophus harveyi. Next base: position 64,451 of record SJYT01047172.1, on the reverse strand, counting down.
CTCTTGATTGTATTCTAGAGCAATAGTCCTCTAATTGTGCTCACTGTTACCACCTGGGGGACTTGTTAAAAGGTTGTGGGATTCCATCCCCAGTGTTGATTCTGTAGTTCTGGGGCCCATAGTTTGCATTTTTATTGAGTTCCCTTGTGATGCTATTCCTGCTGGTCTGGGGACTACATTTGTATAACTGCTGCTGCAGATGATTCTAATATTTGAGCCACTTACAAATATTGATTCTAATATTTCAGCTCACTTTAGGTGAGCAGCCCCTAAAGTAATATTTCTCAGTTAGAAGCAGATATGCAGTAGTCACATGAGAACCTTCTGGAACCAATGCTTTCACTGTCTACCCTTACCCTCACTCAAAAAGTACTTTAAGATATGTCTCTTCCAGTGGTTTTGAAATTGCTACTTTAATGACCTTTCCAAGAATGATGATTCTGCCTCAGTATTCAATATGCATTGCTAGGTTTCATCTTAAAGACTGCCATCATAAATAACTTGGGGATGTTCCTTTTGTCTTCAGGTATGTGAGGTGAGGATTAGCGTTTTAAATGAGACTTCCCAATAATCCTGCCATCAGAATCTCGGCAGCCTGTCTGGCTAGTTGTACATTGGGCTGGTTTCCAAAGGTCTTGCCTTGTTCTAGAATGTGAAGGTAGCAGGTTACTTTGCAATAGCAGCAGCATGAAGGAACAGTATCCTGGGATTTCAAATGTGCTTTAATTTTTCATACTGGAATAAATGATCTCAAAACTCAGATATTTTGAAATCTCTCAAAGCTCAGTGTGTCATGGTCCCTGCTTCCTTTTGTAACTGATTAAGTTGCTGAACTGCAAAGGCATGTAAGATCAGTGAATGAGGAGCTGTTGATTCTTGCAGCCAGTGCCTTCTCTGTGCACGTGATCCTTCTGGCTCTGGTTGGATATAGGAATTCCTGTAGATGACACACACCTGCCTGCAAGGGAACGTGTTTCCTTCTGACCGTAATATCCACCCTTGCAGAGTCCAGGGGAAAAGAAAAGCACATAAAAGAAATCTCTCTGGTCTCTTTGGAGTACCATGTAATTTCAGGGCCTGTACTTCTCAGCAGGTAGGTCATTAGACTGATACAGAGTTTGGACTGCAGCTTTTGGTGCTGAAGCATCCAGACTGAAAGGATTCCATTTAGCCCTCAGAATGAAACCAGAGTATATGACGGTAGGTAGATAGGGGCATTTGGCAAAAAGATAATCCTGTACCATTATTTGCTCTTTTCCCTGCTGTCCTGGTGTGAATATTTAGAACATGTAGTATAATTATTATTTTGTTAATAGAAACCTAAGAATGGCTTCTATTATTACTCCATTATTATTATTACATATTATTACTCCATTATTAGTAGAGATGTAGTTCTTTGTAAAGAGAAATGAAAGAAATCTAAATTTAAGGTGCTGTACCTTTTTTGTTTGTTTTTAAACTAAGGACTGTTCTTTAGTACAGTATCGTTGTCCTTTTGATCTAGGTGAAGGATGCTACCAGAAAGATCGCAAAGGCTTTTGCCATCTCTGGCCCATTCAACGTCCAGTTTCTTGTCAAAGGAAATGATGTCTTGGTAAGAAATGCGAAACTGTTTGAGGGGACACCACTGCTGTGTTATGTCCTGCTGGTTTATGTCCCTCTGGGAACACAGCCACCGAGCAGCTGAGACCCTGGCAGCTGATAGTGTCTTAGTGGGGGGTGTGGCACAGCGTATAATACCTGCCTTGTTTGGAAACACTGGTCTTGGAGGCATTGATGTGTCAGTGACAGCTTTGTAAACACCCTGATCCACTGGAAAGAAGATCACTGTCTGCCACCTACAGTACAGTGTAGATGGATGCGGTGACCATCACAAAGTAATCTGTTCGGATTACTGTGGAATAGTCATAATTACATGCACTGGAGTTTTGCTTTATTCATATCCTGGAAAAGAAAGCTCTTTTGGATACCATTTACTAATAAATAAATACAATAAAATAAAAAAGAAAGAAATTTAAAAAATGTTAAGGTGACTAGGTTAGTCTTAATTTAATCTACTTAATGTCACTAATCAGTAACCAATATTGCTCCTCACCTACTATGCAAAGTCCTAAAGTGGCAACAAAGATGTATAGAACCCAGTTTTTGCTCTCAAAGATTCATAATTTAGTGAGAAGTGGGAAGAATATGAATTTCTAGATAAATATAGTGAAGTGAAGTCGCTCAGTCATGTCCGACTTTTTGCGACCCCATCTTAATGTCACTAATCAGTAACCAATATTGCTCCTCACCTACTATGCAAAGTCCTAAAGTGGCAACAAAGATGTATAGAACCCAGTTTTTGCTCTCAAAGATTCATAATTTAGTGAGAAGTGGGAAGAATATGAATTTCTAGATAAATATAGTGAAGTGAAGTCGCTCAGTCATGTCTGACTTTTTGCGACCCCATAGACTGTAGCCCACCATGCTCCTCTGTCCATGGGATTTTCCAGGCAAGAGTACTGGAGTGGGTTGCCATTTCCTTCTCCAGAGGATCTTCCCTACCACATAAGTTAGAATATAATAGCTGCTGGAAGGAATGTACAAATAAGGTGATATTGGAGGCATAGAATAGGGAGTGCCTGTGTGTGGGGGGGTCGTGAGGGTGGGGGGGTCTGTGCCTGCACGTGTGTATGAGCATGTAGTTGAGTGTCATATGCCTGGTTTGGGTGGATAATAAAATATTTCAAGGAAGATTTTGTAATTTGAGCTGGGTCTTAAGGAATGAATAACAAGTAAAGGAAGAAAGAGAGGGCAGTACACATACAACATCTGTGGGAAAGTTCAGTGTGTTTTAGGAGATAGTGACCAATTCAGTTTATCAAAATTATTTTTCCAGGGAAATCATAGAAGGTAAACTTGGAAAGAAAGACTGAGACCAGGAAAGTGGTACAAGATAACATAGAGGGCTATCCTGAAGCAAGAGGATAGAAGGCTGTCAAGGACTGGACTTCACTCTCAGGGCCAGTGGAAATCCACTGAAGACTTTACAGTAGGGATGTGGCATGATCTGAACTCTGCATAAAAACAAATCTGTCAAGGGCTTGTGGGGCTTCCCAGGTCACGCTAGTGATAAAGAATTCACCTGTCAATGCAGGAGCTGCAGGAGATGCGGGTTTGACTCTTGGGATTGGGAAGATCCCCTGGAGGAGGAAATGGCAACCCACTACTCTATTCTTGCTGGGATAATGCCATAGACAGAGAAGTCTGGTGGAATACAGTCCACGGTGTCGCAAAGAATCAGGCATGATTGAACCACCGAGTACACAAGCATGCATGTCAAGAGAGTGTGGGGATGAAACCGCAGAAAGGGTGGGAAAAAGTCAGAGTTCAAAGATACTGACTGAAAAGAAAGAAAGTGAAGTAGCTCAGTCGTGTCTGACTCTTTGCAACCCCACAGACTGTAGCCCACCAGGCTCCTCTGTCCATGGGATTTTTCAAGCAAGAGTACTGGAGTGGGTTGCCATTTCCTTCTCTAGGGGATCGTCCTAACCCAGGGATCAAACCTGGGTCTCCCGCACTACAGGCAGATGCTTTACCATCTGAGCCACCATGGGAACGCAAAAGAAACCAGTTAGCAAAAGTCTACAAGTGGCACACAGACACAGAGAACAGATTTATGGACATGGCACCGGGGGTGAGGAAGGAGAGGGTGAGACGTATGAAGAGAGTAACATGGAAACTTATATTACTATATGTAAAATAGATCTCCAATGGGAATTTGTTATGTAACACAGGGAACTCAAACTGGGGCTCTGTAACAACCTAGAGGGGTGGGATGCAGAGGGAGGTGAGTGGGAGGTTCAAGAGGGAGGGAACATGTATACCTATGACTGATTCATGTTGATGTTTGGCAGAAACCAACAGAATTTTGTGAAGCAATTATCCTTAAATTAAAAAATCAATCAATTAAAAAAAAAGTCTATCGGGGGAGACAAGGAAGAGGCTGGCAGAGCAAGAGCGGGGCCAAGTTGCAGGGAGCAGATGAATATTGTCATTGTCTCTCACCATCCTTTCTCTTCTTTTGAATTTTGTTATCTCTCCAGGTGATTGAGTGTAACCTGAGAGCTTCTCGATCCTTCCCCTTTGTTTCCAAGACACTTGGAATAGACTTCATTGATGTGGCCACCAAGGTGATGATTGGAGAGCACATTGATGAGAAACCCCTTCCAACACTGGAGCATCCCATAATTCCAGCCGACTATGTTGCAATTAAGGTAGATTTTCAAAAATCTTAGTCATTTTTTAAGTTCCAAAGGAATTAAAGGAATAATTTTTCATCAAAGAATGATCTCAGGACTTCGCTGGTGGTCCAGTGATTATGAATCTGCCCTCCAATGCAGGGGATGTGGGTTCGATCCCTGGTCCCGGAACTAAGATCCCACACTCCATGGGGCAAAAAAGACCCTGCTTAGCCAAAAATAATTAAAAAAAAATAATCTTGATACTTTATGAAGCTTCTAACTAAAGTGCTAGACTAGGGATTTATAAAGTTTACTTTGAATAATGCAATGCCGTTTCTCTGTAGGCAACTTTATGTGTACTCTTGTGCATTTCAAAAATTAAAAAATAATTTAGAATTATATAACTTTGAAACCAACTAGCTGAGTGACATAAACTACATTTATGAAGGTGATGCTTAATGCTGTCAGTTTAGTTGGTAAATAGAAATTCTGATATAACTTTTAGGATAAGGCTTGAATTATGGCAAGGCTTTCAGGAATGCATGAGTCTTGTAAAAGTGTTACCTTGTGGTGTTACTTAAATTTTTATTGCCTTGACCACCTTTGCTTAGTTCCTATTTCTTTAGTGGTATAATTTTGTTGTAGTGGTACTGTGAGGGTAATGAAATTGATGGTACCTTTATGAAGAATGACCAGGAAAATGTAAGGTTTGTTCACTAAATACAGGCATGACTTGGAGATATTGTGGGTTTGGTTCCAGACTACATTAATTCTACACTAATTTTTTGGCCTCTCAGTGCATATAAAAGCTATATTCATACTATATTGTGGTTTATTAAGTGTGCAATAGCATTATGTCTAAAGAAACAATGCACATACCTTAATTAAAAACTACTTTATTGCTGAAAAATACTAATTATCATCTGGGGCTTCAGTGAGTCATAATCTTTTTTTCCGATAGTAATAATAATGGAAAAGTTTGAAATACTGTGAGAACTACCAAAATGTGACACAGAGATACAGTGATTAAATGCTACTGGAAAAAATGGTGCCAAGAGACTTGGTTGATGTAGGGTTGCCATAATATACAAACCTTCAATTTTTTAAAAATTCAGTATCTGTGAAGCATAATAAAACAAAGCATCATAAGACAAGAAATGCCTGTATATATTTGTATATTTCAAATAACTTAATAATAAATCCATTGTGCTTCTCTAGCTGCTTCAGTATACCCATGAACAGAGTATTTATAATTATGACCTTTAACTACCTCACTGGATAGTATGAGGATTAGTGAGATATTATGTAAATATATCTGAATTTTTTAAAATAAAGTACACAATGAAATTAATTTATATTGTGTATTTATGTGATATTTACATATTCTGGGTGCCTTCAGAGCTTTCTGTTCTTATATATACTAGTGACCTCAACCATAGTTATGTTACAACTGAGACTCTGACTTCTGACTTTTACAGTGGAAGTTTTAAGTTGAAGCTATAAATTAAAAAATATTTATTAATCTTATTTAAGTTAATAATTTAGGATTCCCTGGATTTTACAGTACACTGAGGTAGAATGTCACTTCTTATTTTAGGGTAGCATTTTATTCCTGGATGCTATGACACAACATAAACTGTTAAATTTTCAATGGGACTATATATACATAGGGTTTTATTGTTTGAGACCAGTAAGTAGAAGGACCCCCAAAATATTTTTCCACTGGAGATTCTGTATACGAATTTCAAACTCATGTTTCTTTATTCTTAGACACAGAAATACACACACAGATATATACACACATGTGTATGAAACAATTTCTAGCTAGTAACAATACTGATGGATAGATGTGAATTTTTTAAAATGCACTGTCTTCTAGCTTACTTCTTTCCTAGTTATCCTTGTACATGAATCTTGATTTTTTTGTCAAATTACTTTTTCATAGTCAATATTGTCCTAGTGAGGTGGGTAGATATCAATGGTTGAGGTAGAGAGAGGCTGGAAGGCAGGAATATAATGAAATAATGAGTAAGATGACCCAGTGAAATAACTTCAAGCTAGAATTCCCATCATGACTTAGAGGCATGCCTGAATCATAGAAGGAATAGTCTAGGCTGGATAAATAGATATATGAAAAAAACAAAAATTTTATTCTAGTGAACTGCACTGATAAAATAAATGGGAAGAAAGCACTCCTATCTATGTTCTAGTTCATATGAAAGTTCTGGGCAAAAGTATTTCCAAGCAGAATATTTTTCAAAGCTTTTTAAGAGGTGTCAAGAACAGCTTAATGTCTCAGAAGTCAGCTTGCAGACAGACATTTCTGGCAAGGTGGCTTGTTGTAAGTCCAAATGATCAGAACAAGAAGAAGAATGTTTCAAAAGCCTACCAAGGAAAAAGTGTGTTTGAACTCTGTCTGGGGAAACCAATGCCCAGTAGACTTTGTTTGAAATCACTCCAGTAAGAATATGTGTAGGCTAGATCAGAAACATTGGCTTAGACTGGTCACTAGGGCCCTATTTACAGAAATAAATTGTGATTATTTAACCCAATTTTGGGCCAAAAGCTCAAGAAATTCTTGGAACACAGGTTTAAAGCTATTTTTCAAGTCAGATGCTTGGACCAAAGATGTTTTTTTATGTGCCTACCATAGCCCAAATGAATCCTTTGAGAGATGATTCACTAAATATATTTATCCTCCTTTATTCTTGTTATAGCTTTCTTTCACATATTTTTCCTACCCGTTATTTTGATAGGCTCCAATGTTTTCCTGGCCCCGGTTGAGAGACGCTGACCCCATTCTACGATGTGAGATGGCTTCCACTGGAGAGGTAACTAGTTAATGATCCATGAACACTTTCATTAAATCTACTTCGAAGTCTATGCTTTTATGATCAGAATATAGTAAAGTAATTTAGTAAGTAGTAAGCGGGACACTTCTTTTGTGATCAGAATAAGTCTGAAACGGCCTGGGAATTTTGAGCTAAGAAAAAAATCCTTGAATTTTGTAGCCCAGAGTCTAAATTCTCACTTATATTTCAACAGTTGACTATATTGTCTGTGTGTTTCATTCATTTTCACATTACAAATTGAAAGCATCTTTCAAATATTTCTTTTGATGTCTAGGTAAATACCTTCCCAGGTATTTAAGGTTCTCAGGTCTCAGGTCTCTCTGTAAAGGTTCTCAGGTCTCTCTGTAAAGCACCTCTCATCCCTTCTAATTTGCCTTGCTATTGTGAAATTAGACCATTGAGCTTTTAATAGCAACATGCAGAATGACTGTACAACAGTAGAAAAATAATGGGGCCATAATACGGTGGGATCTGCAGGTATATGCAAAGTCCCAGAACCACTGTTTTTCAAAGCAACTGTAGCCGCCTGGAGATTATCTAAAAACTATAATGAGACTGACCACTGGATGTCCCTCTTCACTTGTGTTGGAGCCTTTGTCAGCTGGAGGTTTCTTTAAGAATGTGAAATGTGTTTCTTGTAGAAAGCTGTCAGATTCCAGAGAGTTCCCTACATGTCAGTGTCAGGACATTGTATGAATCACCTAGCCCTTGACAGACTTACTGTACACAACCTTCAGATTCTCATCAGTGCACACCAGAGTGGCAACATCAGACTCGGAGGCATCATTGTTTCCTCTTGGTGTTGAGGAAAACATGAGAGGGGAAAAGACTTAATTGCAACAAATATGTGATGTTTTATATGGTTGCCTGGTTACAAGCAAAATCTGTGATGAGAAGCCAAGTGAGACAGGAAGGGAGGCAGTGAGGAATAAATGGCTATCTTGTTTGTATTCGGACTGATGATTGCCTTCTCTTAGTATCTTTGCTGCTTCCGTTAATTTAATAGACGATAAAACCTAACTTGAAGACAAGGGACGTAACGCTGAATTTCTCTGCCATTTAAGGAGATCCTCTGATGTCCATCTTGATCCCACGGTCACTCAGTAGCAGGGCTGTTTTCAGCTAGCTTAGGATTCAGATCAGGGTGAGATCTGCTTTCCTTCTCTGGTGTGGCAAATCTGTTTTCAGCACCTGTGTCCATTCTGCCTCCAGACATACATTACTGGAATTGTTGAAATACGAACATATGAGAGAATTAGAAATTCAGCCCTCCCCTTCCTCGTATCTGTTTTAGAAGTACAGAGAGATAATTCCTCTTCCATTATTAGAGTCATATTTCCAAATGTCACTTAGTGTGATGTTACAAGTTCTGTTTTATTACTGAAATCAGAATAATAATTCTAGCTCAGTGAAATCTCAGTTATGCTCCAGAGACATTTTCAGTGTTAAAATGGCTTGTTGTGGTATTAAATAAAACTTTAGTGTTCCTGGTGATGAGGTGGGGATGATAGTTTTAATCTTTGTGCTCAGCTGTGTCTGACTCTCTGTGACCCACGGACTGTAGCCCACCAGGTTCTTCTGTCCATGGGATTTTACAGATAAGAATACTGGAGTGGCTTTCCATTCCATTCTCCAGGGAATCTTCCCAACCCAGGGGCTGAATCCTCGTTTCTTGCATTCCTGAATTGGCAGGCAGGTTCTTTACCATTAGCACCTCCTTAACTACTTTCTCTTTTTTTGTAGAAAACTGCTGAAACCTTGTGTTTGTATATGCACTTATGATGAAATTGCCTAGGTTCTTTCAGCAGGGTTTGGGTCCCATTAACTTAGGTTGACATTTCTTAAGTTGGTTAGCCAGTACTTGAACACAGAGGATGTTCACTGTGGTGTAAAAAGCAGCAGGTCCTAGTGGTCCACGGAAAATCATAGTCATGAGAACTTTCCTTTGACAGTAAAGGAGTCACTTGCTTAAAGAGCAAATTTAGCCATCAGTGTTATTTACTCTTTGGGTCCCATTAACTTAGGTTGACATTTCTTAAGTTGGTTAGCCAGTACTTGAACACAGAGGATGTTCACTGTGGTGTAAAAAGCAGCAGGTCCTAGTGGTCCACAGAAAATCATAGTCATGAGAACTTTCCTTTGACAGTAAAGGAGTCACTTGCTTAAAGAGCAAATTTAGCCATCAGTGTTATTTACTGTAATGGTGATTCTCTACCTTTGTCAAATAATGATGTACAAGTCAAGGCTTACTTCCATCATGCTCAGATTAATCCCTTATTCTATAGTTAGGGGAGCTAATCAACTTGTAGTGCTATTACCCTAAGGAAGGCTCTGTCTATCCCAACACTATATTAATTTGGATTTTTTTCTTTTCTTTTCTTTTTTACTTTGGGCTGTAGTATTAAGAACTGATAGCAAGGTATATTGCCTCATTTTATGAAGGTAATAATAATGAAGAAGTTGCTTTGAGATTTTCACAGATTTACTGAATTTCTCAGAAGGCTTTCCCATATGTATGAAGTAACTCCTAACCAATTGATTAGCAGTTACACATTTGTGCTACTGACCCATGAATTCATGCATTGTTGCATAATATACATACATATACTATTATTTAAACATTAAGTCGTATTAACATTTGGCAGCTCACCATGTTATGGGCCAGAAGCTGTAATTTGTATACAAATATCTCACAGTAGAATCCAGTTATGTTGCTCCATGGAGCGTTGTTGGATGGAGAAAGAATTGCTTATTCATTCATTATGTTTAATTAAAAACATAAGATACATCTGCCCTGGCCAGACTTTTAATCCCTAGATTCAGATTGCATGGTCTTTGGGCAACTCAATAAAATCTAGCATAGGAATCTATGACTTCATTTGTGTTTCTTTTTCGTTCGGGTTGGGTGACTGTCATTTGCTTCCTTTTACTTTATTTTTTTTCATTTCTTCTAAACAGGTGGCTTGCTTTGGTGAAGGTATTCATACAGCTTTCCTAAAGGCAATGCTTTCCACAGGATTTAAGATACCCCAGAAAGGCATCCTGATTGGAATTCAGGTAGGTAGTGTGTGGTTGTGTGCATGCTGGGAGCTGATAGGGGAATGACCTTAATGGTGCTAGAGAAGAGGGGAAATATTTTTAAGATTCCACTAAAAAGCCAGCAAATTAGAGAAATAATGGACATTTTTTTCTCTGTATATTCCTTGAATTTTTGCCTTTTTCTTTTGTAGCAGCCAATACAAATAAGTGAATAAACAACAACAAAAAAATAATAAGAAAGAATAAAAGCTCTAGTGAAGGATGTTTATTCTGAATGGGATTCAGGGTACCTTTAAAAGGACTTTTCTACATGGCTTGCTGTTGGTACTATCTCGTTAGCTTCTGAATATAAGCTTTCCATAAAGTTGGTCTCATGGCTTTTTTCTGTGACTGTGTCTAGCATTTTCTCTTGACTTTCCCCTTTGCCAGCTCATTCATGTCTATCCACTCTCTCATTTCAAACTATCATCTTTAAATCTTAATCCTCAGCCATCCTCTGTTTCCAGCAGTTTGCTGGATACCTCCATCTGGATGTCTCAAAACCAACATATCCCAAACTGAAATGAATATTACCCCCTCCAAACCTCTGTTCTTTCCTTCATTACATTCATTCATTCATTCATATTTCAATTCCTACTAAATATCAAAGATTCAGAGTTGAAGAAGACATGGGCGTTATTTGAGAAATTTTCTTAACGTAATTAAAAGGTCTCCATGACTGACTGAAAGTTCTTAAAGGGCAGTGGCCTAATGGGCTTAAGAAAGTCAGCCCATCTCACAGTGTAGTGTGGAAGCTCTTGAAATATTATTACTTAGTAAACCTTCTAAGTCAAAGCAAGGTGTAGTAATTGTAAGTTAATATCTTCATACGATGAAAAGGACATCATTGGTTTATTATTGCAAGTCAAATGTAAATCTTAGGGCAAAATGGGAGCCAGGAAACTCTTATTACTCTTTGGAATAATTATTGCAAGAATATACAAACTATATGTTTATAAAGTTTCTAAAAAATACTAGATGTTTCTCAACTGATCTTTCATTTTCATTGGAGGTTAGCAATCCCTGGGCCTATAAAAACAAGAGATGGTCTTATCTATCACCCCTGCCATTCTTTCAATCAGTTCAAACCCTGCACGGTTCTGTATACATCAATAAAATTGTAATTAAAATAATACCAGGTATTTTCAAGTGGTGGGTTATTATTATAGATGCTGTTGCATTAGGGTGCCTTAGTGTCAGCAAATTAGACTGGAGACTGGATGGGTGGCTTTGGAGAAGTTTCTGCAAAGAGTAACTTGGGATTTTGCTTCATAAAGGTGCCAGAAGGGCGATGGAGAACAGTTAGAACAGAGGCTAACAAGATGACTTGCAATTGTGAAGCTTAATGGCAGTTTAGAGACACATCACACCATATGAGAGACTCATCACATTATAATGGGTATTAAGTATTATTAAGTCACAAGTATGAGAGTATTTGTCCAGCTTCCAGTTATGGCATAAAGTTTAATGTGAGACCTGGGGGCATTCAGAGGAGACCATGCCCTTAGTCCCTGTCCTCACAACTAATCATAATAGTGCTAACATTTTAAAATACCACTTTAAGAAGGCAGTGATGTATAAAATTGTGCCTTGTTTGGTTTCAGTGCTGCAGGGAAATATAAAGCAAAAATTAATTTGATCCCTATGAAGTACTAGTATGATTTTGGCAAGAGAGAACAGAATTTTTGCTTTGTAGGAAAAGAAGGAAGTTCATAGGGAAAAAAGAAGACTTCTAAAAGCAATGTTCTACCTTTCAGTTTATTCTTTTTTAAAGAAATCAATGTTCTAGCAGCTACATATATTTTTGCAAAGAACTTTCTGTACATGTGTGCATAATATTAGGAATTTAAATATATACATATTTTAATTACAGAGCTTAAAAGTATATTCAAGGAAATATTTAATAAACTGACATTTAACAAAATACTTGCAGCTGTGTTAAAATTAATCAAGATTCTAAATCTCTAGAGATAGGTAAGAACCATTTTCTAACCTACTTTATATGGGAAGCAAAGAATAGCTGCCATCACCAATAGTCAGTGTATAATATCTTCATTACTATTGCAAGATTTTAATTTGTAGTGATTTTTTTCAAATGTATAGTCATAAATTTGACTGAACAATATGATAGAATGTGCTAATCAGAGTTAATAGCTAACTCACTGGGCATCTTCTTAGTTAGAATGGTATAAACCTAAACTTCATAGCAACTGTGAATAAAGTAATTAGAACCTATGTTTCAGGATACACTGTACTTAAAAAAATCATCTTACTTAACATGATTTCACTTAGCCAGAAGAATTCAAAGAATTCATATAAACTCATTCAAAAGACCTTTTCTCTTCATCACCCCCTCCTGAGGCAGCTGCTGCTAGGAGTAAAAGATTTAATTGAAGAAACCTTACCTCTGATTTTTCACAACAGGTTGCAAGAGAAAACTAGGGGGAAAAGAGAACTATGGAGGAAAGGCAAAAGTGACTCTGATACAGGAGATATTTTTTCTTATTGTTGGTTGTTTAACACATATTTTAAGTAGCAGTTTATCACTAGCAAGTGTCAACCACTTTTCAACATTTAATAAATAGATTGTGTGTGTGTATGTGCATGTGGGTGTATATACACGCTTGTTGGTTATATTTATTTTCCTAATTTTTCTTTCTTTTCTCTTTCTTATCCTACTCCTTTATGCACATAGACTGTTTCTGTCCATTCACTATTAATCCTATGGTCAAATTACCTGGGAAATTTGAAATATTTTGGTAACATCAATCTTGAATAACTAGGATTTAGGGGGAAAAATCAAGATTTAGGTTTTATCAAAGGACTCTTGTCAACTTAACTATTACAGGCACTGTGTGTCTACCAAGAACCTTTTTAAGCATAGACCCTAATATAAGAAAGGCATAATGTAGGTTTATGTGGCAACAAAATCATCTTTGATTTTCTTGCAATATTTCCAGCCTCTTTTCATCCCATCAGGATTTATTTTTAGTATCTATGAGTGGGCAATCTGCCTTGTCTTGAAGTTTTCTGGAACACTCTTCAACAATAAATGATTTACTCTAGAGCAGATCAAGAGCCCTTGCTGTTTTTCGCCTTCTGATTGGGCTATTCAGTGATGCTCGTAAACAGCCCCCATCCTGACATCTGTGCTTCAGCATGGCTCAGAAACACAAAGCAAGCATTTTATTTGAAAAAGACAACTCCAAGTGACATGAATAACCTTTTATCTTCTATACAGAATCATTATGAACAACCATAGAGTTGTCAATCCTGACATCCCTGTAGAGTCCACAGACATCACACCATCTTAACCTGGCTTTCGGTTCTGTAGCCAGAAGTTGGATTAATGTGAAATGATAATTGGAGGAAATATATATATTATATATACATATATATGTGTGTGTGTGTTTTTTTTTTTCACTTTAAAGGACTTTCTTTCTTACAAATATTTTCCAGGAAATAAATCAGCTTGTACTTTTCACCTTTAGTAACAAATGGTTTCTTATCCAGGTATTTTCATTCAGCTATTAAATCTGGGGCTACTCAGATGAAAGCTGACAGCTGTAATTTCTTTTTGTAGAGAGGCTATTTTATGTGTCACAAGTGTTCAATACATGTTTGATAGAAGTTTATAATGTGACTATGAAAGCCAACACCCCAGACCAGAAGGCAGAGTAGTTCCCTGGCTGGAAACTGCCAATACTGTCATGTCGAATATTTATCTTTTCCACTTGGGGGAGAACACTGAAACAGCTCCATAATGAGGTTCTGACTGGTGTCTGCAGGACTTAGAGGTCTTGCTGACTTATTTTACTTTAAAATGGCAAAGAAAAAAAAATTATAGTCTAGTACTCCTCCCTCAACCTTTTTCCTAGTGTCTTTGGCCAAGGTTAATGCATCTTCACCTTGAATTACAAAATGAATGAAGGGTAGTCCTCTTATCCCCTCTTCCTTCCTATTCCTAAATGTAAACGTGCACCAGAATCACTGGAGGGTTTGTTAAATTGTAGATCCCTGGGACCCACTCCTAGAGTTCCTGATTCTATAGATTTAGGGGTAAGGCCCAAGTTTTCATAATTTAAGCAAATTCCCAGGTGATGTTGATTCTCTGGAGGCCACATCTTGAGAACTATTATACCTGTGAAATGGTATTTTAGAAAATTGATGCAATGTTATGTTATCACATGGTCATATACTATTAGTGACTTTTTGGTAGGGGGAAATGTAAGAGATTGAGATTAGTACCTGACTAATGCATCAACAGGTCAAAAAGTGTTGGTTATCTTTATGGTGAGCTTCCAGTGTGCTCTGATGCTTCCTTATGTCTGCTGTGTGTTTAGCAGAGGTTCACAAGGTAATGTTCCATTTTAGGTGTGCTTGATGAAATTCAGAGGTTTATTTATAATATTTCACATGTATTTGCTATATTTCAAACAATCTAAAACACCAAGAAAATCTAAAATGCCATTTAATTCAGTCCCTTGCTTTCTAAGCAGAATCAAATGAGTAAAAGATTGCCCTAATCTTCTGCTTAATCTATTCTTAAAGAAACTGCCACAAAACTCATTAAATTACCTTAATGTCTTGAATTACTTTCTGATTTTATACTTATTTAATTTTATATCTATCCATGAACTTCTTGCATCTAAGCCCATTTCTTCCTGTTGGGTCCTAAGTGGGAATGAAAAGCTACTGCCTTGGGCACGGTTACAATTTGTGTTCTAGAAGGCTGTCATGAATAACCCCTGAGCCTGCTTTAGCTGAGATTCATCCTGTTGCATTTATCTTTTCTATTTGCCAATAGTTTCTTCTCATAAAATTGCAGTTCTGGGATTGAGAGGGCCAGATTCTGAAAGGATTTTATATTTGAACATAGTCTTGGGGTCTCTACCTAGGATTTAGATCTTTTCTCAAAAAGCCTCTACAAGTAAGTATTAGGAAGTTTTGTGGGCTGAACATTATCAAAATTGTGCAAGGATCTGGATGTTTTATCACAATTCTTAGTTTCTCTGAAACTGAAATAAGATCATATCCATGACTTTTCTCAACTATTACTAATATAATTTCTAATAGATTATAAAATATTTTAAAAGTAACCAAATTATATCATCTGTTTATAAACTTTTGTAAATAGTTCAAAAAAATGTGAAAATTTCTCATTTGAAGCAGAATGGATACGTTTTTAACATTGTACAATTTTGCCTATTCTGTTTAGCTCGATTACTCAGACATTCATGTTAATGGGGTCAAGGTCAGAAGTTGACGATTGGGTAGGCTACTGAGCTTGTTTTCTTCCACTCTGATCACTGTATTGCAAATATGTGCTTTTGGTCACAGAAAGGAAGTGTGTTCAGAATTAAGGAACCCTGATGGCGACAGAAAGTCCAGGAAAGGCAGGACCCGGAAATTGAATGGGTCCAGCTGGGGTTTTCAGAAGAGCACACAATTCTAGGAAAATATCTGAACAGCAAGATTGAATATTAGGGAGCCTGGTGGGAAGGAAAACATATATGAGGATGATACTGGTTTGTGTTCTGGTGTGATAGCCAGTAGAGGAACCCAGGCTTCAGAGCTAGAGTGCAGGGACAGGAATATAGCCTCTGTGAGGCTGAAAAAACAATTATTTTATTTTATTTTGTTTTATTTTATTTTTTTTTTAAGCATCCTGTATCCTGTATTGAACATAGGCTGGTGCTTCGTTCTTACATGATAGTATACACGTTTCAATGCCATTCTCCCAAATCATCCCACCCTCTTGTGCACCAGCCCCAAGCATCCTGTATCCTGTATCGAACATAGGCTGGTGCTTCGTTCTTACATGATAGTATACACGTTTCAATGCCATTCTCCCAAATCATCCCACCCTCTCCCTCTCCCACAGAGTCCAAAAGTCCTTTCTATACATCTGTGTCTCTTTTGCTGTCTCACATACAGGGTCATCATTGCCATCTTTCTAAATTCCATATATATGTGTCAGTATACTGTATTGGTGTTTTTCTTTCTGGCTTACTTCACTCTGTATAATAGGTTCCAGTTTCATCCATCTCATTAGAACTGATTCAAATGAATTCAATTATTTTAATAATAATAATATTTAATGATAACTATTAATGAGCCAGCAATTGTGCTAAATTGGCGGCTTCCCAGGTGGCTCAATGGTCGATAATTCATCCGCCAACACAGGAAATGTCGGATTGATCGATCCGTGAGTTGGGAAGATCCCCTTCCCAAGAAGGAAATGGCAATCTGCTCCAATATTCTTGCCTGAAGAATCCTATGGACAGAGAAGCCTGGAGGGCTACATTCCATGGGGTTGCAAAGAATTGGACACAACTGTGTAATCGAGCATGATCACTGTACTAACACTTACGGCAGACTTCACTCACTGAATACTCACAGGGACCCTCTGACATTTTGTTGCTGTTCAGTCGCTCGGTTGTGTCTGACTCTTTGTAACCCCGTGGACTGCAGTACACTGGGCTTCTCTGTCCTTCACTATCTCCAAGAGTTTACTCAGACTCGTGTCCATTGGGTTGATGATGCCATCCTACCGTCTCATCCTCTGTACTATTATTCCTATTTAACAGTTGAGGAAAATATATCACAGAGAGGTTAAGTAAGTTGGTCAAGGTCACCCAATTTATTGTGGACCATCAAGAAGTAGATACACTAATATTGGAGTCACTGTTTTATAAATGAGGAAATGGAGGCTCAAAGACATTAACTTTTCAAACAAATGCATGGTAAAGACAGAGTGAAATGCAGCTTAGTGACTCCAGAGTCCATTCTTTTACTCTTTGCTTTAGAGTAAATGCCCAACTGAGTTCCAAATGATTGACTTGTAGGGAACTTTGCATGAATTGCTAGGTCAAGGCCTAGGAATTGAAGTGCAGTCCAAACTTAGAATTTAGCCATTAGAACAGGTTGAAAGGCAGAACATCCAAAAAGGCTGATGTGGCATCGAGCACCTAAGAAAGATGACTTTAAATTCTCTCTAACCAGGAAAATGATCCATCCAGAAGTAAATCCAGGGGTAAATCTGACTCTATACTCAAACACTCAATAGATTAAACAATGAGTAAAGGAATTTGAGGTGTAAAAAGTAAGACAGTAGAAAATAAGACAGTGTGGATGGAATTTCATCTATATGAGAAAATAAGAGTTTATAATCACTTCAGGTGGATGAAACTTGTCATCTTTGAATATAAAGCACCAGGCAACACATGGCATTTCCTTTTATGACACAACAGAATGCTGTATTGCATGGTTAAATTAATAACGTGTATCTAGAAAGTGAATTTTGTTAAATTCCATTAATTTCAGCAATCATTCCGTCCACAATTCCTTGGTGTGGCTGAACAATTACACAATGAAGGCTTCAAGGTATGTGATATTATTTTCCTTAATTGCTTTCTGTCAGCAATCTATCCACAGAAAAGAATATTGAAGAATATTGGGGAAGAAAATCATGCAAGATATGATCTCTCCATGTGAAAACTATGACTAACTTTATAATTTCAAAGCTTCAATGAAATAAACTAATTAGAAAGACTAGTTTTAAGTTTTAGCACAATTACCACAAACTTACTAAATTTGCTGGCTAAAAACCTACAGACTTTTTCTAACACAGAACTGGGATAAAGTTTCAATGTATTTCCATATATTTTCCCTTTTTCCTTTTCCTGTTTCCATATGAAGTCATAGTTTCCAACAGTTACAGGCAAAACTTCTTTGCCATGAATATCTGCACACAAAGCCTGGTTCTGTAAAACAGAATGAGTCCCAAGGCTCAAGGTGGGCCTGTGGTCATGAGGCTTTATTGGTCTGATAACTGAATTTTCAGTCACCAGTAACTCTTTCTTTTTCTCTCCTACAAAAGCAGTTACAGTTGAGGTTATTAATTTTTTTCTTATTGCAAATATTTTAAAAATATTTAAAATGCCTATAACTATCGATTCTGTCTTAATCTCTATTTCTGACATCATTTTGCATCTCATATTTACCATTTTTTCCTGCTCTATGTTTTAAATGACTCAAGTGTCCTAATGGGTCCCTTTGCTTCATGAAAGCTTTTCCCTGATACAGTAACTGACTTTTAAAAAAATTTTAAATGCAGCTCTTTGCCACGGAAGCCACATCAGACTGGCTCAATGCTAACAATGTACCTGCTACCCCAGTGGCATGGCCATCTCAAGAAGGACAGAACCCCAGCCTCTCGCCCATCAGAAAGTAAGAACTGGGCAGGTTATTCTGAGATAACAAAACACATGGAGAGTTAGCTTTGGGAACTAATATGATATAAATATGAGGTTTGCCAGGTGGCTCAGTGGCAAAGAATCCACCTGTCAGTGCAAGAGGCCATAGAGACACGGGTTCTATCCCTGGGTCAGGAAGATCCCTTGGAAGAGGAAACAGTAAGCCAATCCGGTATTCTTGCCTGGAAAATCCCATGGACAGAGGAGCCTGGCGGGCTACAGTCCGTGGGATCATAAAGAGTCAGACGTGACTGAGCAATTGAGTATGCACACACGCATGATATAAATATATCACCTTACCCTATTGCAAGTCTTCTAAAAATCTTTTTAGTTAGCCAATTTAAAATGAGGAAATTTGTGCATGATAGTAAAGCTTCCTTCTCATGAACTTTGCTGTTATTGTAAAACACATAATGCCATATATGTACATGGTGATATGTAGCATCTTTCAAAATATTTCCAAGTAAATGTCCATTCCTTTGACAGACAGCAACCAAGATCTCAGTGATGAGAATCATGGGCCCAAAGAAAGTAATGCAGTGCTTTGTGTTTTATGTCAACTTGCATTGTGTATATATGTGTATATCAAGTGTAAGATTAACCAGCTGCATTTCACTGAGGTTGTGCATCAATGAAACAGTTTATTGAGAACTTGCTACTTGAAGGGCACCATTGGGAGAGATATGATAATGTCACCTATTAGATTGCCTGATTTGCCATTCTTTGATCAGGTTGGTTATTATGCCTTAGGCTATTTCTTCATTAGGTTTTGTAAGACATTTATTTCAGCACACTACCTGAACCTTCAGAAACAGTGACACATTAACACATACAGAACTATGTGGTGTAGGTACATAGGAGATAATTCTCAGTTGCTCCAGGACGCTACAGCCTACTGGATGGCTAAGTCCTAACTAACAAACAGTATATGATATACTATCTGTTAGGGCTCTCGAGAAAGTAACCTACAAATCATCATCAAATTAATAAAAGAAGGCAAATTATTCCAATGATGCTAGAAGCCTTTCTTTGTTGTCGTTTAGTCGATCAGTTGTGTCCGACTCTTTGTGACCCCATGGACTGTATAACCTGCCAGGCTCCTCTGTCCAGTGGGATATTCCAGGCAAGAATACTGGAGTGGGTTGCTACTTCCTTTTTCAGGGTATCTTCCCAACCCAGGGATCAAACCTGCGTGTCTTGTGTCTCCTGCATTGGCAGATGGTTCTTTACTACTGAGCCACTAGGGAAGGCCAGAGGCCCTTCTTAGGGCTTTGTAAAACAAGAATTAGTACTGCTTCCTGCTTTTGACATTTAAATAATCTCCTAATGTTTATCGCAGCCCAGCAACAGAATGTGAAATGGTTTAATTCAAAATCAGGCAGGCTGTGTTTCATAACATCAGCTGAGACACTAGGAAGCAGGCAGTGAAGTAAAGTTGATCTGCAGTGGGTGTGCGGGATGGGGAGTGGAATGGCCTTCGATGCTGGAAGAACCACCTTCTTGTAAAATAAGTAACTGTCTCTCAAATTACCAATTCTTGCTATCAGTAGCATTTTAAAGATAAAACCTATATTTCCATTTGATTAGTTAGACATTCAACAGCATTCTTTCAAGAACACAATAAAAGTATTATAGCCCCCTAATGTGTATAGTTTGAACCTCTGCTGCTGCTGCTGCTAAGTCGCTTCAGTCGTGTCTGACTCTGTGTGACCCCGTAGATGGCAGCCCACCAGGTTCCTCCATCCCCGGGATTCTCTAGGCAAGAACACTGGAGTGGGTTGCCATTGCCTTCTCCAATGCATGAAAGTGAAAAGTGAAAGTGAAGTCGCTCAGTTGTGTCCGACTCTTAGCGACCCCATGGACTGCAGCCCACCAGGCTCCTCCATCCATGGGATTTAACCTCTACTTAGCAATAAAGGAGGGCAAGTGTCAGTCAACTCAGTATGCCATTGACTTGAATGGTTTTGAGACTAATTTACATTAGTAGTTTGAAAACTAATTATAAAATATACATCATCACCTGCAAGCTTGTATTTATTTTGTTTATTTCTCCAGATTGATTAGAGATGGCAGCATTGACCTGGTGATTAACCTCCCCAATAACAACACTAAATTTGTCCACGATAATTATGTGATTCGGAGGACGGCTGTTGACAGTGGAATTGCTCTCCTCACTAATTTCCAGGTATGTTCTTTTTCTCAGACATAGTCCACACGAGGGTTTTTATTTCTGTGCCTCTCTTGAGAGTACACATCTCTCTTCTTTCTTGTAACTTTCAGAAAGCAGAAGAATTTCTAAATAGAATCTAAATTAATGGTCTATTATGGTAGGTCATGGTCTGAGACAGTTGGTGATCAAGGAGTTGAGATAACCAGAAGCCATGGATAACCATGGTTCTCTCATTACACATACAAATATCCTCTAAATAAAAAGTGTGGTATGGCATGTAATAAAGATATGCAATTTTATTCCATTGTGTCTAAATGAAAGGCACCGCATAAAAGCAACAGGTTAATGGTAATTGAAAGCACAGATATAGTGCAAACACTTGTCCAGTCCACAGGAAATGATTACCGAAGGCATGTTCTCTTCTGCTTGAACATGACGCAACAAATTTATCACTTGGAGAACTGTTTGTAAAGACCCTATAAATTTCTGGCCATTGTATTTTTTTCCCCCTGGTCAGTTTTAATTTCTGTGACTGGTGAGGGGAAATAAGCTTATTCATGTTGAGGTCTGAGATATAGGAGAAAGTCTCCATTAAATAAAAATGTTTGTGTCTTTCATGCCATATCCCTTTGAAAATCAGGAACAGTAACTGTGACTTTTTGCTCCTGCTTCATTGAACATTCACTTTCATTTCATGTGTGTTGCTAAGATTCCTACCTTCATATTTTCAGGTGACCAAACTTTTTGCTGAAGCTGTGAAGAAAGCTCGCAATGTGGACTCCAAGAGTCTCTTCCACTACAGACAGTACAGTGCTGGGAAAGAACTATAGAGAAATAGAGACACTCTGTCTCCATTCTTAAATCAACCTAAGCCACTTTTTATCTAAAGGAACTGATTTGCAGCTTTCTTTCCTAGAGACAAATATTGATATCAAACTTTATTTCAGTGTACTTAAGTGTGCCTTAATATTCTTTTCTTTCACAATTAAATTGTTGTCAGTCTCCTTTAAAAATTTTTACTTAGAGAGTCCTCCCTAAGTAACTGTTCTTCATGAGAGCCTTCCCTTATTAATGCCTTATTTTTGGTGTGCCAAGTTTATCTACGTGCTTCTTTGCAGCTAACATTGTATAGTGCTGATTAATGATGATCAAGGTAGAAAAAATTGCTGCTCTGTCTTCGGAACTCTTTCTAGATATCCTTTGCAGACACTATTGTCATTTTTAAACAGCATCTGCCATACTCAGGACACTTTCACATAACAAGGCAGAATACTCTAAAAATGGTTCAAATGAAATATGGATTTAATTTAAGAACTCCTCCATCGTGATGTTTGTGTATTGTTTCTTTTCAATAATCATTCTCTCTGGCTTATACAGGAATATCATCATCCCCTCCCACAGAGCTGAAATTGAGAAGTGTAGCAGAAGTCTTTAAAGTATGGATTTATTAAAAGGATACTGGTTTGCAATTTTGTGTTTTGTAGTATGTCAGCAGATGGTGGATACCACTAAGGTTTTGTTCTTGTTTCTCTTTGGCTGTTTAACCTGAGCCAAGTGAAATCTTCAGATTTATGCCATCTCTGCCATCCCCCTCCTTTCTGCCTACTTTGGAATAACTTGGAAGTTATGTTCATTCCCTTCAGAGGACAGATTCTGTTGATCTACTGAGTTCCTTGATGCAATGTTAAGTTTTATACATTTTAGGCACAAAGTCCTTGTTCCTTCCCTACACAAGAAAAATCTTTGCTACCGGGCAGGCTTTGTCACTTTTAAACTTTTTGTGTTATTACAAGTGTTCTAATTGTGAACTTTTAAATAAAACACTATTGAGAGATAAGACAGTGGTATTCTTGCATTTATTTATTCACTTATCTTTACATTGATCCACAAAATCTGTTCATTTCTCTGATGAAACAGGGCCGGGTGCCAGGATTATATCTTTTTAATTCTTTTTTTTACACACAAAGCCTTATAGGGTATGAGCAAATTAATATTAAAAATAATGAAGCTTAAGCTCTTAATTTCTCTTTTTTTCCTCCTCCCACTCCTTGCTTATAAATCTCATTAAAAACTCATTCTCTTGTTACATGGTTATATGCTACCTTCGATCTGCATCCTTTCTTTTTTTTTTTTTTAATATTTATGTGGTTGCATTAGGTCTTAGGTGCAACATGCAGAATCTTCGTCGTGTCATGCGAGATCTCTTGTTGCAGTGCACGGATTCTCTAGTTATGGCGCATGGGCTCCAAGTTGCGTGAGCTTCAGTAGTTGTGGTTTACTGGCTTAGTTGCTCCACAGCATATGGGCTCTTAGTTTCCCAGAGATCAAATCCACGCCCCCTGCATTGGCAGGCAGATTCCTAACCCCTGGACCAGTACATATGCCCAGATTCTTTCAAATATATAGCTAAAATCACATACTAACCAAAGATTTCCACACATAGATAATAAATTAAGCTTAAAACAATGTCTTGTGTAACACAGAGAAAAGTATTTGAAGGCAGTCAGAGGCTGATCCATATTGTCTGATAGACAGTATCAAGGGCCGCAGTGACACCATAGCTAGCCTAGAAATACCACCTAAGATGTTGATTTGTAAAGTTTCTAAGACAATGAGGACAACATGACTTTTATCCCTTCCCTTGATGTAGATCTACACAGAGTCTTTCAGAATTGATTTTATCTTATTTCCTTCTTTTTATGGCCTTGGTTGAGACCTTCAATTCTTCTTCCTCACAAGATCATGGCAATGCACTCCCTGATCATCCATTCATTTTCCTGAAAATATTTAATGAGTTTATGAAAGTTTTAGTGTATAATATACTATGATCCCTCCTACACTGACTAGTCTAGTACTTTCCTGATGTTGTATTACTTTACACCATCGCATCACGAGCACCAGCATAATAAGTAACTATTGGTAACATTACCTGCTGTTGGTAACTACCTGCTATTCCTCAGGTAGTTCTAAGTCCTTTATATGAGGTAACCCATTTAATCCTCAAAATATCCCTATGAGTAGGTGCTAACGTCTCCACATTACAGATAAAGAAACTCAAATACCAAAATGCCCAGAGTCACAAAAAAATGCAGTTTCATTTTTTTTTTAAATCTTGTATTTTGATGAAGACAGATATGTAAAAGAATTCATTTCTTATGGTGAAGAAAACACTTGCCTGCAGAGATCAGGGAAATGCTTTTCTGGGGAGATGCCCTGTCTTGTACCATGTGTTGTCATTCTCCAGGTAGATAAGAGGATAAGCACATTAATCTGAAGAAATTACAAGCAGTGTGGTATAACTGGAGCTCAGGCTGTGTTTGAAGAGAAAGGACTAAGGGCAGAGGTTGAGACTGAATTTTTGGTTGTATGCGTTTGAATCACACAGAAATTTAAAACTTTTTATTTGGAAAGAATTTTGGGCTTAAAAAATCGCAAACATAAAAATTGTTCACATTTTACCCAGATTTACCTATTGGTAATATTTTATCCCATTTGATTTATTATTGCTTACTTCATCTATCCTCTATCAATTGATCTATTAATATCTATCACCTATCTATCTAAATACACATATGTATATGCACACTCAGAGGAAGAGAACAATTACACTTTAGACAAAAGTAAGCACACTGTTAGCAACCAATTTAAAAATGTTAACTCATAATTTGAAACAAACAGAATTGCTTGCTGAAAGTACCAAATATTCAAAGCAATTGAAAGTGAAAGTCACTCAGTCGTGTCCACCTCTTTGTGACCCCATGGACTATACAGTCCATGGAATTCTCCAGGCCAGGATACTAGAGTGGATAGCCTTCCCCTTCTCAAAGGGATCTTCCCAACCCAGGGATTGAACCCAGGTCTCCCGCATTGCAGGTGGATTCTTTACCAGCTGAGGCACAAGGGAAGCCCAAGAATACTGGCATGGGTAGCCTATCCCTTCTCCAGAGGATCTTCCCAACCCAGGAGTTGAACCGGGGTCTCCTGCATTGCAGGCGAATTCTTTACCAACTGAGCTATCATGGAAGCAATAGTTAGGGTTTATACTGTGGAAATTTAATAAAGGCTCTCAATTTTTATATTAATTTGAACAGGCTATTTCTAAAATATGATAAAATGGTAGAGTAGTAATAATTAATCAAGCAGTATTGTTTCTAAATAATCTCTATATTTTTGTTCCTGAAATTTAGGGTTTTGGGAAAACAGATGACATACACTCTCTCCAAGGTGCTGAAAATGAGATTATATTAATTTTTGTTTGTGTTACCTTTGTGTTTTCCAATATTCCAACCTTTAAGAAAATGAAACACGAATACTGTATTCAACAGTTTGGTTGGAGGAGGGAAATGGAAGCAAATGAAGCAGATTTGTGTTCAGATCTGGCAAGTCTTTGTCCTTTTGGAATATTTGTATTTTTTTATATAAACAGGTTAACACATTTTAAAATGTCTGAATCTGTTATGTATCACAACTGCTTACGACATGGGGCTATGTCTGTAGAGGGGAATAGGAACTGCAGTAGCTTTTTCCACACTGAGAATTTAATAGCAGGGAAGGAGGACCAGCTCTAGTGGTGGGGTGAAGAGAGAGCTTAGCCAGCTTGTGAAATGAAGAAGAAAGAGGACTAAAGAATGATCCAGTTAAAGATGGAGGATTTTATGGCTTTGGAAAGGTAAGTAGAATATTTTAACTGTACTTCTGTTAAACTTTCCCCTTAAACAGCATTCCTATTGGAAACTTTTAAAAGCTACTACATTCATGTATCTCAACAGCTGCAGGTACTTGAACCTCAGCTTCCACAGTGTCCACAGCCTCTTGAACAATGAAAGTGGAAATTATCGGAGAAACAAACCAAGGCTGAATGCAGTTAAGTGCTCTGTAATTACACACCAGTATTACCATTTGGCTGCTGGTGCAGCCCCCTGCAGGCACAGGTGCCACGAATACTCACACACACCCAATCAAATCCACAAAGACCTTTCATTACATATCATTCTAGACAACCTTAGCTAGAAAAAGACTGGCTTAACTTTCTTTCCCTTCTTTCTCTGTTTCCTTTTCCTTTGTTCTTATATATAAAAATTCTATTTTCCCTAGTGAATATTACTGTGTCATTTTATGAAATGCTGTTGCAATTGGTGAGTGTGAAGGGAATGTGGCAGGAGTAAGAATGTCTATCCTCCTGAGTGGCACCCTAGGTTCTGTGAAAAATTGGTAATAATTGTCCCTGCTTCTCTTGTGCATAATGTAGGGTGCAAGGGTTCCAGGAAGAGAGTTTAAGTACCTACAGCTGTTGAGATCATGCAGTAATGGGAAAAAAAACCCCTCAGCAAATCAAAATTTGCACCATTTGTGAGAGCCCCTTGTTTCTGAAAGATCATTTTTTGTCTTTACAACTTTCATTTTATAAAGGACTTGTGTTCACAAAGAAAACTATTGATTGTTGACCAAAACAAAAAATAGGCTTTTCTGATAGCAGGAAAGGTTCACTTTCTCTCCTGAAACTACCGCCTTGCTAATTATTTCTGTAAGGTGTTTCCTAGAAGAAGCACACAAACACCAGAGAAATGCTTTTGTTCATCAAAGGAAGCAACACAGCAGTCTCACACACAAAAAAGTCAAAGATGCTGTGTTCCCAAATGACATATTCCCACACAAATCTTAGTGCTGTTGGCAGCTGCAATGAAGACCTAGATATGAGTTCATAGAAAGGAGAAGGAATCTGAAAGTTCAAAGCAAGTTGTTAAAACAGAGAAGTAATTTGAAAATGTATGTATTTTATTAATAAAAATACATTCCAATATCCAATGTCCAGATAATTGTATTTTTCTTTCTGAAATTTAAGCACATTCAGTAATCTCTTTCATAGTCTCTCTTCTACCTGCCTATGCAAGCTACTGAAGGATGAAATATAGCAGGGCATTGAGGTCATTAGCATAACAGAAATATTCTGCTAAGTGTTTCCCATAACTCTTTACAAATTTCCACATAGAATGCTGCAAAGGAAATTTATATGAAATAATTTAATTAGACTGTAACATTTATTTTAATCTCTCCATTCAAGAGGATTTACATATGGATCCCTTTTAAAGAATGTTTTCCAATTAAACTAAGGACATAATGTCATATTATTTGCCAGGTTTGATACACTTTTCTTCCCACTCATAATTAAAATATATAGGGAGCTTCAGGGGGAAAATGGTCTCATTGCAGTTAAGATGTGAATGAGTAGGAGTTTTCAGAGATTTTCAAAACCATGAGGCACAAGTATTTGATGCAAATTAAGTTCATACTTTATTCATTATCTCACAATAAGACAAAGCAATACTAACTTTCACAACACTGGGGGAGCCTTCAGTGCAAAAAAAATATTGCCCTGTGCTAAATCTATCATTACATGCCTTGATGTACTCTGTCAAGTCCTATTCTTTTCAGAAGTAACTCACTCACTCTAGAGTCTGATTCTGTTGAAATCTATGGATCTGTGGGGCCAAAGGGACTTATAAGGGCTTCCCCGGTGGCTCAGCAGTAAAGAATCCACCTGTAATTCAGAAGCCACAGGAGACCTGGGTTTAATCCTTGGGTCAGGAAGATCCCCTGGATGAGGTCATGGCAACCCACTCCATTATTCTTGCCTGGAGAATCCCATGGACAGAGAAGCCTGGCGGGCTACAGTCCGTAGGGTTGCAAAGTTGAACACAACTGTGGTGACTTAGCTCTCACGCACTCAGGGACTTCTAAATGTAAACAGATGGTACTTTGTAGACTGATTTGTCTGATTTGATGGTCCTTGGCTTACCCTGTTTGGGTTTTGCCATGCTAATCTCTCTGAGTTCAAACAGATATTTTTAGAAATACATGAAACACATGATTCGTTGGTTTCTATATTTATACTAATGTCATTATGACAGGGTTGCTTTTAATCAATGATGATTTCCTTTGATCTATTGGGGCTATTCCACCATAAATTATTTCAGATCATCTCAGTACCTATTTTCTTCAACCTGAAAGCTAAAGCTGAGAGCCAGTTTTGAGGCTCTGATTCTTATGCAGATCTATGGAAGGTAGGGACATACTTGTTCTATTGACTATTACATGCCTGGAATCTAATAAGTGTTCAGAACTATAGCTTCCACACAGTTTTGACCCCAAAAAATGATTGTGGTGCAAAGTGCTTCATCAGATTAATTGTTTTCTGGTCCTCCTTTTGAATTATAAGTTCTTATCTCCTCCCTTGGCTTAAGGGAGGCCCAGTTTACATAAGGCCTCCAGTCTTGACTTCACTGTTCATATGTTCAGGGGGCTGAAGAGTTTGTAAAGGAAACCCTGAAAACACTAATTTTCCAAAATCTTCAACAACTTTCCCCTCAAGATTATCATAGATCCAAAGAATCCTCTTCAATCTTAGTTATTTCAGTAATCTTATCAATATTTGCGTATATCTCTGTGACCATGGTGGCTCACTCTTTGTGACCCCATGGACTGCATCATGCCAGGCTTCCCTGTCCTTCACTATATCCTAGAGTTTGCTCAGATCCATGTCAATTGAGTCAGTGGTGCTATCTAACCATCTTAGGTGTTTATCAACCTCCAAAAGTTATATTTAATCTGTACCTTCATTTATTCTTTCTCCATTATAGTTTGTTCATGACCACTCACTTACCATTTTTCATCTTTTTAATGGCTTGTTTTAGAATATTTCATACAGAATAGCTATGCAAATCTATTTTCTGGTAGAAAATAGACAATTTTGGAGTATGTAGTTTCTTATATTGGAGAAGGCGATGGCACCCCACTCCAGTACTCTTGCCTGGAAAATCCCATGGACGGAGGAGCCTGGCAGGCTGCAGTCCATGGAGTCGTGAAGAGTTGGACACAACTGTTTGACTTCCCTTTCACTTTTCACTTTCATGCATTGGAGAAGGAAATGGCAACCCACTCCAGTGTTCTTGCCTGGGGAATCCCAGGGACAGGGGAGCCTGGTGGGCTGCCGTCTATGGGGTCACACAGAGTCGGACACGACTGAAGTGACTTAGCAGCAGCAGCAGTTTCTTATATGTGGAATATCTATATCCCCTTTCTTTAGTGCTTTGTGTCTTAAATTCATTAATTAAATTCACAAACATTTATTGAGTATTTATAAATAAAATAGAGTAGATTTGGACTAATGAAGCTTATAGTTTAGAGGTGGATGGAGAGAATTTAAAGACAGCTACTACAGTGGAACTTGATTAATGCTACCATAAGAAAGTTCAGGGTCTGTGTGAACACTTGCCCGGGTGGATCCTGGCAGGTTTCCATAAGGAACATCTGAACTGGAACCCGGGGGATAAGTAAGAATTTTCCAGGTGATGTGTGTTCTACAGTGTGTAGGCACAATGAAAATAATGTGTATGAAGACCCTGAGGCAAGGAAATATATTGAGTTTGAAGAACTGAAGGCAGCTGAGTGTGACTGGAGCACTGTGCTTGCAGGGTTGATGGTAAGGCTGAGAAATAGCTCAGACTAAGACCTAAGTGCCCTGGAAGCCATGTTAGAGAATTTGGACACTTTGCTAAGGATAGCAGGAAGCTGCTGAAGTTTTTTTTTAAGTTAGAAGGTGACATAATTGCTTCAATATTTTAGAGAAAGTCACTTTGACTGCAGAATTGAGACTGGACTGAATGAACTAGGACTGGAGGCAGAGAGTAGTTAAGAGGCAAATACAGTGATCTGATCTAGGAAACACACACACAGAATCACTTGGACTAGAATAGGAAAGAGAAAGCAAGAAGAAGAACGATGTATTGATATTTGGGAGGAAGAACTGTCATAAAGTGTTTGGATGACTCAGAGAAGTTACTCAGATTCAGAGCTGCCTGTTTGCCTGAGCAACAGGTAAGAGGTCATATGATATTTTTGGCGTTAATGAACCCAGGAGTTAGTGCTGAGTGTTGGTTGAAGATGGTACATTCTGTTTTTGGCATGAGATTTTCAGGTGTCCGTGAAAGGCAGAATTGAAATGGTGTATTTCAGTTTCAGTTCAGTCACTCAGTTGTTTCCGACTCTTTGAGACCCCATGAACCGCAGCCCACCAGGCCTCCCTGTCCATCACCAACTCCTGGAGTTTACACAAACTCATGTCCATTGAGTCAGCGATGTCATCCAACCATCTCATCCTCTGTCGTTGCCTTCTCCTCCCACCCTCAATCTTTCCCAGCATCAGGGTCTTTTCAAATGAATCAGCTCTTCGCATCAGGTGGCCAAAGTATTGGAGATTCAGCTTCAACATCAGTCCTTCCAATGAAAACCCAGGACTGATCTCCTTTAGGGTGGAGTAGTTGGATCTCCTTTTAGTCCAAGGGACTCTCAAGAGTCTTCTCCAACACCACAGTTCAAAAGCATCAATTTTTCTGCACTCAGCTTTCTTTATAGTCCAACTCTCACATCCATACATGACTACTGGAAAAACCATAGCCTTGACTAGACGTAACTTTGTTGACAAAGTAATGTCTCTGCTTTTTAATATGCTGTCTAGGTTGGTCATAACTTTCCTTTCAAAGAGTAAGCATCTTTTAATTTCATGGCTGTGGTCACCAACTGCAGTGATTTTGGAGCCCCCCAAAATAAAGTCTGGCACTGTTTCCACTGTTTCCCCATCTATTTCCCATGAAATGATGGGATCGGATGCCATGATCTTCGTTTTCTGAATGTTGAGCTTTAAGCCAATTTTTCCACTCTCCTCTTTCACTGTCATCAGGAGGCTCTTTAGTTCCTCTTCACTTTCTGCCATGAGGGTGGTGTCATCTGCATATCTGAGGTTATTGATATTTCTCCCGGCAGTCTTGATTCCAGCTTGTGCTTCCTCCAGCCCAGTGTTTCTGATGATGTACTCTGCATATAAGTCAAATAAGCCTGGTGACAATATACAGCCTTGATGAACTCCTTTTCCTATTTGGAACCGGTCTGTTGTTCCATGTCCAGTTCTTATTGTTGCTTCCTGACCTTCATACAAGTTTCTCAAGAGGCAGGTCAGGTGTATAAGCAGTGGTTAAAAGCCAGACTTTGGAGTTTTCTTGGGTTTAAATCCAGGCTCTGACACTTAGTAGTGTGATCCTGAGCAGACTATTTAAACTTTTCATACTTCAGTTTCCTTTATAAAATGGGAATAGTAATGCATATACATAGGCTTGTTGCAATGATAGCTGTGATGATAAGATTGAGAAAATGTAAATTAAGTACTTCAAATAGTGCTGAGTACAGTGTAAGTGCTGTGGTAAGTTTCAGTCATTATTATGATTGTTGTTGATGTTATTTTTTGGAAAATCTGAATAGAGAAGTCTAGTGGGCAGCTGTATGTTTACTTTTACAAATTGGTTATTAGTAAGTACACATTTTATTCAATATCTATTATATTCTGAGAGGAAAAGAATCCTAAAGAGGAAATTCTAATAGTTACTACTGACCTTATCATATTATAAAAGTGAAATTCACATAATGTTAAAATGTTTAGAGATCTCTGAATAAAAAAGTATTCTAGGAAGAATTATATTTTTCTTGGTTGATAAGAAAATGTATTTCAGTATCATAGTATGCTTCTTTACCACTAGGGCTAAATGGGAAGTCCTAATAAATTTTAATATTTTGCTAATCAGATTAATTCAATTTAAAATAATTTTGATATGTCCATTAGAAATAATGCAATCATATTGAACAAAACTATGAAATTAAAAAGAGTAATTTTGTTGCACAATTTGGATTTCTGGAATGACCTCAGTGACAGTTTGATAGATAGTTTCTTTGCATGCTAGGATTGGACATTATACTTATTCACACCATGGCACACTGTTTTCCTGCGAAATGTGGTTACTTTGATTTGGAGGTTTTGATAAGGTGGAAGTGGTCCTGAATGAGCCCAAATAGAATTTAGATTTTTATGAGAAGGAGTTTTGACATGTTGTAGTAGTTGTAGTCAGACAAGTGTTTGTTGGCCTGTGTTGGCATGAGTTGAGTGTCAAGTTCACTATTGCTTTAGGCTGAAGGCTATTAGTAATGATGTTTTAATAAGGTGAAAATATTTTGAGCACTTACTCTGGATCCTGTGCTAATGTTTAAATTATGTGACGAAGTGGCACTGGTGGTAAAGAATCCACCAGCCAATGCAGGACACGAGAGATACAGGTTTGATCCCTGGGTTAGGAAGATCCCCTGAAGAAGGGCATGGCAATCCACTCTAGGATCCTTGCCTAGAGAATCCCATAGACAGAGCAGCCTGGCAGTTTACCAGGTTCAGTTCAGTTCAGTTCAGTCGCTCAGTCGTATCCGACTCTTTGCGACCCCATGAATCGCAGCACGCCAGGCCTCCCTGTCCATCACCAACTCTCGGAGTTCACTCAGACTCATGTCCATTGAGTCTTCTTTTGCATTGCCTTTCTTTGGAATTGGAATGAAAACTGACCTTTTCCAGTCCTGTGGCCACTGCTGAGTTTTCTAAATTTGCTGGCATATTGAGTGCAGCACTTTCAAAGCATTATCTTTTAGGATTTGAAACAGCTCAACTGGAATGCCATCACCTCCACTAGCTTTGTTCGTAGTGATGCTTTCTAAGGCCCACTTGACTTCACATTCCAAGATGTCTGGCTCTAGATTAGTGATCACATCATCATGATTATCTGGGTCATGAAGATCTTTTTTGTACAGTTCTTCTGTGTATTCTTGCCACCTCTTCTTAATATCTTCTGCTTCTGTTAGGTCCAGACCATTTATGTTCTTTATCGAGCCCATCTTTGCATGAAATGTTCCCTTGGTATCTCTAATTTTCTTGAAGAGATCTCTAGTCTTTCCCATTCTGTTCTTTTCCTCTATTTCTTTGCATTGATTGCTGAAGAAGGCTTTCTTATCTCTTCTTGCATACATGACCTAATTTTAATGTCCACTGCATCCCTAATTTACAAATATGAGGAGAGGTAAAGAGACCTCCTGAGATCAAACAGAAGTGAAAGGAGGAGGCAGAAAGAAGCAGCATGTTTGGGAAGGAGATGGAGCTGCAGGGGAGAGAATCAATGAGAGCAAGGGGTTGGTCAAAGAAGTTGACAGAGGAGGGCAGACGGGGAGGAAATGCAGATGAAAGAATTGGACGTTGTCTGAATACTTATTTAGTTGCATGAACTGATTTTTGTGTCCAGGTGAAGATGTCAATGAAAATATGAATTATGGTCAAAAGCTATGGGAGCTGAAGCTCTTTCAATTGGCCAAGGGGATAAGGAATTCTTCCAGGAAAGCAGTCAGCTTGTATGGACTCTTTTCTTTTTTAAAAATATTTGTGTATTGATTTGGCTGTTTTAGGTCTTGTGTTAGCACATGAGGTCCACAGCACACAGGCTTGGTAGTTGTGCCTGTGGGCTTAATTGCCCCTAGACATGTGGATCTTAGTTCCCCAACCAGGGATTGAACTCACATTGGAAAGTGGATCCTTAACCACTGGACCCTCAAGGAAGTCCTTGGACTCATTTCTGAATATGTTGGGCATGTATTCTGAGTGGCCAGCAATAGAGTAGAGTTAGAGACCCATGTTTATTGAGTTGAATCCCAAAATGGATATGAAATCTGCTTGTAAATGTGAACTGACTTCTTTAGAGCCTGGGGACTTTGAAGTTATGTGATGGTAGAATGTCATATTTGATTCCTTTGTGGCAGAGCCATCTATCATTTTCTGTTGTGGTTATTTATCCATTGTTGCATAACAAACTATTCTCAAACTCAGTGGCTTTAAACAATGTTTTATTGTATCTCATAATTTTGTAGGTTAGATATTTGGACCAGACTTGGCTGTATGATTTATCTGTTTTTTGTGGCACTGCTTGAGGTCACTTTATGTACTCAGATTGTAGTTGGGTTGGTTTTGAAGGTTCAAGCTGGCTTCACTCAATAGATAGTAAGAATGAATGGAAGCTTGGACTCAGTGGAGATTGCTGACCAGAGCACCTATATTTGGCATCTACAACATATGATTTCAGGGAAGTTGAAGTTCTCACAAGGTAGTTGGGTTCCCCCAGAGTAAGCAAATGAAAGACCTAAGTGGAAGCTCTTGTCTTAAGACCCATCCTTGGAATCCCCAGTTTATCACTTTCTTCTCCTCATTGAAATTGGTCAAATAAACCAATAAGGCAAGCTCAGATTCAAGGAGAGAGAGAAATTAAGCTCCACCTCTCAGTGGGAGAAGTAGTAAAGAATTTATATCTGTATTTAATTATCACACCCCTAACTCCAATTAGATAATTTGCAAATAATTTCAGTTGATTCATTGGCCTGAAGACGCCTGTGCATCATCACCGTCATGGCTGCAAATACCATTCAAAATGCAAATCTTATCAGCAGTGTGTGAACAGTATTTTCTTATTTGAAGACAAACCCAACTCTCCCACAGTACAAAGTAATTCTGTTGAAGGTTAGGTGATACTTTAAAGTCAACTGAGGTCAAGATCTATAATAATAGCAATCCTGACTGACTCAAAGTAAAACAGAGAATCCTTGCCAGAAATCTCTATTTGGATAAGGCTTAAAAAGAGACAGGCAGTGAGTTCTAAAACAGCTGTGTAGTTACAACTAGGAGTGACTTGTCATCTGGCAATAACTATTACTTTGGACATGATCTACCAAAAAGGCACCTACATATAGTCTATGGGATTTTATGGTATTGATCACAGTGGTTTGTGACAGTAAGCATGGTATAGGCTTTAGGGAAATGAGTGAACATGTGCATACTTTTCTATCCTATAGCCAAGTGAGGGAATAGGAGTATCATGAGTAAAATCTGGATTTCTTGGGTTTAAAGTATGTCTTCACCATCGACTTGCTGTGTAACTTTGGGAAAGCTGCTTAAACTCTTTGTGCTTGTTTTCCTAGGCCACAGGACTGGAAAAGGTCAGTTTTTCATTCCAATCCCAAAGAAAGGTCAAACTACCACACAATTTCACTCATCTCATATGCTAATAAAGTAATGCTCTAAATTCTCCAAGCCAGGCTTCAACAGTATATGAACCATGAACTTACAGGCGTTCAAGCTGGATGTAAAAAGGCAGAGGATCAAATTGTCAACATCCCTTAGATCATTGAAAAAGCAAGAGAGTTCCCGAAAAACATCTACTTCTGCTTTATTGACTATGCCAAAGCCTTTGACTGTGTGGACCACAACAAACTCTGGAAAATTCTTTAAGAGATGTGAATACCAAACTACGTTACCTGCCTCCTGAGAAACCTCTATGCAGGTAAAGAAGTAACAGTTAGAACTGGACATGGAGCAAAAGACTGGTTCCAAACTGGGAAAGGAGTACATCAAGGCTGTATATGGTCACCCTGCTTATTTAACTTATATGCAGAGTATATCATGAGAAACACCAGGTTGGATGAAACACAAACTGGAATCAAAATTGCCAGGAGAAATATCAATAATCTCAGATGTGCAGATGACACCATCCTTATGGCAGAAAGCGAAGAAAAACTAGAGACCCTCTTGTTAAAAGTGAAAGAGGAGAGTGAAAAAGTTGGTTTGAGGCTCAGCATTTATAAAACTAAGATTATGGCATCTGTTCTCATGACTTCATGGCAAATAGATGGGGAAACAGTGGAAACAGTATCAGACTTTATTTTGGGTGGCTCCAAAATCATTGCAGATGGTGACTGTGGCCATGAAATTAAATGACACTTGCTCTTTGGAAGGGAAGTTATGACCAACCTAGACAGCATATTCAAAAACAGAGACATTACTTTGCCACAAAGGTCCATCTAGTCAAGGCTATGGTTTTTCCAGTGGTCATGTATGGATGTGAGAGTTGGACTATAAACAAAGCTGAGCACCGAAGAATTGATGCTTTTGAACTGTGGTGTTGGAGAAGACTCTGGAGGGTGACTTGGACTGCAAGGAGATCCAACCAGTCCATCCTGAAGGAAATCAGTCCTGAATATTCATTGGAAGGACTGATGCTGAAGCTGAAACTCCATTACTTTGGCCACCTTTTCTTGGAAAAGACCCTGATGCTGGTAAAAATTGAAGGCAGGAAGAGAAGGGGATGACAGAGGATGAAATGGTTGGATGGCATCATTGACTCAATGGACATGAGTTTGAGTAAACTCTGGGAGTTGGCGATGGACAGGGAAGCCTGGCTTATTGCAGTCCATGGAGTTATAAAGAGTCGGACATGACTGAGCAACTGAACTGAAGGAGGGTTGGTAATATTATCTGGTTTATAGAATATTTTAGTTCAGGTAAATAATATAATTCATGGAAAAGAAAAAGAAAGATAAACCATGGAGATTGCTACAGAAAAATATCAGGTATATGGCAAAACAATTAATGTGTCAGTTCTTAAATTACTTTTTTAAGAATGAACTGCAGATTTCTGGGGTCTGTTTAACCATTTGTGGATATAAGAGTCATTAAATCCATAATGTCCTTGTTAAGGGACGATCTCACTCACAATAGTTAACTCAAAACAGGATTTGACCAAATCAGAATGAATGTTGAAATGCTTTGCCATGTTTGTGTTCTCAAGCACAGAGGTACCTAAAAATCAATGCAAAGACAGATGCCCAGCTGTTCAGAGATGAGAGGGAAATACTTCTCCTAATAGATAATAAACAGAGAAAGTCTCTAAGGTGCAGAGAATGACAATTATATAAAGACAAACCCAGGAATTTAGTTCCTGGTTTCTAAAATGTAGGAAAGTTGAAAATAATGGATGTATTTAATCTACCACTAAAAGCAATGTTATACCAAAGCTACTTAACTAAAAATAAAATGGTGTTTAAAAAATTAACTGTTGGAAAAATAGCCTCAACAAATTTAACTCACTAGCTACAAATGAGGAAAAGCTTGTTAACAACAATTGGTGGGTTCTCAGTTTTTAAGAATACATAATTAAATTTTATTATCTTATAAGTGATTTGGATTATGTCCATAATAGACTGATGCTCATTCTCCACTTTAAGGGAGGAGACGGCAGTTTCAGAGAATCCAGTCATTTACTGCAACCCTCAAGCATTTTGTTTCCTGCCAAGGCAAATCTGCTACAAAGCCCCAGTGCCTCTTAGGATTTACTGAAAAGTGACAGGTGTTGATTTGCTGGTATCTTTCTCAACAGATCCGAATGAGCTAAACAAAATGACTTTTCTACCCATTTAGGCAGAAAAATAAATGGGGACACCAGCTAATGAGGGAATGTAGAGTTAGCCGGACTCAAAGCATTCCAAGCTGTTGGCAGCTGGAATCAAAAGAGGAATCCTGCAGACAGTTTCTCATGTTTATTGCTGAACGTGAAATTAGATGCTTCATCGTCCCCACAGGTGCAAGAACATATAGTTAATAATTACAGCAAAGCATATTTATTGACAACTCCAAGCATGCAAAATCCTACACTCAGCAAATGCCTTTCAAAGTTCATCCAAAAAGCACTTTAGAATCGATACAAAAACATTGCAGGGTTGACGAATCTGTGTCTAGTAAAATTCTGTATTTTGAAAGCATGGCATACACTGTCTCTTAATATTCATACAGTTGAATATCATCAATGCTTTCTTTATTCTTGTAGGAAACCTATTAGACAAAAAAATGGCAGTTTCAGAGAATCCAGTCATTTACTGCAACCCTCAAGCATTTTGTTTCCTGCCAAGGCAAATCTGCTACAAAGCCCCAGTGCCTCTTAGGATTTACTGAAAAGTGACAGGTGTTGATTTGCTGGTATCTTTCTCAACAGATCCGAATGAGCTAAACAAAATGACTTTTCTACCCATTTAGGCAGAAAAATAAATGGGGACACCAGCTAATGAGGGAATGTAGAGTTAGCCGGACTCAAAGCATTCCAAGCTGTTGGCAGCTGGAATCAAAAGAGGAATCCTGCAGACAGTTTCTCATGTTTATTGCTGAACGTGAAATTAGATGCTTCATCGTCCCCACAGGTGCAAGAACATATAGTTAATAATTACAGCAAAGCATATTTATTGACAACTCCAAGCATGCAAAATCCTACACTCAGCAAATGCCTTTCAAAGTTCATCCAAAAAGCACTTTAGAATCGATACAAAAACATTGCAGGGTTGACGAATCTGTGTCTAGTAAAATTCTGTATTTTGAAAGCATGGCATACACTGTCTCTTAATATTCATACAGTTGAATATCATCAATGCTTTCTTTATTCTTGTAGGAAACCTATTAGACAAAAAAAATTCCCTAATTTCCTGTTGTTTTGATTGGTATGATTAAAGACTATTAGAAAGGTTGAACTGATTTTTCTCTTTTTCTAGAAGTTTTAAAACAATTTTATCCTTTCATTGAGCCATGGGCCATATTAAGCCATTTACTCATTTGCTAATTTAGTAGAGGTCTATTGAATACCTATTATGTGGCAGGTACTATTCTAAGTGCTGTGGAGAATGTATGTAGATACCTAAGGACTTAAAGGGCTTCCCTGGTGACTCAGAGGTTAAAGCGTCTGCTCCAATGTGGGAGACCCGGGTTCGATCCCTGGGTCGGGAAGATCCCCTGGAGAAGGAAATGGTAACCCACTCCAGTATTCTTGCCTGGAGAATCCCATGGACAGAGAAGCCTGGTAGTCTACAGTCCACAGGGTCGCAAACAGTCCGACACGACTGAGCGACTGCACTTTCACTTTCAAGGACTTAAAATCTTATGGAATCCATATTACAAAGCAACTAGAACGTACTATAAGAGAGTATTTGACCAAATACTGAATTGTAACCAATAGATATGATTGTAGTCAATGGACAAGAGCTGCTGCTGCTGCTAAGTCACTTCAGTCGTGTCCGACTCTGTGCGACCCCATAGACGGCAGTCCACCAGGCTCCCCCGTCCCTGGGATTCTCCAGGCAAGAACACTGGAGTGGGTTGCCATTTCCTTCTCCAGTGCATGAAAGTGAAAAGTGAAAGTGAAGTCGCTCAGTCGTGTCCGACTCTTCGCGACCCCATGGACTGCGGCCTTCATTCTGAAAAAATTAAGCGCTTGGAAAATTTACACAGGAGGAAATCCTGAGCTAGGCTGCCTACAGACACCAAATGACATGCATATTTTATGTAGTTTTCTTTTTTTCAACTTGCCTCATTCCAAATAGAATTTGAAACAACTTATGGAAATGCATACAGGTCAATATTAAAATAAAATAAGAGATGGATAAAATGATATTACACAATGACTCTGGGGTTGAGCTCAGGACTCCCAATATGCACCATAAATTTATGTCTGGCTTTTGGAGATGGATCTCAGATTTGGTCCTGGGTTTCTTGGCAGCAAAGATTAGACATAAGATAGGGTACAAGAGATATGTGATCCCAGGTCTGAGTATACAAGTTGCTAGCTGCTCTTGTATATAAATATGAAAAATAAATAACTCCTATGAGTCCTTTAAAAGAATACCGTGAAATATGGTAGATTAAATTCTCAAATTTTTAAATGAGAGCTTTTATGGCTGTTTGTCCCTCAATGTAGGTGACTACTCTAAAAATCTAGATTTACTTATTTATTCAATTAGAAAATACTTAAAATGTTGAGCATTTGCTACATGGTGAACTCTGTTCTAGACACTGGAGATAGATAAGGTTTCAGAAATGAGGTACTGTTTGGAAAATAGGCAATAAAACAACCAAAACCAAAACTAAATTGATTTCAAATAGTGTTAAGAGTAATAAAAATGATACAACAGGATTATGTGATGGGGAATAACTAGGCGGATGAATATATGTGTGCGTCTGTGTGTTAATCGCTCAGTTGTGTCTGACTCTTTGCTACCCAATGGCCTGTAGCCTGTCAGGCTCCTCTGCCCTTGGGATTCTCCAGGCAAGAATATTGGAGTGGGTTGTCATTACCTTCTCCAGAGGATCTTCCTGACCCAGGGATCTAGCCCTGATCTGCACTGCAGGCAGAGTCTTTACTAGAGCTACCAGGGAAGTCATTTTTTTGATGCACATTTTTAATGATAAGTAATAGATATGAAAAGATTAGGAAAAAAAGTTATTAGAGAAAAGTAATTTCAAGACTCCAGAGAAAGAAACAGTTTTGTTAGTAGGAAAGATTACAAGGAA
Organism: Cephalophus harveyi; assembly: GCA_006410635.1. Classification (NCBI taxonomy): domain Eukaryota; kingdom Metazoa; phylum Chordata; class Mammalia; order Artiodactyla; family Bovidae; genus Cephalophus; species Cephalophus harveyi. Next base: position 24,804 of record SJYT01047172.1, on the reverse strand, counting down.
ACTGGTGTGACTGGACCATAGTGAATGGAATTGAGATGGAATTAGGAGACATAGTAATATGTGGTAAAACATGTGGATTTTATTCTAAGGGCAGTGGAAAACAGATTTCAGGATTTGGAATGTTTAGAAAAATGTGTAATTGAAATCCTCTTTGAATTTTATTTCCTATCTATTAAAAAAATTGAACATCAGATGATTTGAAAATATCTTCTCCAATAAGTCTTGGAAATCAGAAATTTCTTTAAAAGCTGTTTCTCAGTTCTACTTATTATCTGAATTTAGGGAGAACATTTCACAAGCCATATGATCCCAAGGCATTTTTTAGTGTCAGGCATAGTTCAACAAATGAATGAAGGGGCATTTGAGTTCCCCAAATTCTATACCAGATAACTATATACCATGGTTATAAATATTTGATTCTGAAAACATAAAGCCAAAGAAGGTGTTCCCAATTGTTCATGCTAGCCATAAAAATATCAAAAAGGAAACAACAGAATGCCTAATATTAACCCAACACAATTCCTGGTATATCTCCAACATAAACTGTGATGAGAAAAACATACATCTAGGTAACTAATTGAATTGATCTATGATATAAAGTTGTTAAGTATAAGCCAATTAAGATTTGGAAGCCTGCCAAAAGGTTTTAAAGCTTTCAAGTAGGTATATTAAGCCATAGTTTCTGTTAGTAATAAGGTGACAGAATTAGTTATCCACTGAGGCTACTCTTAGTTGATGACAATAAAACACATGATCACTATATAGAGACATCCCCTCTTTCAGACTTTTGGTTTTTTCTTGGGGTAGGGAGAAGACAGACATTTCACCAGTTAAGTCAGCCAGTGTAGAGAGTCTGCTTTCTATAACCTGGGTCCTTGGGCCTTCTTGATAGAGGGCTACATTGAAAATAAGAGTGAGATAATTATTCTCAGGGCTTCGCACGTGGCTCAGTGATAAAGAATCCACCTGCCAATGCAGAAGAAGTGGCTTTGATCCCTGGATCTGGAAGATCCCCTGGAGAAGGAAATGGTAACCCACTCCAGTATTCTTGCCTGGAGAATCCCATGGACAGAGAAGCCTGGTAGTCTACAGTCCACAGGGTCGCAAACAGTCCGACACGACTGAGCGACTGCACTTTCACTTTCAAGGACTTAAAATCTTATGGAATCCATATTACAAAGCAACTAGAACGTACTATAAGAGAGTATTTGACCAAATACTGAATTGTAACCAATAGATATGATTGTAGTCAATGGACAAGAGCTGCTGCTGCTGCTAAGTCACTTCAGTCGTGTCCGACTCTGTGCGACCCCATAGACGGCAGTCCACCAGGCTCCCCCGTCCCTGGGATTCTCCAGGCAAGAACACTGGAGTGGGTTGCCATTTCCTTCTCCAGTGCATGAAAGTGAAAAGTGAAAGTGAAGTCGCTCAGTCGTGTCCGACTCTTCGCGACCCCATGGACTGCGGCCTTCATTCTGAAAAAATTAAGCGCTTGGAAAATTTACACAGGAGGAAATCCTGAGCTAGGCTGCCTACAGACACCAAATGACATGCATATTTTATGTAGTTTTCTTTTTTTCAACTTGCCTCATTCCAAATAGAATTTGAAACAACTTATGGAAATGCATACAGGTCAATATTAAAATAAAATAAGAGATGGATAAAATGATATTACACAATGACTCTGGGGTTGAGCTCAGGACTCCCAATATGCACCATAAATTTATGTCTGGCTTTTGGAGATGGATCTCAGATTTGGTCCTGGGTTTCTTGGCAGCAAAGATTAGACATAAGATAGGGTACAAGAGATATGTGATCCCAGGTCTGAGTATACAAGTTGCTAGCTGCTCTTGTATATAAATATGAAAAATAAATAACTCCTATGAGTCCTTTAAAAGAATACCGTGAAATATGGTAGATTAAATTCTCAAATTTTTAAATGAGAGCTTTTATGGCTGTTTGTCCCTCAATGTAGGTGACTACTCTAAAAATCTAGATTTACTTATTTATTCAATTAGAAAATACTTAAAATGTTGAGCATTTGCTACATGGTGAACTCTGTTCTAGACACTGGAGATAGATAAGGTTTCAGAAATGAGGTACTGTTTGGAAAATAGGCAATAAAACAACCAAAACCAAAACTAAATTGATTTCAAATAGTGTTAAGAGTAATAAAAATGATACAACAGGATTATGTGATGGGGAATAACTAGGCGGATGAATATATGTGTGCGTCTGTGTGTTAATCGCTCAGTTGTGTCTGACTCTTTGCTACCCAATGGCCTGTAGCCTGTCAGGCTCCTCTGCCCTTGGGATTCTCCAGGCAAGAATATTGGAGTGGGTTGTCATTACCTTCTCCAGAGGATCTTCCTGACCCAGGGATCTAGCCCTGATCTGCACTGCAGGCAGAGTCTTTACTAGAGCTACCAGGGAAGTCATTTTTTTGATGCACATTTTTAATGATAAGTAATAGATATGAAAAGATTAGGAAAAAAAGTTATTAGAGAAAAGTAATTTCAAGACTCCAGAGAAAGAAACAGTTTGTTAGTAGGAAAGATTACAAGGAAACTGGTGTGACTGGACCATAGTGAATGGAATTGAGATGGAATTAGGAGACGTAGTAATATGTGGTAAAACATGTGGATTTTATTCTAAGGGCAGTGGAAAACAGATTTCAGGATTTGGAATGTTTAGAAAAATGTGTAATTGAAATCCTCTTTGAATTTTATTTCCTATCTATTAAAAAAATTGAACATCAGATGATTTGAAAATATCTTCTCCAATAAGTCTTGGAAATCAGAAATTTCTTTAAAAGCTGTTTCTCAGTTCTACTTATTATCTGAATTTAGGGAGAACATTTCACAAGCCATATGATCCCAAGGCATTTTTTAGTGTCAGGCATAGTTCAACAAATGAATGAAGGGGCATTTGAGTTCCCCAAATTCTATACCAGAAAACTATATACCATGGTTATAAATATTTGATTCTGAAAACATAAAGCCAAAGAAGGTGTTCCCAATTGTTCATGCTAGCCATAAAAATATCAAAAAGGAAACAACAGAATGCCTAATATTAACCCAACACAATTCCTGGTATATCTCCAACATAAACTGTGATGAGAAAAACATACATCTAGGTAACTAATTGAATTGATCTATGATATAAAGTTGTTAAGTATAAGCCAATTAAGATTTGGAAGCCTGCCAAAAGGTTTTAAAGCTTTCAAGTAGGTATATTAAGCCATAGTTTCTGTTAGTAATAAGGTGACAGAATTAGTTATCCACTGAGGCTACTCTTAGTTGATGACAATAAAACACATGATCACTATATAGAGACATCCCCTCTTTCAGACTTTTGGTTTTTTCTTGGGGTAGGGAGAAGACAGACATTTCACCAGTTAAGTCAGCCAGTGTAGAGAGTCTGCTTTCTATAACCTGGGTCCTTGGGCCTTCTTGATAGAGGGCTACATTGAAAATAAGAGTGAGATAATTATTCTCAGGGCTTCGCACGTGGCTCAGTGATAAAGAATCCACCTGCCAATGCAGAAGAAGTGGCTTTGATCCCTGGATCTGGAAGATCCCCTGGAGAAGGAAATGGTGACCCACTCTAGTAATCTTGCCAGGGAAATCCCATGGACAGAGGAACCTGGTGGGCTACAGTCCATGGAGTAAAAAAGAGTTGGGCATGATTTAGTGACTAAACAACATAACAAAGATTATTCTGAAGCTGTTGACAGCCTCACCAAGCCAACTGAGAGAGGGATGAGGCTGGGCAACAAGAAATGTTTAGATTCTATCTTAAGAGCAGTGGGAAAATATTGTATTAAAATACCATGACTAATTCACTTTTAAGATAGGTAGTTTATATACATGGTACATATGATAAGAAAGTATGTCATCCTGCCATAACTATCCCCCAGGGTAATAATGTCTCTTGTCCATAGCAGGGTCACCAAAGACAACAATGAATCTGTAGAAAAAAAAGCAGAAATTAACTACTTTACACTATTATATGTTTAATTGAGATATGATTTAATAAAAGATTTGTCCTTTCTTATTATATTTCAACTTTTATAATCTCCCAGCTAATTGTTGATATTAGAGCTTGTATATAAAATTTATCATATATTTTTCTAAAGGTCTGCTTTAGTCACTTTGATTTTGATCTATAACATATATACAGAGAAGCTCACCAATAATAAATATACAGATTGACAAATTTTCACATACACATTTAATCATCACTCAAACCAACAGAAAGACATAACCAGCTCCCTAGATGCCACTTCTAGCCTCTACTACCTCACAAGGGTAACCATTACCTTGCTACCAACACCATAGATTCATTGTACCTGCTTTGGACTTTACAGAACAGAATTGTATATGCATTCTTTGGTATCTGACTTCTTTGGCTAAAAATATAGTAATAATACTCACCCACATTGTTTTGTATAGCTGTAGATTGCTCATTCTCATTGTTAAATCATAGTCTGTAGTGTGAATATACTATTTCTTATTTATTCATTCTAACTCTTAATGGGGACTTGAGTTGTTATTAAACAGCTGTTTTTTAAATTAAATTTATTTATTTTTGATTGAAGGATAATTTCTCCACAGTATTGTGTTGGTTTCTAACAAACATCAGCATGAAACAGGCATAGATATACCTATGTCCCCTCCCTCCTGAACCTCGCTCCCACCTCCCTCCCATCTCAGCACTCCGGGTTGTTCCAGTGCCCATGTTTGGTTTGAGTTCCCTGAGTCATACAGCAAATTCCCATTGGCTATCTATTTTACAAATGGTAAAATATGTTTACATGTTACTCTCTCCGTACATCCCACCCTCTCCATCACCTCTGCCCCCATGTCTATAAATCTGTTCTCTATGTCTGTGTCTCCATTGCTGCCCTGGGAAAAGGTTCATTAGTACTATCTTTCTAGATTCCATATATATGTGTTAGTATATGATGTTTGTTTTTCCCTTTCTGACTTACTTCACTCTGTATCATAGACTCTAGGTTCATCTACCTCGTTAAATAGCTATTTTAATTGGCTATTCTGAATAATACTCCTATGAACATCCTGTTCTCTTTTGGTGGATAGGAGTTTAGTTATGTTGGGCATTTATGTGAAAGGAGAACTGTTGAGTCAAAGATGCATACATTTTCAGCTCCAGCAGATACTGCCAAGCAATTTTTCAAAGCTGCTGAAACTATTACACTCCTGCCAAAGATCAATGTTTTATTGGCTATACACTCTCATCAAAATTTCTGTTTTTCCTTTTTTTTTTTTGTAGTTAAGCTCACTTGGTGGACATGTGGTGATGCTATAATATGGTTTAAATTTGCATTTCTGTGATGATAAATGAAACTGAATGGCTCTTCATGCTTGGTCATTAGGACG
>SJYT01047171.1:191172-213898 GCA_006410635.1 Cephalophus harveyi | reverse complement strand
CTCTTGAGAGTCCCTTGGACTGCAAGGAGATCCAACCAGTCCATTCTGAAGGAGATCAGCCCTGGGATTTCTTTGGAAGAAATGATGCTAAAGCTGAAACTCCAGTACTTTGGCCACTTCATGCGAAGAATTGACTTATTGGAAAAGACTCTGATGCTGGGAAGGATTGGGGGCAGGAGGAGAAGGGGACGACCGAGGATGAGATGGCTGGATGGCATCATGGACTTGGTTAACGTGAGTCTGAGTGAACTCCGGGAGTTGGTGATGAACAGGGAGGCCTGGCGTGCTGTGATTCATGGGGTCGCAAAGTGTCAGACACGACTAAGTGACTGAACTGAACTGAACTGAACTGGATCATGGAAAAAGGAACAGAGTTCCAGAAAAACATCTATTTCTGCTTTACTGACTATGCCAAAGCCTTTGGCTGTGTGGATCACAATAAACTGTGGAAAATTCTGAAAGAGATGGGACTACCAGACCACCTGACTGCCTCTTGAGAAATCTGTATGCCGGTCAGGAAGCAACAGTTAGAACTGGACATGGAACAACAGACTGGTTCCAGTACGTCAAGGCTGTATATTGTCACCCTGCTTACTTAACGTATATGCAGAGAACATCATGAGAAACGCTGGGCTGGATGAAGCACAAGCTGGAATCAAGATTGCCGGGAGAAATAGAAATAACCTCAGATATGCAGAAGACACCACCTTTATTGAAGAAAGCAAAGAAGAACTAAAGAGCCTCTTGATGAAAGTGAAAGAGCACAGTGGAAAATTTTGCTTAAAACTCAACATTCAGAAAACTAAGATCAGGGCATCTGGTCCCATCACTTCATGGTGAATAGATGGGGAAACAGTAGAAACAGTGACAGACTTTATTTTGGTGGCCTCCAAAATCACACAGCTGGTGACTGCAGGCATGAGATTAAAAGTCACTTACTCCTTGGAAGAAAAGTTATGACCAACCTAGACAGCATATTAAGAAGCAGAGACATTACTTGGCCAACAAAGATCCATCTAGTCAAAGCTATAGTTTTTCCAGTAGTCATGTATGGATATGAGAGTTGGACTGTAAAGAAAGCTGAGCACTGAAGAATTGATGCTTTTTGAATTGTGGTTTTGGAGGACTCTTGAGAGCCCCTTAGACTGCAAGGAGATCCAACCAGTCCATCTTAAAGGAGATCAGTCCTGAATATTCATTGGAAGGACTGATGTTGAAGCTGAAACTCCAATACTTTGCCCACCTGATGGGAAGAACTGACTCATGTGAAAAGTCCCTGATACTGGGAAAGATTGAAGGCAGGAAGAGAAGGGGGCGACAGAGGATGAGTTGGTTGGATGGCATCACCAATTCAGTAGACATGAGTTTCAGTAAACTCTGGGTATTCTTGATGGACAGGGAGGCCTGGCATGCTGCAGTCCATGGAGTCTCAAAGAATCAGACATGACTGATCGACTCAACTGAACTGAACTGAAGTGTTTTATTGATATTACAAAATATGATACATTCAACATATGTTTTTCTCATTAGCAACACTGATTGTTAACAGCAAAATAAAGTACTATAATAAATTGCTAGTAGAAATATAAATTTTATAGTACTTAGAATTCTATGGAAAAATCCATTAAAATAAAAATATACATAGACAACATTTCTCCTATGACTATATCATATGGAAAGAAGTCTCACTCATACAGTTACAAGGATGTTTACCGTAAATATATTGTGGCAAAAAGTGAAGTTTATGGAAGCTGATCTGTAAGAAGATGGTTGAGTAAAATATGGCATATCCAAACTTGAGAATATGAAGATACTAAAAATAATACAGAAAAGCTTTTCATCTTGATCTACTAAGTGAAAACTGTAACATGCAGTGAGGTAGGTATATTATGGTCTCATTTCTGTAAAAACATATAAAGTTTCAAATTATACCTCTAAATATAGTGCTTTATGTGATTTATTAGCATGGAAAAAATAGAGTTGAATATACATCAATTTCTCTGAATAAAGATGAGGTAGGAAATGGCAACCCACTCCAGTGTTCTTGCCTGGAGAATCCTAGGGACGGGGGAGCCTGGTGGGCTGCCATCTATGGGGTCGCACAGAGTCGGACACGACTGAAGCGACTCAGCAGCAGCAGCAGCAGCAAGGTGAGACTAGCAGAATAGCATGAAAATGTGTTCATTGCCACATGTAAAATAGATACCCAGTGGGAATTTGCTCTTCACTCAGGGATCACAAACCGATGCTCTGTTACAATGCAGAGGAGTGGGATGGAGTGGGAGCAGGGAGGGAGGTTTAAGAAGGAGGAGACATATGTATACCTGTGGCTGATTCAAGTTGATGTATGGCAGAAACCAACACAATATTGTAAAGCAATTGTCCTCCAATTAAAAATAAATAAATTATAATATTGTGTTGGCCTCTGCCACACATCAACATGAGTCAGCCACAGGTATACATATGTCTCCTCTGTCCTGATTTCCCCTCTCATTTCTCTCCCTACCCCACCCCTTTAGTGGTGTCACAGAACACCAGGTTGAGCTCCCTGTTTTGCATAGCAAATTCTCACTTGCTATCTATTTTACACATGGTAATGTATGTGTTTCCATGCTACTCTCTCAATTCATCCCTCCCTCTGCTTCCCGCACTGTGTCCACAAGTCTGTTCTCTATGTCCACATCCTCACTGCTGCCCTGAAAGTAGGTTCATCAGTACCATCTTTCTAGATTACATCAGTTCAGTTCAGTTCAGTTCAGTTCAGTCGCTCAGTCATGTCCGACTCTTTGTGACCCCATGAATCACAGCACGCCAGGCATCCCTGTCCATCACCAACTCCCGGAGTTCACTCAGACTCATGTCCATCAAGTCAGTGATGCCATCCAGCCATCTCATCCTCTGTCGTCCCCTTCTCCTCCTGCCCCCAATTCCTTCCAGCATCAGAGTTTTTTCCAATGAGTCAACTCTTCTCATGAGGTGGCCAAAGTACTGGAGCTTCAGCTTTAGCATCATTCCTTCCAAAGAAATCCCAGGGCTGATCTCCTTCAGAATGGACTGGTTGGATCTCCTTGCAGTCCAAGGGACTCTCAAGAGTCTTCTCCAACACCACAGTTCAAAAGCATCAGNACTGGAGCTTCAGCTTTAGCATCATTCCTTCCAAAGAAATCCCAGGGCTGATCTCCTTCAGAATGGACTGGTTGGATCTCCTTGCAGTCCAAGGGACTCTCAAGAGTCTTCTCCAACACCACAGTTCAAAAGCATCAGTTCTTCAGCACTCAGCCTTCACAGTCCAACTCTTACATCCATACATGACTACTGGAAAAACGGACCTTAGTTGGCAAAGTCGGACCTTAGACTAGACGGACTAGACTAGACCTTAGTTGGTCTAGACGGACCTTAGTTGGCTAGACGGACCTTAGTTGGCAAAGTAATGTCTCTGTTTTTGAATATGCTATCTAGGTTGGTCATAACTTTTCTTCCAAGGAGTAAGCATCTTTTAATTTCATGGCTGCAATCACCATCCACAGTGATTTTGGAGCCCAAAAAAATACAGTCTGACACTGTTTCCACTGTTTCCCCATCTATTTCCCATGAAGTGATGGGACCGGATGCCATGATCTTCGTTTTCTGAATGTTGAGCTTTAAGTCAACTTTTTTGCTCTCTTTCACTTTCATCAAGAGGCTCTTTAGTTCTTCTTCCCTTACTGCCCTAAGGGTGGTGTCATCTGCATATCTGAGGTTATTGATATTTCTCCTGGCAATCTTGATTCCAGCTTGTGTTTCTTCCAGTCCAGCGTTTCTCATGATGTACTCTGCATATAAGTTAAATAAGCTAGATTCCATAGGCATGTGTTAATATACAATATTTGTCTTTCTCACTTACTTCACTTTGTACCATAGACTCTAGGTTCATCTACCTCATTCAGTTCAGTTCAGTTGCTCAGTTGTGTCTGACTCTTTGCGACCCCATCAACTGCAGCATGCCAGGCTTCCCTGTCCATCACCAACTCCCAGAGTCCACCGAAACCCATGTCCATCGAGTCGATGATGCCATCCAACCATCTCATCCTCTGTCATCCCCTTCTCCTCCTGGCCTCAGTCTTTCCCAGCATCAGGATCTTTTCCAATGAGTCAGTTCTTTGCATCAGGTGGCCAAAGTATTGGAGTTTCAGCCTCAACATCAGTCCTTCTACCTCATTAGGACTGACTTGAATTCATTCTTTTTTATAATTGAGTAATATTCCATTGTACATACCACAATTTCTGTATCCATGCATCTGTTGATGGATATCTAGGTTGTTTCTATGTTCTAGCTATTATAAAAAGGGCTATACGGTATTGCAAAGTAAAATAAAGTAAAAAAAAAAAAGAAAAGAAAAGCGAACGTTAGGGTACATTTGTCTCTTGTCTTATGCTTTTCAAAAAATGAGTCTAAAAAATAAAGATGTACTGAAGAAATAAAAAAGAAAAAGGGAGGACATTGACACGAGCCGAATGAAGCTTAAGGAGATTATGTTAGGTGAAATATGCTGCCACAAAAGGCAAATATTGTAGGATTCCAGTTATATGAGGTCTTTAGAGTAGTTAAATGATAGGGAAAAAGTAGAACAGAGGTTGCCAGAGACTGGGGCAAGGGCAGATAGGTAGCTGTTTAATGGATGTAGAGTTTCTTTTTGAGAAATGATAAAGTTGTGAAGTTCAGTGCACAATAGCATGAATATACTTAACATGACTGAATTGTATACTTAAAATGGTTAAGGTGGTAAATTTTAGCTTTGTATTGCTTCTCTACTGTTAAAAATGAGGCTCCTTTGGGATGGACATGTACGCTCAGCTGTATTTAAAGTAGGTAATCTTCTGTAGAGCACAGGGAACTCAGCTCAGTGTTACGTGGTAGCCTGGATGGGAGGAGAGTTTGTGCAAGAATGGGTGCATCTATGTGTATGGCTGAGTCACTTCACCGTTCACCTGAAACTATCACAACACTGTTAACTGGCTATATTCCAATATAAAATAAAAAGTTTTAAATAATAAAAATAAATAGATTTAATTTAAAATAGAAATTCATGACTTGTTCACTGCTACACTACCAGTGGATAATACATAAGAGACACTAATAAATGCTTGAATGAATTAAAAAAATAAAATGATGTGAGGGAATGTAATCTGGAAACAAAATTCAATAATGAAGTCTAAGAGATTTTTGATATCAATGATAATTAAAACAGCTTGAAAGAATATGCATGAGAGCTCTCAGCACACGCTGGGAGGCATAAATCCATGTGGGACGCATGAAAGGAGATTTTGAATGATAATCAGAAGTAGGTTTTGACCACACTCATTACGAGTTCTTTAAAGCCTTGCTTCCTAAAGTGGGGTTTATAGTTCCCAGCATTACCTGGGAATTTGTTAGAGAGGCAGACACTTGACACAGTTCAAAATTATTGAATCAGAATATTCATTTTACCAAGCTCCCCAAAAGATTGGTATGCACATGAATGTTTGAGGAGCAGTGCCTTTGTGGATGATGGCACACTAAATTCAGAACCCAGAGCATATCTTTCTGATTTAAGTATGTACAAGTACACATAGAAAAGTGTGACAAGCTCTGATTTTAAAATTCTTCATAATAAACAAAGTACATTTTGGTGAAAACAGCAGCAGTAAATAACCCCAACAATAACTCTGTGACAGGTTTTGGTGGGGAGCACACCAATAATTAATGAGTTAATGTGTAGCATAATACTCAACGTTAAGCTATTAGTCTCAGTTCTCTAAATTACAAGATGGAATTGGAATTTTTTAAAAATGGATTTTATTGAAGTATAATTGATTTACAATGTTAATTTCTACTGTACAGCAAAGTGATTCAGTTATACACCCACAAAAATATATATGCATATTCTTTCTTGTTTTCTCTCCCATTGTAATTTATCACAGGATGTCAAATATAGTTCCCTGTGCTATACAGTAGTACCTCATTGCTTATTCATATGAGGGCTTACATCTGCTAACCCCCACCTCCCACTCCATGCCTCTTCCACGCCTCTTCCCCCTGTCAACCACAAGTCTATTTTCTACAACTGTGAGTGTGTTTCTAATTCATAGATAATCTCATTTGTGTCATATTTTAGCTTCTACATGTGAGTGATATCATATGGCATTGTCCTTCTGTTTCTGACTTACTTCACTTAGAGTGGTATCCTCTAGGTCCAGCTGTGTTGCTGCAAATGGCATCTCTCTTGTTCATGGCTGAGTCATATTCTATTGTACAGTGTACCACATTTCCTTTATCTACTCATCTGTTGATGGATGTTCAGGTTGTTTCCATGTCTTGGCTGCTGCACATGTATCTTTTCAAAGTATAATTTTCTCTGGATATACGCCCTGGAGTGAGATTGTATAGCAACTCCATTTTTAGTGTTTTGAGGAAACTTCATATAGTTTTCTGTACTGGTTACACCAATTTACATTCCCACCAACAGTGTGAGAGGGTTCCCTTTTCCTCACACTCTTTCCAGCATTCATTATGTGTAGATTATTTAATGATGGCAATTTGGACTGATGTGAGGTGGTATCTTATTGTATTTTTGATTTGCATTTCTCTGATAGTTAGTGGTACTGAGCAGCTTTTCATATGCCTATTAGCCATCTATATGTTTTCTTCAGAGAAATGTCTTTTTAGGTCCTCTGACTTTTTTTTTTAAATTGGATTGTTTGCTTTTTTGCTACTGAGTTGTATGAGCTGTGTGTATATTTTGGAAATTAAGCCCTGGTTGGTTGTATCATTTGCAGATTTTTTCACCCTGTCTGTAGGTTGTCTTTTTGTTTTGTTTATGGTTTCCTTTGCTGTGAAAAAGCTCTCAAGCTTGATTAGGTCCCATTTGTTTATTTTTGCATTTATTTCTATTGCCATGGGTAACTGACCTAAGAAAATATTGCTATGATTTATGTCAGAGACTGTTTTGCTTATGTTTTATTCTAAGACTTTTATGATATCATCTCTTGTATTTATGTCATTCAGCCATTTTGAGTTTTTGTATATGGTGAGAGGCTGTGTTCTAACTTCATTGATTTACATGCAGCTGTCCAACTTTTCCAATATCACTTGCTGAAGAGGCTGTTACGAGATGGAATCTTAATAAGTAGAACTTGTTTCATTCAACTTTCATTATAACCAAAACTGCATCCAAAATAATTTGAATATTAAAGATATATATATAAAGGCTTTGTTATTTTCATTGGGGTTTTAATTAAATACACATATATTTTTTTGCCTCTTTTTGTGCTTTAATGTTTTTCACATTGGAATTTCCCAGAGAATCATGAAAGAATTTTACTCAGTCAAGAAACCTGAAGGCATAAAATATTATGTATCAATGCAGTGGTACAGATTTATCGATTCTTGAAAAATCAGATAATTTTGAGCATTACTTTGCTAGCGTATGAGATGAGTGCCATTGTGTGGTAGTCTGAACATTCTTTGGCATTGCTTTGCTTTGGGATTGGAATGAAAACTGAGCTTTACCAGTGCTGTGGCCACTGCTGAGTTTTCCAAATTTGCTGGCAGATTGAGTGCAGCACTTTCACACTATCATCTTTCAGGATTTGAAATAGCTCAACTGGAATTCCTTCACATTCACTAGCTTTGTTCGTAGTGATGCTTTCTAAGGCCCACGTGACTTCACATTCCAGGATGTCTGGCTCTAGGTGAGTGATCACACCATCGAGATTATCTTGGTTGTGAAGCTCTTTTTTGTACAGTTCTGTGTATTCTTGCCACCTCTTCTTAATATCTTCTACTTCTGTTAGGTCCATACCATTTCTGTCCTATATCAAGCCCATTTTTGCATGAAATGTTCCCTTGGTATCTCTAATTTTCTTGAAGAGATCTCTAGTCTTTCCCATTCTGTTGTTTTCCTCTATTTCTTTGCATTGATCACTGAGGAAGGCTTTCTTATCTCTTCTTGGTATTCTTTGGAACTCTGCATTCAAATGCTTATATCTTTCCTTTTCTCCTTTGCTTTTCACTTCTCTTTTCACAACTATTTGTAAGGCCTCTCCAGACAGCCATTTTGCTTTTTTGCATTTCTTTTCCATGGGGATGGTCTTTAGCATCCTGTCTCCTCTACAAAGTCATGAACCTTCATCCATAGTTCATCAGGCACTCTACCTATCAGATCTAGTGCCTTAAATCTATTTCTCACTTCCACTGTATAATCATAAGGGATTTGATTTAGGTCATACATGGATGGTCTAGTGGTTTTCCCTATTTTCTTCAATATAAGTATAAATTTGGCAATAAGGAATTCATGATTTGAGCCACAGTCAGCTCCCAGTCTTGTTTTTGCTGACTGTATAGAGCTTCTCCTTCTTTGGCTGCAAATAATATAATCAATCTGATTTCTGTGTTGAACATCTTGTGATGTCTATGTGTAGAGTCTTCTCTTGTGTTGTTGGAAGAGGGTGTTTGCTATGACCAATGTGTTCTCTTGGCAAAACTATATTAGCCTTTGCCCTGCTTCATTCTGTATTCCAAGGCCAAATTTGTCTTTTACTCCAGGTGTTTCTTGACTTCCTACTTTTGCATTCCACTCCCCTATATTGATAAGGACATCTTTTCTGGGTGTTAATTCTAAAAAGTCTTATAGGTCTACATAGAACAGATAAACTTAAGCTTCTTCAGCATTACTGGTTGGGGCATAGACTTGGATAACTGTGATATTGAATGGTTTGCCTTGGAAACGAACAGAGATCATTCTGTCGTTTTTGAGATTGCATCCAAGTACTGCATTTTGGACTCCTTTGTTCACCGTGATGGCTACTCCATTTCTTCTAAGGCTTCCTGCCCACAGTAGTAGATACAATGGTTATCTGAGTTAAATTCACCCATTCCAGTCCATTTTAGTTTGCTGATTCCTGGAATGTTGACGTTCACTCTTACCATCTCCTTTTTGACCACTACCAATTTGCCTTGATTCATGGACCTAACATTCCATGTTCCTATGCAAAATTTCTTAGTAGTAAATAAATAATTTATGGTTTTTAAACTTATCAGTTAGCTAATAACAATGATAGTCTCACTGTAAAGATGTCAGTTGTGTAAACATTTTTTTCTTTGTCTTTCCTATGAGTATTCTCATCTCATAGCTAATTGACACCAACTATTTCAAATGTTAAGTTAAAGAGTTATCAAAAGCTGCAATCATTTAATAGGCCCACATGAGATGTGCGCATGCTCTTAGCAGTTTGAAAAGCGTGGACTTACCGCATAAATAGGTATAGTAGATGCAGTTATGTGGCTGACCAAGAATGAAGCAAACGGAAAAAATAACAAGAACCATCACTGAAATAGCTGTTAATGAAAATGCCAGTGGAATATTAAGGAAGACATTCATATTAGCAAGAGATAGTTAACTTGAAAAGTAATATGTAAGAAAAGAGAAGGAACAGAATCTATTCAGATTCTATTTTGTGGACCAGTAAAATAGATGGTGAAATGAAAGAACAGGGGAGTGTAATTCAAACAATTTTAAGAACACTATCAGATACAGTACAAATAAGGAATAAGAAAGTACAGAATAAAAATGAGGGCAAAACTTCCATACACATTAAGAAAGGTGTTAAAGAAATACACATCACAAATCTAAAACATTTTTTTTTCAGTCCTAGTTTTAAATAAAGCATATGTCACAAAGATATTTAATGAACAATGCAAAAATAGGTTTCTACTTATATGCAGTGCTGGATCTATTTTTCAAAACACAAAGGCTTTATTGACTGATAATTACAAATTCAATCTAGATCTCATCCACCATTTTTACTTTCAGTCCAGTAGGATGGAGGATTTAGAGGAAGAGAAGAAGCTTGTTTCCATTTAAGGAGACTGTACAGAAGCTGTACACTTCTTTCAAATAAATTTCATTGGCTAGAACTTAATCACATGGTAACATCACGGTATAAGAGAGATAGCCACTTGTGGTTTTATTTGGATAATCATGTCTATCTAATATTACAGGTCTTTATGACCATAGGAAAAAGAGAATAGATTCTGAGCTAAATCTAGCAAAGTGTTATTAGGGGCAGTGTATTGTGTTAGTCAGGAGAAGGCAATGACACCCCACTCCAGTACTCTTGTCTGGGAAATCCCATGGACAGAGGAGCCTGGTAGGCTGCAGTTGATGGGGTCGCTAAGAGTCAGACACGACTGAGCGACTTCCCTTTCACTTTTCACTTTCATGCCTTGGAGAAGGAAATGGCAACCCACTCCATAGTTCTTGCCTGGAGAATCCCAAGGATGGAGGAGCCTGGTCGGCTGCCATCTCTGTGGTCGCACAGAGTTGGACACGACTGAAGTGGCTTAGCAGCAGCAGCAATGTGTTAGTCACTTAGCCTTGTCCAACCCTTTGCAACCCCACGGACTGTAGCCTGCCAGGCTTCCCTGTCCATGGAGATCTCCAGGCAAGAATACTGGAGTGGGTTGCCATTTCCTTCTCCAGTTATTAGGAGAAAGAATGCAAATCTCAATTAGCATATGAAGAAATGAGTGAAGTGAAGTCCCTCAGTCGTGTCTGACTCTTTGTGACCCCATGGACCGTACTCTGTAGACTGTAGCCAGCCTCCTCCGTCCATGAGATTTTCCAGGCAAGAACACTGGAGTGGGTTGCCATTTCCTTCTCCAGAAGATTTTCCTGACCCAGGGATTGAACCCAGGTCTCCCACATTGTAGGCAGACGCTTTACCATCTAAGCCACCACAGAAGTAGAAACTAATATTTAAATAAGCTTCTCTCTTATAACCATATTCAGTTCAGTTCAGTTCAGTCGCTCAGTTGTGTCTGACTCTTTTCAGCCCCATGAATTGGAGCACGCTAGGGCCTCCCTGTCCATCACCGACTTCCGGAGTCTACCCAAACTCAATTCCATCGAGTCGGTGATGCCATCCAGCCATCTCATCCTCTGTCATCCCCTTCTCCTCCTGCTCCCAATCCCTCCCATCATTAGGGTATTTTCCAATGATTCAACTCTTCCCATGACGTGACCAAAGTATTGCAGTTTCAGCTTCAACATCAGTTCTTCCAATGAACACTCAGGACTGATCTCCTTTAGGATGGGCTGGTTGGATCTCCTTGCAGTCCATGGGACTCTCAAGAGTCTTCTCCAACACCACAGTTCAAAGCATCAATTCTTTCGTGCCCAGCTTTCTTCACAGTCCAACTCTCACATCCATACATGACCAGTGGAAAAACCATAGCCTTGACTAGACAAACCTTTGTTGACAAAGTAATGTCTCTGCTTTTAAATATGCTATCTAGGTTGATCATAACTTTTCTTCCAAGGCGTAAGCATCTTTCAATTTCATGGCAGCAGTCACCATCTACAGTAATTTCAGAGCCCCCCCTCACCCTCCTCAAAAAAAAGTCTGCCACTGTTTCCACTATTTCCCCATCTATTTCCCATGAAGTTTTGGGACCAGATGCCATGATCTTGGTGGCTCAGATGGTAAAGTGTCTGCCTATAATGCAGGAGACCTGGGTTCGATCCTTGCATGGGGAAGATCCAAGCTTAGTTTTCTGAATGCTGAACTTTAAGCAAACTTTTTCACTCTCCTCTTGCATTTTCATAAAGAGGCTCTTTAGTTCTTCACTTTCTGCCATGAGGGTGGTGTCATCTGCATTTCTGAAAGTGAAAGTGAAGTCGCTCAGTTCTGTCCGACTCTGACTCTTTGCGATCCGTGGACTGTAGCCCACCAAGCTCCTCTGTCCATGGAATTCTCCAGGCAAGAATACTGGAGTGGGTTTGCATTTCCTTCTCCAATCAATAATCTGAGGTTATTGATATTTTTCCTGGCAATCTTGATTCCAGCTTCTGCTTCTTCCAGCCCAGCATTTCTCATGATGTACTCTGCATATGCAGGGTGACAATATACAGCCTTGATGTACTCCTTTTCCTATTTGGAACTAGTCTTTTGTTCTATGTCCAGTTCCAGCTGTTGCTTCCTGATCTGCATACAGATTTCTCAAGAGGCAGGTTAGGTGGTCTGGTATTCCCATCTCTTTCAGAATTTTCCACAGTTTCATTGTGATCCACACAGTCAAAGTCTTTGGCATAGTCAATAAAGCAGAAATCTATGTTTTTCTGGAACTCTCTTGCTTTTTCTATGATCCAGCGGATGTTGGCAATTTGATCTCTGGTTCCTCTGCCTTGTCTAAAACCAGCTTGAACATCTGGAAGTTCACAGTTCACGTACTGTTGAAGCCTGGCTTGGAGAATTTTGAGCATTACTTTACTAGCGTGTGAGATGAGTGCAATTGTTCAGTAGTTCGAGCATTCTTTGGCATTGCCTTTCTTTGAAGAGTGGTAAAATCAGCAATAGACTCTCAATTGCTTGTTTTCCTATAGCTAATTTTGTTTCTCATAAATTAGACTCAGTGCTAAGTAGCTTTAAGGAACAGATTTGGAATTGGAATATTAAATTTTTTTTCCTTTATAACTTTACCAAGTGAATATGAGAACTTGTTATTCATATTAGCCAGTTTGTGTGTTTTCTTTAATTCTATAAAAACTTTTGAATAGTCTAAGTTTCAGCTCTTCTACCATCATGATATACTAAACTTTATTAGTCTTTAAAAAATAGATCTTTTGATTATATATAAATCACTAAAGCATGACAATTGTTGCCTTCTAGAGGAGTATATATAAGTTATGAAAAAAGAATAAAGCTCCCAATTTACTGGATACCTCATTTTTTTATAGTCAAATTGGTTGCATTGAAAAGGAAGTGAAAACACTTCATGTTAGAACATACACATTTCTTTTAATTTATCCCTCTAAAGTTATACAGTTATATCAAATACATGCCCTAACTTTATTCATTTTTACTAGATTCTACTTAAGTTAGAAAAGAGCTAGAAAAGACCTAAAATCAGCCCTTATTTCTCACTGTTTTTCTGCAGTTTCACAAGAACAGTGACAGCAGAAAGAATTATCTTGGCTTGCTGTTGTGCTTCTTAGAGCATGGCAAAACCCAGTCAGAGATAAAACAGGCAACTGTCCATCTGGAGTGGATTAAATAGTCAAAAGAATTTTGATCAATTAAATACATATAGATTTTTGTATGTCAGTGATAACTCAATATAGTGATTTAAAAAAAAAAATAAATGGAGCGACAATCATATTCTGAAAGGATCCTAACCCTCTTTGAGCAAAGCACATCTCTTTCTGCACTTTACCCCTCTTTATTGTATTTACTTACCCTTTCAGCTCAACTAGTAAAGTCTAGTTTTCTTCACACCTTTAAAAAAAGCAATTGTAGACTGCACAGGTCTACCATGACGTTTATAATATCTACTGTTGATTAGTGATTTATATATGTTTGTTTATAGGCCTTATTTCTTAGATTAAAGCTCATATTTCATTATATCACTGCTAAAATGAAATTGTATTCCATATAATGCAAAAAATAATTGAGTCATTAGTTGTAACTAATATCTGGGCACAAATGTTATATCAATTCTTATAAGAGAGGATCAAATATTTACAGAGGGAAATGGAATTCAGAAGGAGCATGCATGGTGCATACTCCAGAGAAGGAAATCCTATGTGAAATAGATAGAACAGTGATATCTTGGGCACTTATTTGATGCTTGGGTTGTTGACATGGCGTGACATTCAAGCAGGCACACCGAATTTTATGGAAAACCTTGCTTTACCTACAATTCTGTATAGAACATTTCCATACAGTTGAAATAATATACATGCCACTTTTTTTTTTTAAACTGAAGCTACACCAGCAGATGAATTTTTCTGTAGATCCATGTGAGCCCAATTTCTGATCCATGTATCATAGATTCTAATTCATGCAAAGAACACAGATTTTTAGATTATCTAAGTCCTGATGGGGGCTTCCCATGTGGTTCAGTGACAACATAGCCTCCTGACAGTGCAGGAGATGTGGGTTTGATCCCTGGGTCTGGAAGATCCCCTGGAGAAGGAAATGGCATCCCACCCCAGTATTCTTGCCTGAGAAATCCCATGGACAGAGAAGCCTAGCAGGCTATAGTCCATGGGGTCACAGAAGAGTTGGGACATGACTTAGTGACTAAACAACAACAAAGTCCTTATGCACAGATAAGATGATACAGGATTTCTTAGGATTTATAAAAGAAAATGGAAAATATAGATTTACCTTAGCATGCTTAGTTAAGTACATGAAAAAAAAAAACAAAAAAAACTATTTAAATAGTTTTCTACCCAGGAAACAACTGAGTTTGATAATACTGAAGGTCCTGTGAATTTTTTTTTTTATCATAAATTTAGCTTCGTGTCTTGTACACATCATTTTATATTTAAAAGATTTGAGGGCTTCCCTGGTGTTTAGTGGTAAAGACTCCACCTGTCAATGCAGGAGACACGGGTTCACTTCCTGGTTTGGGAAGATCCCACATCCTGCAGAGCTACTAAGCCAGCACACCACAACTATTGAGCCTCCCTTCTAGAGCCTGGGAGCCCACGTGCCACACATGACGCAACTACGGAGGCCCACATGCCCTAGAACTCGTGCTCTGTAACAAGAGAAGTCCCCGCAGTGAGAGAGTAGCCCCCATGTACCACAACCAGGGCAAACCCCACGCAGCAGCCAAGACCCAGCATGGCCCCCCAAAAATAAAGAAACAAAAGCTGATTGAACCTATTTCTTTATTTTATAAAGTGAAATATCAGCGCATAAACTTAGATCCCTCTACCTTTAAATGGAGAAGGAAATGGCAATCCACTCCAGTATTCTTGCCTGGAGAATCCCATGGATGGAGAAGCCTAGTAGGTTACAGTCCATGGGGTCGCAAAGAGTCGGACACGACTGAACGACTTCACCTTCACCTCACCTTTAAAAGAATTTTTTTTTTTTTTAATAATCTTGGGGAATAGTATTAAGATTTCAATTTTTTCTTTATTTTTTAAACTTTCTATAAAATTCAGTCCATGAAGAAAAATAATGATTCAAAGATCAATTTTTACAGAATGTGGCAAATAAGACACATTTGAGGCAATTTCAGGAAAATATATGAAACAGGTTAAAGAGAAGAAATCTGTTTTGTGAGGGCCACATGACTCAGTTGAAAGGAACATAATTAGAGCCGTGGAGGCCAAAACTCAAATCTTGAAGTTCCCAAATTTTTGTCTGAAGTTGGATTTAACAGAGCAAAGTGGTCAGGAAGAGCTCTGGAGCACAATTGAAAGTGAAAGTGAAAGTTGCTCAGTCCTGTCCAACTCTTTGTGACCCAATGGACTGTGGTCCATGGAATTCTCCAGGCTAGAATACTGGAGTGGGTAGCTGCCATGGGCGGAGTTCCTCACGTTGTCCCCCGGCAAACGCAAAGGCGTGATCAAGCCTCTGGTAGCCTTTCCCTTTTCTAGAGGTTCTTCCCAACCCAGGGATCGAACCCAGGTCTCCCGCATTGCTGGCAGATTCTTTACCAGCTAAGCCACAAGGGAAGCCCCTATTAGAGAGTGAGTGAATGAAGTCACTCAGTCGTGTCCAACTCTTTGCGACCCCATGGACTGTAGCCTACAAGGCTTCTCTGTCCATGGGATTTTCTAGGCAATTGTCCTGGAGTGGATTGCCATTTCCTTCTCCAGGGGATCTTCCCAACCCGGGGATTGAACCCAGGTCTGCATTGTAGACAGAGGCTTTACCGTCTGAACCACCAGGGAAGCCCCAATTGCCTATATTTAAATCCAGGTCTTCCTTTTATAGGGGCTTCCCAGGAAGCTCAGCTAATAAAGAATATGCCTGCAATACTAGAGACTGATGTTCAATTCCTGGGTCAGAAGATCTGCTGGAGAAAGAAATGGCAATGCACTCCAGTATTCTGGCCTGGAGAATCCCGTGGACAGAAGAGCCTGGCAGGCTACAGGCCATGGGTTTGCAAACAGTCGGACATGACTAAGAAACTTTCACTTTCACTTCCTCCTTTTATTAATTATTTGACCATTAGCAAATTTAGCTTCTTTGTACCTCAGTTCCCTCTTGTGTAAATATGAGTTAGGAGGATGAATGAGTAAATGACTTGTTGTTGCTGTTTATCTAGTTTTTAAGCTTATGACTAATTTCCAGGCAAGTCAGTAGTTAAGAATCCACCTGCCAATGCAGGAGATGCAGGTTCAATCCCTAGGTCAGGGAGATCCCCTGGAGTAAGAAATGGCAACCAATTCCAGTATTCTTGTGTGGGAAATTCCAAGGACAGAGGAGCCTGGTGGGGTGCAGTCCATGGAATGTCAAAGAGTGAGACATGACTGAGCACGCACACACACATACAGTGCTAGGAAGAATGCCTAGCACTCCGCGTCTACCACTATCTTTCTTATTTTCATCCCTGAACTACTGCCATTATGTTGTAAAGTAGTAAAGACATACAGCATTCAAAAGAAATGTTAAACTGTGGTTGGGAGGTATTGTGAAACAATTTAGTTAGGATCTTTCTCTTTAGATGGTATTTTTAAAACTATTTTAAAAGTATGAAAGCTCTCTTCTGTTAGAATCCCCATAGTCCTAGTATTGGAAGATAGGAGAAATATTAGGTTTTATCAGACATTCCTTAAAATGCAATGATTCGTTTTCAAGAATTCTCTAAAGAGACAATGCATTGAGGCCCTGCCCTGGGTAAATTGGTATATGTCCAGGAGGTCATTTGCAGGAGAAAAGGCTTCCTTGGTAGCTCAGATGGTAAAGACTCTCTGCCATACAGGAGACCTGGGTTCCATCCCTGGGTTGGGACGATCCTGTGGAGAAAGAAATGGCAACCCACTTCAGTATTCTTGTCTGGAGAATTCCATGGACAGAGGAGCCTGGTGAGCTACAGTCCATGGGGTTGCAAAGAGTCGGACAGGACTTAGCGACTTAACACACATGAGCATCAGTGATCTTGGTACACTGGACCTAAGGAAAAGAGCTGGCCTCTGAGTGGCCCTGAAAAAGTGACCTGCACTCTACTTACTAGTGAGCATATTTAACTGTGAAAATGCTGCTAGATAGAGTCTGGTGTCCAATGAAATATGAAGAAAAAGGCAGGACAGACTGTTCTATTCTAGTTCATACCCCTTACTCTGCTGTTAAGATGATACAGTGAGTCAAGGGTTAAGAAGCAGCATGACCTTTTCCCAGGTGGTTGAGATTTGAGTCAGACACAGGAAGTGAGAAGAATAGGGAGACAGCCATTAAAAATTTAAGTCATTCCACCAATTCTCAGTTTTGTTTACTGCTACAATTTCTAATCCTAGATCATTGGCTGATACAAAGCAGGTGCCCAATAGCATCTGTAGATAAATGAATGGAGACCTTATAATCTACAAATTATAAATTTCTCTTGCAATTTTAAGATGTTTTTGACAATTTAATTGGAACTTATGCTACAGCACTTAAATATTTTTCAAATATATTTTAAAAATATTTTTCAGCTTGATAATTTTCCAGTTTATCAGAAAGTGCAGACTTACCTCTTTCTGTCTTACTTGTTTTAAGCTGCTTGTGATTAAGATCACATTAAATATTGAAAGAAGACAGTTTTTAAAGAATATGTATGAGTAATGTTTAAGTAAAGAATACTTTGTGAAGCAAATAATTAAATTTTCTTTTTACATTTTTTGCCTAATATTTGGATCATATTATACGCTGGGAGGGATTGGGAGCAGGAGGAGAAGGGGATGACAGAGGATGAGATGGCTGGATGGCATCGATGGACATGAGTTTGGGTAAACTCCGAGAGTTGGAGATGAACAGGGAGACCTGGCATGCTATGATTCATGGGGTTGCAGAGTCGGACACGACTGAGTGACTGAACTGAACTGAACTGAACGGATGGTCTTTAAAATGTGTCTTTGCACTTTTCCTTGTTTTTCTCTAAAGAGCGGTGTCTGCCATAGTAAACCAGGCAGAGCTTTGAGAATATTATCAGATTAAAATATCTACAAAAACGGATGCTATTCAGGGAAATGGGGCTGTGCTTTTTCTTTGGAGCCTATTCAGGATTAGTTAACACTAAGGAAATGAGACAATATTTCTGTTGTTCACACATACCACATTTGTCACAAGCAGTAAAGTAAAGCTTCACATTGGCAACAACAGAATTTGGCCTGGCATTTCCAGCCCTGATGCTCTCAGCTGCATGGTACAGCCCCCAGTGAAGTGAGCATGTATTGTTGTCTCTTGCCAAGACCAGAATTTTGAACTGTAACCAGGAAGAAGTATTTTCCCCATTTATATGCACACTGATAATTAGGCTGAAGGAAATGAAGTGCATAGAATGGAAATTGAGATTTTGTTTTTTTAATGTGAACTTGTTCAATACCAGCTCTCACTCTTCTGACAGATGGATTCTTCTTGGCAGATGATTATGCAAACTGTTCCTTTCGTGCTGTCTACATGAAATGTATTCTATAAACACACTGAAGCATCGTTCTCCTCTGAGTCTTCAGTGCTTGGAATGTATTAGCACCATGATGACTTGGAAGACAGGATTCCAAAGTGTCTGAGAGTAGAAGCTGGGGAATACTCGTGTGATTACCTTGGTTCTTTCAAGGGCCATGGTAGGTAATAATGCGTGTCCCTTGACATTTTAAAAGGAAATGAACTCACAGATAATAGAGGAAAATCCAAACAAGCAAATTGTAAATAGTTTTTAATAAGTGTTTTAACAGATACCACAAAACTAAAGCATTTGGAAAGCAGTGCTCAGGCACATTTAGAATGCATGGCAAGCGCTCACAGGAGTATCCTGCCTCTCATGATCTAATTTTCAGGGTCATGTTTTCTCACGATTTAGCAGTTTTGTAATGATTGTTCTAATAGTTCAATTACCAAGAGACCTCCCTCTTTATATTTCTGCAATCAGGGATAGAAGACCCGACACAGTAGTCCTTTTGCAAGCCAAATTTTAGTGGAAATCTTCTTGAGGAACTACTATTACTGTTACTGCTACTAATATAAACACACACACAAATCGTTGTTTTAGGGGAAAAGGTTAGACAGTATTAACTGAACCAGTTAATTTGTGTTAATTAACCATTTCTGGGCATTCACTTGGGTGGTCTGAGAGTGCTACATCACACGTTCGCTGGATCTTTGGGAGGCTCACCCACACTCTGGTCTGTCACCTCACCTAAAATCCTGAAAGCTACTCTTCCTGAAGGCATTATTAGAACTTCAATATTTCTTTCTTATCAACTGCTATTTTAAAAGTTTTTGTAGAAGAAAAGGGTGAAGGGAATGAAGATGAAAGCTTTTGACATCCATTCAATAAGGGTTTGGGGCTTCCCTGGTGGCTCAGAGGTTAAAGCATCTGCCTGCAATGTGGGAGACTCAGGTTCGATCCCTGGGCTGGGAAGATCCCCTGGAGAAGGAAATGGCAACTCACTCCAGTATTCTTGCCTGGAGAATCCCATGGACAGAGGAGCCTGGTGGGCTACAGTCTAGGGGGTCGCAAAGAGTTGGACACGACTGAGCGACTTCACTTTCACTTTCACTTTCAATGACATACAGGACGCTAAGGGGAAGAATTCCAGTGGTCATGTATGGTTGCGAGAGTCGGACCATTAAGAAAGCTGAGCAGTGAAGAATTGATGCTTTTGAACTGTGGTGTTGGAGAAGACTCTTGAGAGTCTCTTTGACTGCAAGGAGATCAAACCAGGCAATCCTAAAGGAAATAAGTCCTAAATAGTCATTGGAAGGACTCATGCTGAAGCTGAAGCTCCAGTACATTGGCCACCTGATGCAAACAACTGACTCATTGGAAAAGACCCTGATGCTGGGAAAGATTGAAGGCGGGAGGAGAAGGGGATAACAGAGGATGAGATGGTTTGATGGCATCACCAACTCAATGGACATGAGTTTGAGTAAACTCTGGGAGTTGGTGATGGACAGGGAGGCCTGGTGTTCTGCAGTCCATGGGGTCACAAAGAGTCAAACACAACTGAGTGACTGAACTGAACTGAACTGAAGAGGAAGAAAAGAGATTAAGGACTATATTCTTTGGATTCCACGTGTATGATATACTGTCTGAAAATTAGATTTTTTTTTTTTTTTGCTTGAAACAGAGTATAACCTTTTATGTTCCTCTAATTAAAACTGTACATCTCAAAAGGATGACATATGATTATAGATGTTTCTGAATAAGTGTAGTGGACAGCAAGTTCCTTGAATCATGTGGAAGAGTGGAAGAATGTGTGTTTGTGTGTGTGTAAAATTATCATCTAACTCAAAATGTTGTATGTGAGACCAGCTCCCATGCAAAGCAAAGACAATCATGAGAAATACTAAAAATACAACTGAAGCCACATACTGGGCACTTTTTAGGGTGAATTATGGGTTTTGATGTTTCCAATTAATCACTACACATTTAAGCAGCCAACTCTGGTTCTTTGGTTTGTGACAACTAAACCAGCATTATAACTATCTAGATGTTTGGCTTGTAGGTGTAAAACATCATTGTTATAGACCAGTTATTGAAATATAGTTCAGTTAGAATCTAGTTTCTTAATTTGGTGGATCCATATTTGGAGAAACAATAAGAAAAGCATTTGAGGATATAAAGAATTAACTCATTTACTTCTAGTATTCTTTTCTTTTATTACTACATGATCAGATTCTCTTCGATAGTCAAAGTTAGTAGAACAGAAATTGTCATTTATTCAGTTAATATGTATTGAGGCAATGTTTTGTGTGCAGCAGATATAACAAAGAACTAAGCAAACAGATTTCTTTTTTTTTTTTTTTTATGTAGCCAGTATTCTACTTTGAGTGAGACTAGATAGATACAGATAAGTATAGAAATAAACAATGAAAGTATATATGTGATGGATTTGAGAGAATAAGAATACCTAAGATGGGGATTCATGTCTTATACTATTGCACTTAAGTGAATACCAAATTCGCTCAGTCGTGTCTTTGCGTAGGTACTAAGCAACCCTGCAAGATTTGTGTGAAGATAATTCCACATGGAGAGAACAGACACACTCTACTGTGAGGATATTCTGGGGTTCCAGTTTTCCAATACTTTTGCTACCTGATGCGAAAAGCTGACTCATTGGAAAAGACGCTGATGCTGGGGAAGATTGAAGGCAGGAGGAGAAGGGGACGACAGAGGATGAGACGGTTGGATGGCATCGTCGACGCTATGGACGAGTTTGTGCAAACTCTGGCAGATATGAAGGACAGGGAAGCCTGGTGTGCTGCAGTCAACGGGGTCACAAAAAGAGTCGGACATGACTGAATGACTGAACAGCAAACAATTGTCTACTTTTATGAAATAAACAATCCCCAAACTTAGTGGCTTGAAGTATGGGTTTTAATTTGCTCGTGACTTTGTGGATGAAGAAGACAGGATGGGTTCTGTGTTGTGCACACTTCTGTTTTACGTACTGTCACCTATGGTGACTCAGTAGGGCTGGGAGATCTATTCACATTTCTGATAAGTTTGTACTGGCTGATGCCTAGAAGCTGAGCTGGGGCTGGTGGTTTGGGCCTCAACTCTTCCTCATGTGGGTCTCCCCAAGGGCTTGCTCAGCTTCCTTGTGGCATGATAACCAGCATCTAGGAGTGAATGTTCCTAGAGACAGGAAGCGGAGGTGTCCTGTCTCTTAACATGTCACTTCTGTCATACTCAGAGTAGTCATAGAGCACACAGACTCAAGAAAAGTAGGTGCAGATTATAACTGTTAATTGTGGGAGAAATGCAAAGAATGTATGATCATCTTTAGTCTGTCACAGTTAGCCTTTTGTCCAAAAATTATTTACATTGCGTCCGTATGCACAATACATTCACCTCTCCAAACCCAAATTTTGTATCCCAATACGGTATCAGGTTTAAGACAGGATCCAGGATTTCATATTGCAAATCAGGTTTAGGGGTTGAGGAACCTTCTCACATGGAAGAGTGAGTTGGTTCTGACTGCGGGCTGGGAGCTTAGCCAGGTTAGTCCTCTCCAGGAGGCGGCTGTGGCTTTCTCACAGCATGGTGGCTGACTTCCAAGACTGAGTCTTCCAAGAACATGGAGTGGAAGCTGCCAGTCTCTACAGGCCTGGGGCAGAAACTGGCACAGCACAGCTTCCAATATATTCCATCAGTCAGGGCAGTCACAAAGCCTATCCAATTTGATGGGAGGAGCCTCAGGGGATTCGTGACTCTCTTTAATTTGTGTATCTGGTATTCTCATAGGGCAGAAAATGAATACTCAGGCAATATCCCATACTGTCATTTGTGTGATTCTCATTTAAAATTACATCCTTTCAAAAACTCAGAAAATGTAGATAGTGCTATAAATGGTATCTTTGAGTTCAGTTCAGTTCAGTTCAGTTCAGTCGCTCAGTCGTGTCTTTGCGTAGGTACTAAAAGATGTCTCTGAAAACTGTAAAATCACTTTCAGTTCAGTTCAGTTCAGTCGCTCAGTCGTGTCTGACTCTTTGCGACCCCATGAATTGCAGCACGCCAGGCCTCCCTGTTCATCACCATCTCTCGGAGATCACTCAGACTCACATCCATCGAGTCAGTGATGCCATCCAGCCATCTCATCCTCGGTCGTCCCCTTCTCCTCCCGCCCCCAATCACTCCCAGCATCAGAGTCTTTTCCAATGAGTCAACTCTTCGCATGAGGTGGCCAAAGTACTGGAGTTTCAGCTTTAGCATCATTCCTTCCAAAGAAATCCCAGGGTTGATCTCCTTCAGAATGGACTGGTT
>SJYT01047171.1:101569-188114 GCA_006410635.1 Cephalophus harveyi | reverse complement strand
GAAAAAGTTGGCTTAAAGCTCAACATTCAGAAAACGAAGATCATGGCATCTGGTCCCATCACTTCATGGGAAATAGATGGGGAAACAGTGGAAACAGTGCCAGACTTTATTTTTTTAGGCTCCAAAATCACTGCTGATGGTGACTGCAGCCATGAAATTAGAAGACGCTTACTCCTTGGAAGAAAAGTTATGTCCAACCTAGATAGCATTTTCAAAAGCAGAGACATTACTTTGCCGACTAAGGTCCGTTTAGTCAAGGCTATGGTTTTTCCTGTGGTCATGTATGGATGTGAGAGTTGGACTGTGAAGAAGGCTGATCGCCGAAGAATTGATGCTTTTGAAGTGTGGTGTTGGAGAAGACTCTTGAGAGTCCCTTGGACTGCAAGGAGATCCAACCAGTCCATTCTAAAGGAGATCAACCCTGGGATTTCTTTGGAAGGAATGATGCTAAAGCTGAAACTCCAGTACTTTGGCCACCTCATGCGAAGAGTTGACTCATTGGAAAAGACTCTGATGCTGGGAGTGATTGGGGGCGGGAGGAGAAGGGAACGACCGAGGATGAGATGGCTGGATGGCATCACTGACTCGATGGATGTGAGTCTGAGTGATCTCCGCGAGATGGTGATGGACAGGGAGGCCTGGCGTGCTGCGATTCATGGGGTCGCAAAGAGTCGGACACGACTGAGCGACTGAACTTAACTGAGCTTAAGTTATGGGCTTTGCATGTGGTGCTATGGATAAAGAACCCACCTGCCAATGCAGGAATTATAAGAGATGTGGATTTGATCCATGGGTCAGGAAGATCCTCTGAAAGAGGGCATTTCAACCCACTCCAGTATTCTTGCCTAGAGAATCCCATGGACAGAGGAACATGACAGGCTACAGTCCAGGGGGTTGCAAAGAGTTGGACATGACTGGGTATAACATAACTCTTAAGGTATAACATACTTTCAAGAAGCAATCAGAGAGACAGTGATAAAATGAAAACTGCTCAGAGTTTCCAAAATTTCTTTCCAGATATGAGGGATCTGAGTCACGTTAAATAAGCATAGGAATCAGCAACTAAAGGAAAGAATTTTCTAAGGCCCTATTTTTAGCTATTTGGAAAATTATAGCAATGATCTTATAAGTTGTTCTCTTCATTGACCCATATAAAAAGATAATAGTGATAAAACAGCTGAAGGAGTGTAATCATTAGTCCTTAGTGAGACCTGTGCCCTTGCTTAGTGACTGTCTAGATTTATGCATTTTGCTTATTCAGCTGGAAAAGCATATCAGACTCTTAATCCTAAATGCAGAGGAGAGAGAAAAACCCTATGCTTTGGAAAATATGAGAGAAAGAAAATTAAATATTGACTGAAGAAGAAAATTTCTAGTTGGATGGGAAAAGTTAATTCATTATGGAATAGAAAATGAGGCCATATCTCAAAGTGGTCTCAAATGCACAAGCATTTAGTAGTCATATTTTTCCATTATGGATTGCTATGTATGGCAGGGTAAATTTTTCATTTTCCCTATGTATGTGTAGCTATGTTACATGCTTTTTCATCTCTGCTGTTATTTTATAAATGGACTAAGTAGAGCATACTCCTGGTAATATGCATCCAAAGTATCTGTTTCTAACTGTAATAATTATGTAAAAAGAGTTTAGTGCTTTTGCTTACATTTGCCTGAAACTCACATATCCAGATCTTTATTTTACCTTATGTCTTATTAACCTTTTTTTTTTTTTTTTAAATTTCACATTTCACAGCCTGACTCCTCATGCAATGCTCTTTCATATCTGCCCCTATAAACTTTAGGCCCTCTCTCCTGAACTACAAAGTAGTCTTTAGCTGTACTGAAGTTTTTTATTCCTTGCTTAGATGATCTGATGTGAGTATGCTAGCATTGGAATAATAAGAACTTGCAGAGTAAAAAAAAAAAAAAAAAATCCATGCATTGGAGTTTACCCTAACATAAAATATAAATCTTATCTTTTGAGAACAACAATATACATAGTAGGAATAAAAACAAGAGCTTTAGTTCTATTCATTGTATCAAAATCATTATATATTAAGATTTTTATTTTATGTGTTAAAATTCTTAATCTACCTGAGCACTATAATATCTTTAATTTGTTCATTATTTTTAGTCAACTTGCACAATTACTAATGGAATTTTCTCCATTATTGACTTCACTGATGACTCAGCTGTACAAAATCCACCAGCAATGCAGGAGACTTTGGTTTGATCTCTGGGTTGGGAGGATCCCCTGGCATGGGAAATGACAACCTGCTCTAGTATTCTTGCCTGAGAAAACCCCATGGACAGAGGAGCCTGGTGGGCTACAGTCCATGGGGTTACAAAGAGTCGACTGAGTATGCACACACATACTCCATTATCAGGTATAAAATTGTGGAATTTGACCTGGTTCCTTCCTACTTACTGCTTGAGACTGAATCCAATTCTGCAGTTATCACAGATGTGATAAAATTTTTAATTGACTTTAACCGTCAAATATTATTTTAAACATAGATGAACTGAATCTACCATAAAACCTTTTTGCTGTAGTGGTAGTCTTTCTCAGCTTGCAGGCTTCATCAAAAATGTTTCAAGGTCATTTTCTATTATAGGACATTGGAGAGCACAGGTAATTGGAATTTTGGATAGTTAACAGTTCCTTTTTGGAAACATAGGAGGCCTTTTTACTAGAGAGGGAGCCTATGAAGTTGTCAGTATTTGAGAACAACAGAAGCTCTTGAATCTATTTTCAAACTGCAGTTTCAGTGACCTTTCTGAAGCACAAATAAAATGTGAGCATATCACTACTCTACTTAAAAACGTTCATGGGTTCTATAACCCCTAAAGTAAATTCCAAATTCCACAGCATAGTTTTCAAGTTTAAAATGTGTTTCCTAATTATTTCTCCAACTAAGTATCCCACTCCCTGCCACTTGTTTGCTGTTCTTTCCACAACAAGCAGCTTGCAGTTTGTCATTCTTAGGCCATTGCATGTATGCTTTCCCACTGCCTTAGCAACTCACCCACCATGTCTTCTTCCCTTCCCCAAACATGCACTTAGCTTCTGCTGTTTTGTTTGATTTACAAATATCTGCTCAATCTTTTTTTACCTTTGTGATGAGTTATCTGACCACTGTCTCCTCTACATACAAAACTGAACAACTGGAATTGTCCCCTTTTGAACCTGGAATAAATAAAGAGGAAGGAAAAGCAGGCATTTTAATCAGCAAAGTAATGTCTCTGCTTTTGAATATGCTGTCTAGATTGGTCATAGTTTCTCTTACAAGAAGCAAGCATTTTTTAATTTCATGGCTGCAGTCACCATCTGCAACAATTTTGGAGCCCCCAAAATTAAAGTTCCATCACTTCATGGCAAATAGATGGGGGAACAATGGAAACAATGACAGACTTTATTTTCTTGGGCTTCAAAATTACTGCAGATTGTCACTGCAGCCCTGAAACTGAAAGACGCTTGCTTCTTGGAAGAAAAGCTATGACCAACTAGATAGCATATTAAAAAGCAGAGACTAATTTACCAACAAAAGTCCATCTAGTCAAAGCTATGGTTTTTCCAGTTGTCATGTATGCATGTGAGAGTTGGACTATAAAGAAAGCTGAGTGTTGAAAAACTGATGTTTTTGAACTGTGGTGTTGCAAAAGACTCTTGAGTGTCCCTTGGACAGCAAGGAGATCAAACCAGTCAATCCCAAAGGAAATCAGTCCTGAATTTTCATTGGAAGGACTGATGCTGAAGCTGAAACTCCAATACTTTCACCACCTGATGCGAAGAACTAACTCATTAGAAAAGACTCTGATGTTGGGAAAGATTAAAAACAGGAAGAAAAGGGGATGACAGAGAATGAGATGGTTGGATGGTATCACTGACTCAATGGACATGAGTTTGAGCATGTTCCAGGAGTTGGCGATGGACAGGGAGGCCTGGAATGCTGCAGTCCATGGGGTCACAAAGAGTCGGCACAACTGAATGGAATTGAGAATTTTGTATAATTTTGTAAAATATAATTTTACAAATTATATTTTTATAATTTTTTAAATTTTATAATTTGTATAATTTTAATATAATATAATTAAAAAAATTTGTTTTGAAAGAATGAAAGTCATTGTTAAAGTATATATTTAATCTTTAAATGTGTTTGCACAGGACATCAGTTTTTAAACTTTATTATCAATATCAAAATGCTAATACTAAAAAACTGAGCCCTAAAGCAGCATAACTAAAGGATACATATGGTTAAAATTACAGCAAAGGACAGTTATCTTAATTCATTATGATTTTTGTGGAACAAATTCAAGTATTTCTTTTTTTTATTTTTTTTAATTTTATTTTTACTTTATTTTACTTTACAATACCGTATTGGTTTTGCCATACATTGACATGAATCCACCACGGGTGTACATGAGCTCCCAATCCTGAATGCCCCTCCCACCTCCCATCCCATATCCTCTCTCTGGATCATCCCCGTGCACCAGCCTCAAGCATCCTGTATCCTGTATCGAGTATAGGCTGGTGCTTCATTCTTACATGATAGTATACATGTTTCAATGCAATTCTCCCAAATCATCCCACCCTCACCCTCTCCCACAGAGTCCAAAAGTCCGTTCTATACATCTGTGTCTCTTTTGCTGTCTCACATACAGGGTCATCATTGTTTTGGGTCATCATCAAGTATTTCTTTAAATTATGTATTTTATATTTACATTATGTGGATATTTTGGAAGTAGAAGACATAATTTTGATCCTTAAAAACATTATAGTTTGGCACGATGGCTTCATAATACAGGGAAATGGCACATTTTGGAGACAGAAATTCTAGGGGTGAAATCTTGACTCAGACAATTCCTAGCTATAATAATTTGAGCAAGTTGCCCTTTCATAAGGCTCAAGGTCTTCACCTGAAAAAAATCAGGATAAAATTACCTACCTACCAGGATTTTTGTTGTATTCTTCTCATCCTCTTTTGTAGCCCTCTCTGTGTTGACTGGTAGTTCAAGCAAGAGAGCTTATTCCATAAATGTCTATTCTCTTCTGCTCTTTTTCTCTCTCTTCACATTTGCACACGTGATTCCACGACTCACATCTTTATTACTACATATTCACTGATGAATCCCAAGATTACGTCACCAGGCTCGACTGTGAAACTTCTGAGTCTGAAACTTCTTTCCCACCATACATAGTCACTTGGTTCCACAGGTGCCTCATACTGAAACTGCATAATTCAGTTCCTCATTTTCTGCTGTGCTTCACTCTCAAGCTTTTACTCAGTGATACCAATACTGATACATTTATCATCACTTTACCAGAAAAATCTCTCCAAATGGAACTTTATCCCTGACAGTTCTCTTAACTCTCCTCATACAACAGACTTGCATGGAATATGAAGATGCCATCCACCAGTATAGTCATGCTTGGAAACGAGAAATCAGACTCTCACCCTTCAGGTTAAAGCTTCCAAAATATCCTGCTTCCCAGAGTATATTTGTTATCTTAGTTGGACATGATAAGGCCATATATGAGCAGGTACCTACTTACATCAGTGGTCCTAGACATTGTTCCTCTCTCTTTTGCAATCCAGGAACATGAAGGGTTTGGAATTAACTTGTTTTTTTTATATGGACTTCTTTAGTGGCTCAGTTGATAAAGAGTCTGCCTGCAATGCGGGGGACCTGGGTTTAATCCCTGGGTTGGGAAGATCCCCTGGAGAAGGGAATGGCAGTCCACTCTAGTATTCTTGCCTGGAGAATCCCGTGGACAGAGGAGCCTGATGTTATTACAGGCCACGCTGTTTCATAGCTCTACACGTGCCTGAACTTTTCCTTCTTCTTAGAATATCTTTCAAGTCTTCTCTGGGATTCAGTCAAAGCATCTTTTTACTCAGAAGGGCTTCTCTGGATCTCTAGGTTGAGTTTAGCTCTCCTCTTCTTTAGCACCTATCACATCTTCATGGAATTATTTGCTTATATACCTACTGTCATCCAATGGTCAACATACATGGTCGTGGTATTTGAAGGGCAGCTTTTTGTCTCTTTTATTTTATGTCCACTCAGCATCTAGCAAACTACCCACCAGTATTTGGTGGCACTAGGCTGTTCAGCAGTTGGCAGCATGCAGACTGAAAAGTGATTGTTAGAAGCAGCTGGGGTGAGGAACTTTGTCCAACTCTATCACCATTAATTACTTTCAAAAATCATCCCATTAAATATATCAGCTTAGTAAAAAATAATTGTTACTAGACAATGGTAGATTTTAGGTAGATTCCTTAGGCTTCAAATTCCAACCAGAATGTCACTTAAGCCCTTTGGGTCTGCAAATTGTGGATATGTCATTGAACATTGATTATGATAATTACTTAAAACCAAAATAATTCAGTTGCTTTTTAATAAAATGGTTAGCTTCTTTTATTATAATCATCATACTGAGATTTACCACTGTTCTATCACAAATTACTTTTAGTTGCAAAATTGTAAAGGCAAGAAATTGATACTATCAAAATGGTAAAAAGTTATTCCACAATTATCTGTTTGAAGTAACTTAATTTCTGAAGATATATCCTCTTCATTATTTAAATAATGTTCCACTACCAACAGAATGCTGTACTGTTTACAGATATGATAGTAAGACCAAAATGGAACAAAAATGGACCAAAAAGAAAAAAAAAAAGAGTAATGTAACAACCCTGCAACTCTAAACTTAAATTACTTTCTGCTAACCTTGCCATTTATATAAACAAATGCCATTTATATAAATATGAATAATCATATTTTGTTCAATTAAACTTTTTTCTAGACAAAAATTTAATAAACATCCATTGCCAAAATCTCAAATAGCCATTTAAGTTCATATTATTTGAGTCAAAATCTATTTTGGTTCAGTATATCTAAGTGTAAACAGGGAATAAAAATAGCCTCTTTTTTTTAGTTGCTTTTAATGTTTCATCAAAGAAAATTTTTCAGTGCCTCAATACTTACCAATGGGTTATTTACTCTGCAAAGGAAAAATAACTTTACAAAGCCTGCCACATTTTTTTTTTAATAGTCCTAAATGGAATAACAACTTACATTGAGTTCATTGTCAGCTATTGTTAAGGAGATACCTATTTGAAGAAGGATAGGGCTCAACCAACGATGTGATTCATGGACTTCAATTCTCCATTTATAAGAAGGTATCAAATAGAACCACTAAATTAATTACTTGGGAAAAAAAAGAACAGAGTAATTTTAACAAGAAGAAGGAATAAAGAAAAGAAGTAATTATTATAGTCCTGTAGCCCTTGTCTTGATTATAAAGAACAATTTTTTATCTATTATGAGACAGTGTGCCTTGTTTACCTCACCCTAACCTCAGACATGCAGATGACACCACCGTTATGGCAGAAAGTGAAGAGGAACTAAAAAGCCTCTTGAGGAAAGTGAAAGAGGAGAGTGAAAAAGTTGGCTTAAAGCTCAACATTCAGAAAACGAAGATCATGGCATCCAGTCCCATCACTTCATGGGAAATAGATGGGGAAACAATGGAAACAGTGTCAGACTTTCTTTTTTGGGGCTACAAAATCACTGGAGATGGTGACTGCAGCCATGAAATTAAAAGACGCTTACTCCTTGGAAGAAAAGTTATGACCAACCTAGACAGCATATTCTAAAGCAGAGACATTACTTTGCCGACTAAGGTCTGTCTAGTCAAGGCTATGGTTTTTCCAGTAGTCATGTATGGATGTGAGAGTTGGACTGTGAAGAAGGCTGATCGCCGAAGAATTGATGCTTTTGGAGTGTGGTGTTGGAGAAGACTCCTGAGAGTCCCTTGGACTGCAAGGAGATCCATCCAGTCCATTCTGAAGGAGATCAGCCCTGGGATTTCTTTGGAAAGAATGATGCTAAAGCTGAAACTCCAGTACTTTAGCCACCTCATGCGAAGAGTTGACTCATTGGAAAAGACTCTGATGCTGGGAGGGATTGGGGGCAGGAGGAGAAGGGGACGACAGAGAATGAGATGGCTGGATGGCATCACTGACTCAATGGACGTGAGTCTGAGTGAACTCTGGAAGTTGGTGATGAACAGGGAGGCCTGGTGTGCTGCGATTCATGGGGTCGCAAAGAGTCGGACACGACTGAGCAACTGAACTGAACTGAACTGAATGGGGACATCTTAATATGTTCTGAATTTCTGCCAAAGAACACAATCCCAATATACTGAAACAAGTGACCATTTACTGATGTAAATGATTCTATTGAAGGCACATTTATTTGGCTTCAACAAGCAAATAATTAGAGTTGATCACAAAAATCATAATCAAAATGTTTATTCATAGTTTTGATTATTTCTTTCCAAAAATGTTATTTCCTAGTTAAACTTTTAGATATAAGATTCATCAGCAATGATGCTTTTTAAAACCTAGGCTTCAGTTCAGTTCAGTTCAGTTGCTCAGTCGTGTCCGACTCTTTGCGACCCCATGAATCACAGCACGCCAGGCCTCCCTGTTCATTACCATCTCTCAGAGTTCACTCAGACTCACGTCCATCAACATATTTAAAATGAAGATGAGACCACTTATTAAAATACAAAAACAAGAAATTATACGATACACCATGGAATGATTTCAAACTTACTTGATTTATAAAAAATGAAAACATATGATTTAAAATGTCAAGCTTTGGGTAGATGAACTAGCGTCCCATAATCTATCATCCAAAATAAACTACATTATTTAGGAAGTTTGTGAAGGCAGACAAGCTAAAATCATACTTCATAAATGAAAAGGTTTATACTAAAGTTAAAATTAATGTCATGAACTCAAAGTGACATTTTAAAGATATATATGTGGGCTATTGTTTTTTATTTAGTGCTATGAAAATGGCTTCATATTTTCAAACTCTGCTTTCAATTGTTGTTAAAATCACTTGGCCAGTTAAATAAAATTGATGAGCATTTATGTAAACAGTATTGATAAATGAAAAAGAAAGTTATTGAGAAATATATGCAGGGTGATATTATGTAGAGGGAGACAATAAATGTGTATGCATATAAAATGTGAATTAAAGGGATCTTTCATATTATATGCATATATACTATGAATTAAAGGAAATTGTCATATTGCATGTCCATTGTTTTTAATTTTTTTAAATGTTCAACATAAATTACCTCTGAAATTAGAAAAAAAGCCTTTTTTTTTAAGTAAGATCTATATATATGCAAATAATAAAACTCAGTGAGATTTCCTTGATACTTTCTCTAAAATTCACCCACTTTACATATTCCTCCTTCCTTTATTCAATTTTTTCTCCTTGAAATCATGCATCATCTCCTTGGAATCATGCATCATCTCCTTTGAAACATGCAAAATAAGATATTTTGCCTTTTTATCATGTTTATTTTCTGACTTCTCATTAAGAATATAACTCAAAAAAAAAAAAAAAAAAAGAATATAACTCCAGGAAGGTAAAGATTTTTATCTGCTTGTTCACTACTGAATATCTGGAACCAAAACTTTGACCTATAATAAGAGGATGCTTAATGAATGAATGGGCTTCCCTGGTAACTCAATGGTAAAGAATCTGCCTGCTGTTCAGGACATGCAGGTTCAATCCCTGGGTCAGGAAGATCCCCTTGAGAAAGAAATGGCAACCCACTCCAGTATTTTTACTGGAAATGTAAAAATACTGGAGTATGTAGTATGGAAATCCCATAGACAGAGGTGCCTGGTGGGCTATAGACCATGGAGTTGTAAAAGAGTCAGACATGATTTTGTGACTAAACAACAAATAAATATATATTTAAAGTTTTATTCATTAATGCATTCAAAATGCATATATGTACATACTAATATATGCATATTTATATTACATAGAGAGCCATGTCCTCCTACTTTTGTCTAATTCACTACCTGCTTTTAAAGAAGGAAAAAAAGAATACCAAAAACAAAAATTTCCAAACCTCATGAAGAATGCTGTTTATGTAAATAACGTCTATTTTTATAACACATGGCAACACCTAGAGAGTACTCTGTGAGAGCATTTGAAAAGTAATCTCTGAAACCAAGCAAGAACAAATGAGGCATTTGATATATTTATGATTATAGGCATAACTGTTGCTGCCAAGTAGACATATATCTGATTTTTCAAAATGCATTTCATTTATATTATAGTCTTTGAAAATAAAGCACTTTTCCATGATGCTCTGTTTGTATCCTGCTGAGGGCAAATGTATATCTGGAATCAAAAATATGTCAGACATAGGGAAAGTTGCCCTTTGTCAGAATCATAAGGCTTTTGAATTTAATCTATGAAGTTGATTCACAAGTACTCTTTATTTGCCTACAGAGTTAAAAGTCTGCAATGAAGATTGTGGTTCTTGAAGTCAGAATCACAGGCTGACTGTTATATACATATATCAAGAAGATGCTTCCTGGTTTTCTGACCTTGCTAAAGCATATAATTTGAACAGTTTAGTGAAAAATTATTAAGAACCAACTATGTACAAGACACTGTGGTAAATCCTAGGGAGGAATACAGAGATGAGCACCATACAATTCTTCCCAGTAATACATTACACCTAGATAGCATTTTCAAAAGCAGAGACATTACTTTGCCGACTAAGGTCCGTCTAGTCAAGGCTATGGTTTTTCCTGTGGTCATGTATGGATGTGAGAGTTGGGCTGTGAAGAAGGCTGATCGCCGAAGAATTGATGCTTTTGAAGTGTGGTGTTGGAGAAGACTCTTGAGAGTCCCTTGGACTGCAAGGAGATCCAACCAGTCCATTCTGAAGGAGATCAACCCTGGGATTTCGTTGGAAGGAATGATGCTAAAGCTGAAACTCCAGTACTTTGGCCACCTCATGCGAAGAGTTGACTCATTGGAAAAGACTCTGATGCTGGGAGGGATTGGGAGAAGAGGATGACCGAGGATGAGATGGCTGGATGGCATCACTGACTCAATGGATGTGAGTCTGAGTGAACTCCGAGAGATGGTGATGAACAGGGAGGCCTGGCGTGCTGCGATTCATGGGGTCGCAAAGAGTCGGACACGACTGAGCGACTGAACTGAACTGAACTGAATACATTTCACCACTGCCATCCACAACAGCTGTTATTTTTAAAGCACCCTTAATACACCAGACACTGTATCTTGAAATATCCCTTTTGGACAATGTATTGTAGTCATCATTTTACATTTTTAGAAGAAGTCTGAGTTTCAGATAGGTTAAGTAGTCATTTTAAAATTACTTGATGTTAATCATCTCTTCTGTATGCTCAATCATGTCCAATTCTTTGTGACTCCATGGACTGTAGCCTGACAGGCTCCTCTGTCTATGAGATTTTCCAGGCAAGAATACTTGGCTGGGTTGCCATTTCCTTCTCCAATCACCTCTTGGAGTATATGCCTATTTCTATGAGAACTGCTTCCTCACCTATAACAGATATGATTTACACTTGCATGTTCATGTGTGATCCTTTTGTTGGACTAGGAATAGGCACCAGAATTCACCTAGACTATTATTGTTCTCTTAGGAATTTGAAATTGGGATTGAGTGAGTCCAGTTCATTTGACCAGACTACTTAAAGTCACCTGAAATAAAGTCAGGATCTGACACTTTATCTGCAAGGAGAAGTAGAAAGTACCTGTCTGTAAGGAGAAGAAAGAAGCAAGTTTGTAAAGAAAAATAGAGGTGAGCTACCTTTTGAGAGTATTTTGATTTTCTTTGGTTAAAGTAAGTTACATTTGATTATTGGTGACTTTCTTATTTTGAGAAAGTTCTAAGGTCTAAGTTCAAAATCATTGACAGCTATGTGGTAGTAACTTGCTAGTATTCAATTCAAGCTTCCAAATTAGTGTGCTATTGATCATATGTCAAATTATTAAAAATTTTAATGAGGAATTAATTTATTTAATATGCCCACTCACTTTTCTCTATGCTGATACATGTTCATTGTGATTGCCAGTTTCCTTTATACATTTTGCTACATAAAGTCATTCATGAACACTGAAGAAACCATTATATATCAAATTTGGATCCTCTTTTGGGTGTATAATTTTAATATTATGTCATTTTTAGTTCAACACTATCATATATGTGATCTATCATTTATCTTATAGGAAAATAAAATTTTACAATACTGAACCTAAGGATCTATAGAAATTATTGACTAAAAGATAATATTGGAATATTTAGAATGTATAAATAGCCATGTGTTTATGTCAACTGGGAGATTTAATGCACACAAATGTTTTTAAATTTTACTTCTGTTACAGATTATTTTCACAGTACATATGGGAGAAAGCGGTACATTTGAAACACTACTGCTACTTCTGGTTGCTTACTGCTGCTGCTACTAAAATCACTATTACTACCACCAAATCCACCACCAAATCCACCACCAAATCCACCACCACTACTGTGACTAACACTTACAGTAATATTCACCTGTGACAGCACTGTTACAAAAATTAGCTCAGAACTCTGGACGCCAAATCAGGCATTAGTTCATACTGCTCATATTTAAAGTTGGTACTCTATTATCTTGGGTTTGGGCAAGTCACTAAAACTGTTGGAAAGAAGTTTTCCTTTATAGTATAATTTCAGAACTTTTATAAAAATTAAATATGATGAAGCACATGAAAGTGCTTTCTGAAACGTACACCATTATACACATTTAATCATTTATGCTATGCTCTAAGTAAATGCTTACCATTAGGGTTATTAACTTTAATTAATAGTATAAAAAGTTACACCCTTGGTATTTGGGAAGTTATAATTTGTCCTGCAGTAATCAATTATAAATAGAAATTTCTACTGTTTCTATTTTCCAGTGTATTTATTTTTCACTCACTAAAATGATCAGGCAATCATCCTGAAAAGATACAGAATAGCTACACTATTATTTCAGTAACTTTTATACATGTGTGACACATTTGAATTGCCATCTCCACCAGTATACCCAAGGTTGCCATTTGGTATAATGAATTCCTGAATTTCTTCAATATGTTTCACATCTATCCACATGAAATGAAAATTTCTGTTCTGTAATTAATGATGCAGTAAGGGCTTCCGTGGTGGTGCAGAGGTTAAAGCGTCTGCCTGCAATGTGGGAGACCTGGGTTCGATCCCTGGGTTGGGAAGATCCCCTGGAGAAGGAAATGGCAACCCACTCCAGTATTCTTGCCTGAAGAATCCCATGGACAGAGGAGCCTGGTGGGCTACAGTCCACGGGTCGCAAAGAGTTGGACACGACTGAGCGACTTCACTTCACTTCATACTCCTTTTAAATAAGGATCTTATCAGCCTGTATAACTAATGATAGAGTCATATAAATGACCAGTTGTCATCATTAAATTTACTAACCACTGTGCTATCATCAATTCCAATTAAATCCTAAATATGTCTCTCACCAACCTGTAAACACATTTTCTAATTGGGAAGTACCGTCATGAGTAAATTTAATGGTGCCAAGTTGAACATTTAAGAGATTTAGTAGCTTAGTGAGAAATCATCTGGCTTTGAAGATATTCCTTGTTCTATCCCTGACATTTATTTCAGTTGGGAATACCCATTTGATAAAGATCGTTAGAGAAACATACGCTAACTTCATACAAAGCAAGTTCAATAGATTTAGCAGTGATCATAGATATCGTTTTGTGTTGGCAGAGCAACTGAATTCAAGTTATGAAACCCCAAAAGGAGATATTGGATAGTCAGCATGAATAGGTCAGACAAATAAAATTATCAAGAGTTTGATCCTGGAGAATTTTTTTTCCCATAATTTAGTGAAAAACTTTGGACAGCCATCTGGCCTTTTCTTATTTTCTTGTTTCCTTTAAGCACCTAGAATACTGTCAAACATGTAGCAGAGGTTTGTTGAAGAAATGAACCACAGAATTAGCTCGATTTCAGTATCATTTTCTTGTTTGAACATCTTTGAAAGCTGAGGATTGTCAATAAAAACAATAGCATCTAATATTTATTGAGCTAATTATGTCCTGAGGGCTGTAAGAATGTTTTACATGATGTATACTTTGACACTCACAATAATAAAAAATGATATCAGCCAGGATTTTATTTAGACCTAAACCAGACACCATTATATCAAAATGGAAGGAATCAGGGTCTTCAGAACAATTTAAGTGTTGGAGATGCGATGGTTTCCAGGAATGACTCCAAGCCTGTAATTGAACCGGACCATTAAAAGTAGCCAACACTTTGCCACAACTGCCTTCAACAGCCTCAGTCAGAGCTGCAGACATTTCCACATTTTTACTAACCAGCAGAAAACAGCTAAAGCAGCTGGAAGATAGCCTCTGTTCCATTTATACTTTCCAAATCTTTTTTCATCCATCAATTCAGCTGCAAGAAAGTCTAGAAAATGTTGTTTTTAGCTTTTTCTGCATAGGAAGGAATGAGGGGAAATGAGTAGGAAAAGATTCTGAGTGCCACATGTGTTCATCACAGACTTTTTTATTCGAATTTCTGGGCACAGAAATTATGAACCAGGTCATTCAGGTAACTTGCTCAGGATGATAGAAATACCTTGCAGTAAAGCAGGGGTTCCAATCTAGGTATATTCATAGATTAAAATGCTAGGATAGGCAGTAGAAAGAGCAATGTGAGAATTTCAGAATTTCAAGGGCTTATGTTAACAAATGGAAGATGTCTTTATTATTTCAGAATAGCCACAGCCTATAGTATTTAGGTCACAGTGCAGAGGGAAAAAGAATGGCTCATGGACCATAGTCATACAGACTGTGATGCAAGTCACAAATGCCCTATACATAAATGCTAATTTTGGTGAAGAATACTTAAGTTGTGAGGAAAAGAAGGGGCTCTTGATTAGAAAAATAGATGATTTTCCATTTGACCAGGATAATTGTTTTTCATCCTTCGTGTATTTAACAAGACATATTATCTTCTTAACTGTTAAAACTAGTTTACATGTCTTTTATTGTTCTTATACTTGTGCCAATCAAAAAACATAAAAAAGAAAATGTAAGCTACTTGCTTATTGCTATCTGTGTGCCTTACAAATTAAGTTCCTTGAGGGCAGAGACTCTACTTTGATAATAAAATAGCACAAACACTGGCACAAAATATAGTGATAATAGAAACTGATCTGTATTTTAAATGGATACATTTTGTAGGCAATGTGCTGATAAATTTTACATGTATTATCACATTTATTTCTGATAATAACTATAAATAAGGTAGCATCATTTTCATGATTTTACATAGAGGAAAATTTTAGACTTTGAGAGGACGTGAAGCTCAAGGTCATGACTAAAGTGTCTTAGAACTGGCATTTGAATTGCAAGCAGGCTGACATTAGAATGCTTACTTTTAATGTGATGCGAAAACTGTATTCTATCAACTTTAAAAAACATGAAAATTATGACAAAAATCTGAAGCATTTCATTTTGCTTTATGAAAGTTTTAATCATGAAAATTTATTATTTATTCAAAGAAGAGAAGTTGATTAGCTCTAAAAAGATGGATAATGGCATCTGTGTAGACAAAATGAATGAAAACAATTATTTGCATAATATAGAAGATGAAAACAAAGTAGCATAGAAAACAGTTACTTTTTTTTACATTTAACTATGTTGGTCACTGTATTTGAAATTTAAATATGTATTATTTCCCCTAATCTTCCCAAAAGAACTGTTGACTAAACTGATGCTGAGTTAGACATGATCAGTTCACTTCAGTCACTCAGTCGTGTCCAACTCTTTGAGACTCCATGGACTACAGCATGCCAGGCTTCCCTGTCCATCACCAACTCCTGGAGTTAACCCTAATTCATGTCCATTGAGTCACTGATGCCATCCAACCATCTCATCCTCTGCCATCCCCTTCTCCTCCCACCTCAATCTTTCCCAGCAACAGAGTCTTTTCAAATGAGTCAGTTCTTCACATCAAGTGGCCAAAGGATTGGAGTTTCAGCTTCAACATCAGTCCTTCCAATGAATATTCAGGATTGAGTTTCTTTAGGATGGACTGGTTGTATCTCCTTGCAGTCCAAGGGACTCTCAAGAGTCTTCTCCAACACCAAAGTTCAAAAGCATCAATTCTTTGGTGCTCAGCTTTCTTCACAGTCCAACTCTCACATCCATACATGACTACTGGAAAAATCATAGCCTTGACTAGACAGACCTTTGTTGGCAAAGTAATATCTTTGGTTTTTAATATGCTATCTAGGCTGGTCATGACTTTTCTTCCAAAGGGCAAGCATCTTTTAATTTCATGGCTGCAGTCACCATCTTCAGTGATTCTGGAGCCCCCCAGAAATCAAGTCTGTCACTATTTCCACTGTTTCCCCATCTATTTGCCATGAAGTGATGGGACCAGATGCAATGATCTTAGTTTTCTGAATATTGGCCTTTAAGCTAACTTTTTCACTCTCTTTTTTCACTTTCATCATGAGGCTCTTTAGTTCTTCTTCACTTTCTGCCATAGGGTGCTGTCATCTTTATGTCTGAAGTTATTGATATTTCTCCTGGCAATCTTGATTCCAGCTTGTGCTTCATCCAACCCAGCACTTCTCATGCTGGAGTGGTGGCTGCATGTCACTGGAGCTGCCATGAGGAGATACCCCACGTCCAAGGTCAGAGAAACCCCAGCAAGATGGTAGGATAGATGAATTCACTTTTAGAATCAAATCCCTTTCCTGCCAGAGATGTTGAGAGGGCTCAAATAAACCTTTTGCATACCAGGACCCAGAGACCCCACAGAGACTGAGACAGAACTATGTCTGACCATCTCCTGTGGAGGTGCGGGTCCGCAGTGGACTGCTGCAGGATCAGGGGCCCTGGTACAGCAGACCTGGGTATGGCATAAGCCCTTGTGGAGGAGGTAGCCATCATCTCCACCA
The DNA here is from genome assembly GCA_006410635.1 of Cephalophus harveyi. Taxonomy (NCBI): domain Eukaryota; kingdom Metazoa; phylum Chordata; class Mammalia; order Artiodactyla; family Bovidae; genus Cephalophus; species Cephalophus harveyi. The sequence continues at coordinate 171,243 of SJYT01047171.1, read as the reverse complement.
CAGAGCTGCCAGAACTTACACAGGACTGGGAAATAGACTCTTGGAGGGCACAAACAGAACCTTGTGTGTGCCAGGACCCAGGAGAAAGGAGCAGTGACACCACAAGAGACTGACTCAGATTTGCCCAGGAGTGTCCAGGAGTCTCTAGCAGAGGTGTGGGTTGGTGGTGGCCTGCTGGAGGGTTGGGGTCACTGAGTGTAGCAGTACACGTATGGGATCTTTTGAAGGAGGTCACCATTATTTTCATTATCTCCACCAGTGTTTGGCTCCAGGTAAATAGCAGGAAGGGAGCACAGCTCTACCCATTAACAGAAAATTGAATTAAAGATTGATTGACCCTCCCATCAGAACAAAACACAGTTTCCCACTCAGTTTCTCCCATCAAGAAGCTTCCTTAAGCTTCTTATCCTTCTCCATCAGAGGGCAGACAGACTGAAAACCACAATCATGGAAACTAACCAGTCTAATCACATGGACCACAGCCTTGTTTAACTCAATGAAACTGTGAGCCATGGTATATAGGGCCACCCAAGATGGACGGGTCATGGTGGAGAGTTCTGATAAAACATCATGAAGTGATGGGACCAGATGCAATGATCTTAGTTTTCTGAATATTGGCCTTTAAGCTAACTTTTTCACTCTCTTTTTTCACTTTCATCATGAGGCTCTTTAGTTCTTCTTCACTTTCTGCCATAGGGTGCTGTCATCTTTATGTCTGAAGTTATTGATATTTCTCCTGGCAATCTTGATTCCAGCTTGTGCTTCATCCAACCCAGCACTTCTCATGCTGGAGTGGTGGCTGCATGTCACTGGAGCTGCCATGAGGAGATACCCCACGTCCAAGGTCAGAGAAACCCCAGCAAGATGGTAGGATAGATGAATTCACTTTTAGAATCAAATCCCTTTCCTGCCAGAGATGTTGAGAGGGCTCAAATAAACCTTTTGCATACCAGGACCCAGAGACCCCACAGAGACTGAGACAGAACTATGTCTGACCATCTCCTGTGGAGGTGCGGGTCCGCAGTGGACTGCTGCAGGATCAGGGGCCCTGGTACAGCAGACCTGGGTATGGCATAAGCCCTTGTGGAGGAGGTAGCCATCATCTCCACCACAGAGCTGCCAGAACTTACACAGGACTGGGAAATAGACTCTTGGAGGGCACAAACAGAACCTTGTGTGTGCCAGGACCCAGGAGAAAGGAGCAGTGACACCACAAGAGACTGACTCAGATTTGCCCAGGAGTGTCCAGGAGTCTCTAGCAGAGGTGTGGGTTGGTGGTGGCCTGCTGGAGGGTTGGGGTCACTGAGTGTAGCAGTACACGTATGGGATCTTTTGAAGGAGGTCACCATTATTTTCATTATCTCCACCAGTGTTTGGCTCCAGGTAAATAGCAGGAAGGGAGCACAGCTCTACCCATTAACAGAAAATTGAATTAAAGATTGATTGACCCTCCCATCAGAACAAAACACAGTTTCCCACTCAGTTTCTCCCATCAAGAAGCTTCCTTAAGCTTCTTATCCTTCTCCATCAGAGGGCAGACAGACTGAAAACCACAATCATGGAAACTAACCAGTCTAATCACATGGACCACAGCCTTGTTTAACTCAATGAAACTGTGAGCCATGGTATATAGGGCCACCCAAGATGGACGGGTCATGGTGGAGAGTTCTGATAAAACATGGTCCACTGGAGAAGGGAATGGCAAACCACTTCAGTATTCTTGCCTTGAGAACCCCATGAACAGGAGGAAAAGGCAAAAAGATAGAACACTGAAAGATGAACTCCCCAGGTCTGTAGGTGCCCAATAGGCTAATGAAGATCAGTGGAGAAATAACTCCAGATAGAATGAAGATGGAGCCAAAGCAAAAATAACACCCAGTTGTGGATGTGACTGGTGATAGAAGCAAAGTCTGAAGATGTAAAGAGTAATATTGCATAGGAACCTGGAATGTTAGGTCCATGAATCAAGGCAAATTGGAAGTGGTCAGACAGGAGATGGCAAGAGTGAACATCGACATTTTAGGAATCAGTGAACTAAAATGGACTGGAATTGGTAAATTTGACTCAGATGACCATTATATATACTACTGTGGGCAATAATCTGTTAGCAGAAATGGAGCAGCCATCATAGTCAACAGGAGTCCGAAATGTAGTTCTTGATCTCTGTTCATTTCCAAGGCAAACCATTCAAAATCACAGTAATCCAAGTCTTTGCTCTGACCAGTTAATGCTGAAGAAGCTGAAATTGAATGGTTCTATGAAGACCTACAAGAGCTTCCAGAACTAACACCCCCCAAAAATGTCCTTTTCATTATAGGGTCTGGAAAGTAAGAGTCGAAGTCAAGAAATATCTGGAGTAACAGGCAAATTTGGTCTTGGAATACAGAATGAAGCAGGGCAAAGGCTAACAGAGTTTTGCCAAGAGAATCCACTGAGCATAGCAAAGACCTTCTTCCAACAACACAAGAGAAGACTCTACACATGAACATCACCAGACGGTCAATACCAAATCAGATTGATTATATTCTTTGCAGCCAAAGATGGAGAAGCTCTATACAATCAGCAGAAACAAGAACTGGAACTAACTGTGGCTCAGACTATGAACTCCTTATTACCAAATTCAGACTTAAATTGAAGAAAGTAGAGAAAACCACTAGATCATTCAGGTATGACCTAAATCAAATCTCTTGAGATTATACAGTGGAATTGACAAACAGATTCAAGGAATTAGATCTGATAGAGTGCTTGATGAACTATGGACAGAGGTTTGTACAGGAGACAGGCATCAAGACCATCCCCAAGAAAAAGAAACGCAAAAAAGCAAAATGGGTGTCTGAGGAGGCCTTACAAATAGCTGTGAGAAGAAGAGAAGTGAAAAGCAAAGGAGAAAAGGAAAGGTATACACATTTGGATGCAGAGTTCCAAAGAATAGCAAGGAGAGATAAGAATGCTTTCTTCAGTGGTAAGTGCGAATAAATAGAGGAAACCAATAGAATGGCAAAAACTAGAGATCTCTTCAAGAAAATTAGAGATACCAAGGGAACATTTCATGCAAAGATGGGCACAATAAAGGATACAAATGGTATGGACTTAACAGAAGCAGAAGATATTAAGAAGAGGTAGCAAGAATATACAGAAGAACTATACAAAAAATATCTTCATGACCCAGATAATCACGATGGTATGATCACTCACCTAGAGCCAGACATCCTGGAATGCAAAGTTGATTGGGCCTTAGGAAGCATCACTATGAACAAAGCTAGTGGAGGTGATGGAATTCTAATTGAACTATTTCAAATCCTAAAAGATGATGCTGTGAAAATGCTGCAGTCAATATGCCAGCAAATTTGGAAAACTCAGCAGTGGCCACAGGACTGGAACAGGTCATTTTTCATTCCAATCCCAAAGAAAGGCAATACTAAAGAGTGCTCAAACTACTGCACAGTTGCACTCATCTTATACACTAGTAAAGTGAAGTGCAGTGAAGTCGCTCAGTCGTGTCCGACTCTTTGTGACCCCATGGACAGTAGCCTACTAATTTAATTAGAGATATTAAAATTAGAATTCAGTTTTATCAACTGATAAGATACATAGAAACAGAAATACAGAAAGGTTTATGTTCTTTAATTCAATATATATCAAGCATACAAACAGGGTGAAAAAGGGAGATGAAATTTTTTTTACTGAAAATTTTATAATTAAGTAGAGATAATATTTAAATCCAGGGATATAATTGCTGCTGCTGCTGCTGCTGCTGCTAAGTCGCTTCAGTCATGCCCAACTCTGTGCGATCCCAGAGACGGCAGCCCACCAGGCTCCCCCGTCCCTGGGATTCTCCAGCAAGAACACTGGAGTGGGTTACCATTTTCTTCTCCAATGCATGAAAGTGAAAAGTGAAAGGGAAGTCACTCAGTCATGTCAGACTCTTCGCAACCCCATGGACTGCAGCCCACCAGGCTCCTCCATCCATGGGATTTTCCAGGCAAGAGTACTGGAGTGGGGTACCATTGCCTTCTCCAATAATTGTTAGTTTATGTATAATATGTAGCCATTTCTACTCAGATATCGTGTGGTTCATTTGAAGATTCCATAAATATTCATTTTTTTAAGTCTTAAAGAAATTCAGAATCTATTAAAACTGTCTGTGGTAGGATTGCCAAAAACTTTCTGTAGCTTTTAGTATTAAAATATCCTAAATCTTAGACTTTAATGGCTTCCTAATTACACGTACAAACTGCCCAACTGTTTCATAACAGAAATGCTGTAATGCAATCCACTTCTTGACAGATGCTAAGCCTCAGAAATTTTTTTCCCCTCTATTGTTGATTTCACAAAGCAGTGTACACTCAGTTTTTTTCAGGCTAAATACTGTCACTGTTATATTTTGTAAAAATAAAGCATAATGCTGAGTTCAAAAACCCACTTTTATGGTTAGGCCCTTCTTAAAACAACATAATACTACAGCTCTTACTCTTAAAAAAATATCTGTCATGAAGATAGAAAACTCTGTAACCCCTTTTGTAAATAGACTTTGAGTTACTAATATCCTAACCTTGGCTTATATAAGACTGGCAGGTAATGGTAACGTAAATAAGGGAAATGGCCAGGTATTGGAGAGTATGGGAAAAGAGGAATAGGTATGGGTGACCATAGCAAATTGAAGATGGTGTACCATCATTCTACTCCAGTCAGTTTTGTTATTGAATTTGGAAATACATAATATCTGTGAACTTCCTTGATTTTTCTAATATTGAGTAGAACTCACAAGGCATACCTGTGGGCCACTAGCTGGTAAGCTTTGGCTTTTATCCCATCAGTTAATAAGAAAGATACAAACAGTAAGATACTCATTGTCATCCCAATCCACAGCTTGGAAACTAGAGACCAAGAGGAACATGGATTGAGCAATAGGAAACGCAGTCACTTTCTTATTTCACCATGTTATCATGCTTTGTTTTTTTAAAAAATTAATTAATTAATTTTAATTGGGGGATAATTACAATAGTGTGGTGGTTTCTGCCATACATTGACATGAATCAGCCATGGGTGCACATGTGTCCCCCAATCCTGAACCCTGCCTCCCACCACCTTCCCCACCCCATCCCTCTAGATTGTCCCAGAGCACTGGCTTTGAGTGCCTTGCTTCATGCATAGAACTTGCACTGGTCATCTATTTTACATATGGTAATATACATGTTTCAATGCTATTCTCTCAAATCATTCCACTCTCTTCTTCTCCCACAGAGTCCAAAAGTCTGTTCTTTACATCTGTGTCTCTTTTTCAGTCTTGCATATAGGATCGTCATTACCATCTTTCTAAATTCCATATATATGCATTAATAAACTGGATTGGCATTTCTCTTTCTGACTTCACTCTGTATAATAGATTCCAGTTTCATCCATCTCATTAGAACTGACTCAAATGTGTTCCTTTTTTATAACAGTAATATTCCATTTTGTTTATGTACCACAACTTCCTTATTCATTTACCTGCTGATGGACATCTAGGTTGCTTCCATGTTCTAGCTATTGTAAACAGTGCTGTAATGAACATTGGGGTACACGTGTCCCTTTCAATTCTGGTTTCCTCGGTGTGCATGCCCAGCAGGGGGATTGCTGGGTCATAAGGCAGTTCTATTTCCAGTTTTTTAAGGAATCTCCACACTGTTCTCCATAGTGGCTGTACCAGTTTGTGTTGCCACCAACAGTGTAAGAGGGTTCCCTTTGCTCCACATCCTCTCCAGCCTTTATTGTTTGTAGACTTTTTGATGGCAGCCAATCTGGCCAATATGAGATGATACCTCATTGTGGTTTTGATTTGCATTTCTCTGATAATGAGTGATGTTGAGCATCTTTTCATGTGTTTGTTAGCCAATTGAATGTCTTCTTTGGATAAATGTATTTTTAGTTCTTCGGTCCACTTTTTGATTGGGTTGTTCACCTTTCTGGTATTGAGTTAGCATGCTTTGGTATTTTATTGAACTCTTCAGTTAAATTAAAAATCTCAGAGAATGTACTTTTTAAAAAGATAGATTAAAGCCTAGGCATCTTGCAAGGACTAATCATTTCAACTCTTTTAAAGGGATTATTGTTCATGTAGTTGAACTTTTAAGTAATAATGGTTATCTCAGTGTGGGGTCAAGCTATGTAAATTATCTGAAGACTCTACTTTTGAAAGTAATGTATATATCCAGAATCCGTCACTGCTATGTACTTCTATGGAATGGAAACACATATTTTACCTTATATTACTAGGAGTGAGAATTTATGATACTACCACTAAGAAAACATTTATTGATAGTTCAGTTCAGTTCAGTAACGTTCGACTCTTTGCGACCCCATGAATCGCAGCACGCCAGGCCTCCCTGTCCACCACCAACTCCTGGAGTTCACTCAAACTCATGTCCATCGAGTCGGTGATGCCATCCAACCATCTCATCCTCTGTTGTCCCCTTCTCCCCCTGCCCCCAATCCCTCCCAACATCAGAGTCTTTTCCAGTGAGTCAACTCTTTGCATGAGGTGGCCAAAGTATTGGAGTTTCAGCCTCAACATCAGTCCTAATTAGCCAAAAATGGACTCAAAATATTCTTTTCATAATGCATTATCATTGAACTTGATTATATATACTTTTTCTCAAGACTATAAAAAGAATACCAAAAAAATTCAAATAGAATTGAATTTTTTCTTCATGCATTTAGGCATGATAAGTACAAATGGTACCAAAAATAATACCCAAGTATGGCAAAACCAATACGGTATTGTTAAGTAAAATAAAGTAAAAATAAAATTAAAAAAAAAAATAATGCCCAATATCAATGTTTAATACTATAGTCTTCTTTATTGATAACACTTTAAAGCCATGAGAACAGTACATGCCTTGTGATTACTGAAAGGTTACAGAGACCTGATTTTTGTCTGTCATTTATCTGTCATGATGATGTGTTAAAACAGCGTGGGACTATACCAGACAGACTTGAGACTTTATAAACCTCATTGAAGCTTTATATTTATGAAGCTCCTACTTTATAAGTTCATCGATAATTGGATGTGATTAGGACTGGAGTGTAGCATTTATTATAATTAGTTTTAAGTGTATTACTATTTTGTGTTATTAAAAGATAAAACATAATAATTCAGAAATTGTTGGCCAAATAATAAATTATCTTTCTTTGATCTAATGCTTTATGTGGCTATTTGAAAAATGATATAGCATTATTGATTTCTAAAAACATTTTATCTCTGGGATTATAAAGCAAACACATATACATATTTCAGGGTGGTTGGCTATTAAGTTGAGCATAATTTTTTACAAGATGGATATAAACTGAGGTCAAACACCCCTGCTAAATCATTTATGTTTATCAGGCAGTATGCTACTGTTTCAATACACGATCTGTGGAGCCTGGGAAAACAGCAGTCACAGAGCCAACAACAGAGTGGTCTCCAAAGACTTTACTCATGTATTACTATCAGTAAATTGCTTTAGCCCATTCACACACACAAACACACTTATAAATTTTTATTTGTGTATGTATATATTTGTGTATCTCCACCACTATACCAGTATACAAAATATATGCATTATAAACTATATATAAATTAGGGATTAAAATGATTATGCCATACATGAAATAACATTTTCTTGAATTAATTTCATATAATTAGGTTAAAGAACTTTCTTCCTCCAATTAGATATGATGACTTATGTGTCATCTTGTAAAATTTGTTTGTTATTTTCTGGTGCAATTTTTCAAAGATTTAGTCCAAATTTAGGTAGTTCTACATCTGGTTTTAATGGCTGTCATAACTAGAAAGATTATTTCACAAAAATAGATGCAAATGGAAGAAATGTATCCTGTGTTGTGCATGCTAAATAAATTTTATTCTATCCTTCATTAATGCAAAAATGTTTGTCAAAATCTGGTTAATACTTTCCTTGAAATTAAATTGTAGAGCCTATCATTTGAAGGCAATTAATTTAATTTTTTAAAGAAATTGGTTGAAAACTTAATGATGCTCAATCTTTGGGCTTCCCTGGTAGCTCAATTAGTAAAGAATCCATCTGCAATGCAGGAGACCCTGGTTCAATTCCTGGGTCAGGAAGATCTGCTGGAGAAGGGAAAGGCTACCCACTCCATTATTCTTGGACTTCCCTGGTGGCTCAACTGGTAAAGAATCCACCTGCAATGAGGGAGACCTGGGTCTGATCCCCGAGTTGGGAAGATCCCATGAAAAAAGGAAAGGCTAACCACTCCAGTATCCTGGCCACGGACTCTATAGTCCACAGGGTTGCAAAGAGTTGGACAAGACTGAGCCACTTTAAATGGTAACCCTCTCCAGTACTCTTGCCTGGAAAATCTCATGGATGGAGCAGCCTGGTAGGCTGCAGTCCATGGGGTCACTAAGAGTCGGGCACAACTGAGTGACTTCAATTTCACTTTTCACTTTCATGCATTGGAGAAGGAAATGGCAACCCACTCCAGTGTTCTTGCCTGGAGAATCCCAGGGACAGGGGAGCCTGGTGGGCTGCCGTCTATGGGGTCACAGAGAGTCCGACACGACTGAAGTGACTTAGCAGCAGCAGCAGCAGAGCCACTTTCACTTTTCACTTTCAATCTTTGAAGATTTGTTATACAGGATAGAATATTTTGTTTCTATTTTTCTGGGTTTGATGATTGAAGAGACTTGCAACTAATGTAAAATATTTTCAAGAATAGAATTATGTAATGCTTGAAATATGTCCAGATAGGTTTCTTCAAGTCTCCCCTATGCCTCATGGTAAGCACAACTGAAACACTTGGATATTACCTATTAAAAAAAGCATACAACTTTTGAGGGAAGAGAGACATGGACTGGTTTGGAAACCTGAGGAACAACACAATACAGAGTTATTGAACTTTATTTTTTTTTCTGGCCTCATATATTTAAGACTTCACTTGGAAGAAGCTGACAATCTATAAATACCAATGAGTCCAGACAACCTCTCTGCCAAAAGCCTGCTCTTTTCAGCAAAGGGATCAGGAAAGCGTCAAGCTAGCAAGACAGAAACTTTTAGATGCAAAGAGCCCTACTGCAGTTAGACACCACAGAAAACACTGTCCTACCACCCCCATTCATACCATGCAAAGAAAAATGGGAAGCCTAGATTTGTACCTGTGAGACTGTAACAACATGTCCAACAACTCCATAATGCCAGTAAAAAGAAGCGCGAGCACAGAGCTAGAGTTTCAGTCATGCAGTTATGATGTCATTACCATATATTGTCTCTGGAGAATTTGTGGGGATCCTAGTCCCCAGGGGGATCCCACGTAACAAGTAGTAATAGTGGAGGTCATAGAAAGTGAAGAGAAGCCATGTGAGCTAATAATATTGAGACATCCCTCAGGAGTGTCAGAAGAGACCATGTGGGAAATCAGAGTGCCTTTTTCCATGCAACAGTAACATTGAGACCCTACATTGGATGAACATACCTGACTGTATGCAAGTCAACAAGCAACAGTTAGAACCCAAATGGAATAACAGACTGCTTCAAAATTGGGAAAGGAGTATGTCAAGGCTGTATATTGTCACCCTGCTTATTTAACTTATATGCAGAGTATATCATGAGAAACGCTGGGCTGGAAGAAGCACAAGCTGGAATCAAGATTGCTGGGAGAAATCAATAACCTCAGATATGCAGATGATACTACCCTTATAGCAAAAAGCAAAGAGGAATTGAAGAGTCTCTTGATGAAGGTAAAACAAGAGACTGAAAAACCTGGTTTAACACTCAGGGCTCAGAAACTAAGATCAAGGCACCTGGCCCCATTACTTCATGGCAAATATATGGAGAAACAATTGAAACAGTGACAGACTTTACTTCCTTGAGGTCCAAAATCACTGCAGATGGTGACTGCAGCCATAAAATTAAAAGACGCGTGCTCCTTGGAAAAAAAGCTATGGCAAAACTAGATAGCATATTAAAAAGCAGAGACTACTTTGCTGACAAAAGACCATATAGTCAAAACTGTTTTGCCAAGAGTTATGTATGGATGTGAAAGTTGGACCATAAAGAAGGCTGTCAGTCAGTTCAGTCGTTCAGCTGTATCAGGCTGTTTGTGGGCCAGTGGACTGCAGCCTGCCAGGCTACCCTGTCCACCACCAACTCCTGGAACTTGCTCAAACTAATGTCCATCGAGTCGGTGATGCCATCCAACCATCTCATCTTCTGTTGTGCTCTTTTCCTCCTGCCTTCAATCTTACCCAGCATCAGGGTCTTTTCCAATGAGTCAATTCCTCGCATCAGGTGGCCAAAGTATTGGAGTTTCAGCTTCAGCATCAGTCCTTCCAGTAAATATTCAGGACTGATGTCTTTTAGGATGGAACTTTAGGATTGACTGGTTTGAACTCTGGGCTGTCCAAGGGACTCTCAGGAGTCTTCTCCAGCACCACAGTTTGAAAGTATCAATTTTTCAGCACTGAGCTTTCTTTATAGTCCAACTCTCACATCCATACATTCTACTGGAAAAACCAAAGCTTGGACGAGATGGAACATTGTTGGCAAAATAATGTTTCTGCTTTTTAATACCTTGTCTAGGTTGGTCATAGCTTTTCTTCCAAGAAACAAGCGTCTTTTAATTTCATGGCTGCAGTCACCATCTACAGTGGTTTTGGAGCCCAAGAAAATTAAGTCTGTTACTGTTTCCATTGTTTCTCCATCTATTTGCCATGGAGTGATGGGACTGGATACCTTGATCTTAGTTTTTGGAATGTTCAGTTTTAAGCAGCTTTTTCCCTCTCTTTCACTTTCATCAAGAGGCTCATTAGTAACTCTTCACTTTTGTCCATATGGTGGTGTCATCTGCGTATCTGAGGTTATTGATATTTCCCCCAGAAATCTTGATTCCAGTTTGTGCTTCATCCAGCCCAGCATTTCACAAGATGTACTCTGCATATAAGTTAAATAAGCAAGGTGACAATAAACAGCTTTGACATACTCCTTTCCCAATTTGGAATCAGTCTGTTTTTCCAGGTCTGGTTCTAACTGTTGCTTCTTGACCTGCATACAGATTCCTCAGGAGGTAAGTAAGTTATACTGGTGTTCACATCTCTTTAAGAACTTTCCACAGTTTGTTGTTATCCACAGAGTCAAAGGCTTTGGTGTAGTCAATAAAGCAGAAGTAGATGTTTTTCTGAAACTCTCTTGCTTTTTCTGTGATCCAAGTATGTTGGCAATTAGATTTCTGGCTCCTCTGCCTTTTCTAAATCCAGCATAAATGCCTGGAAGTTCACGGTTCACATACTGTTGAAGCCTGAGTTGGAGTATTTTGAGCATTACTTTGCTAGAATATGAGATGAGTGTATTTGTGTGGCAGTTTGAATATTGTTTGCCATTGTCCTTCTTTGGGATTGGAATAAAAACTGACCTTTTCCAGTCACATGGCCCCTGCTGAGTTTTCCAAATTTGCTGGCATACTGAGTGCAGCACTTTCACAGCATTATCTTTCAGGATTTGAAATAGCTCAACTGAAATTCCATCACTTCCACTAGCTTTGTTGGTACGGATGCGTCCTAAGGCCTACTTGACTCTGCATTCCAGGATGTCTGGCTCTAGGTGAGTGATCACACCATTGTCATGGTGTGATTGTTTATCTGGGTCATGAAGATCTTTTTCGTATTGTATTTTGAAGATCTTTGTATTCTTGCCACCTCCTCTTAATATCTTCTGCTTCTGTTAAGTGCATAACATTTCTGTCCTTTATTATGCCCATCTTTGCATGAAATATTACCTTGGTATCTCTACTTTTATTGAAGAAGAAAAAGAAGGCTAGGCACCAAACAATTGATCCTTTTGAATTGTGGTATTGTATAAGACTCTTGAAAGTTCCTTGGACTGCAAGGAGATCAAAGCAGTCAATCCTAAAGAAAATCAATCCTGAATGTTCACTGCATGGACTGAATCTGAGGATGAACATCCAATACTTTGGCCACCTAATGGGAAGAGCCGACCCAATGGAAAAGTCCCTGATGCTGGGACTTTTCCCAACAGAAGCAGAAGATATTAAGAAGAAGTGACAAGAATACACAGAAATATCTTCATGACACAGATAACCACAGTGGTGTGATCACTCACCTAGAACCAGACATCCTGGAATGCAAAAGTCAAGTGGGCCTTAGAAAGCATCACTATGAACAAAGCTAGTGGAGGTGATGGAATTCCAGCTGAGCTATTTCAAATCCTAAAAGATGATGCTGTGAAAGTGCTGCACTCAATATGCCAGCAAATCTGGAAAGCTCGGCAGTGGCCACAGTACTGGAAAAGATCATTTTTCATTCCAGTCCCAAAGAAGGGCAATGCCAAAGAATGTCAGACTACCACACAATTGCATTCATTTCACTGGCTAGCAAAGTAATGCTCAAAATTCTCCAGGCAAGGCTTCAACAGTTTGTGAACCATGAAATTCCAAATGTTCAAGCTGGATTTAGAAAAAGCAGAGAAACCACAGATCAAATTGCCAACCTCTGCTGGATCATTGAAAAAGCAAGAGAGTTCCAGAAGAAACATCTACTTTTGCTTTATTGACTATGCCAAAGTCTTTGATTGTGTGGATTACAACAAATTGTGGAAAATTCTGAAAGAGATGGGAATACCAGACCACCTGACCTTTCTCTTGAGAAACCTGTATACAGGTCAGTCAGCAACAGTTAGAACTGAACATGGAACAACAGACTGGTTCCAAATTGGGAAAGGAGTATGTAAAAGCTGTGTAGTATCACCCTGTTTATTTAACTTATATGCAGAGTACATCATGCAAAACCCTGGACTGGATGAAGCACAAGCTGGAATCAGGATTGCTGGAAGAATTATCAATAACCTCAGATATGCAGATGACACCACCCTTATGGCAGAAAACAATTAAGAACTGAAGAGCCTCTTGATGAAAGTGAAACAGGAGAGTGAAAAAATTGGTTTAAAGCTCAACATTTGGAAAACTAAGATCATGGCATCTGGTCCCATCCCTTCATGGCAAATAGATGGGAAGAGAATGGAAACAGTGAGAGAATTTACTCTTTTGGGCTCCAAAATCACCGAGATGGTGACTGCAGCCATGAAATTAAAAGATGCTTGTTCTTTCAAAGAAAAGCTATGATCAACCTAGACAGCATGTTAAAAACCAGAGGCATTACTTTGTCAACATTTTTTTACTTTACCAAAGGTCCGTCTAGTCAAAGCTATGGTTTTTCCAATAGTCTTGTATGGATGTAAGAGTTGGACTATAAAGAAAGCTGAGCACCGCAGAATTAATGCTTTTGAACTGTGGTGTTGGAGAAGACTTTTGAGAGTCCCTTGGACTGCAAGGAGATCCTACCAGTCCATCCTAAAGGATATCAGTCCTGAATATTCATTGGAAGGACTGATGCTGAAGCTGAAACTCCAATACTTTGGCACCTGATGCAAAGAACAGACTCATTCGAAAAGACCCCATTGCTGGGAAAGATTGAAGGAAGGAAGAGAAGAGGACGATAGAGGATGACATGGTTGTATTGCATCTCTGACATGATAGACATGAGCTTGAGTAAGCTCCAGGAGTTGGTGGTGGACAGGTATGCCTGGCGAGCTTCAGTCCATGGGGTCGCAAAGAGTCGAACACGACTGAGTAACTCAACTGAACTGAGAACTAGTAAAATGATGACACTGGTACATTGTATATAGATACACGTTACTCTATGAATATAGTAATACCCAGGGTAATCTTTAAAAGCTATACAGATACACTCAAAACACTATAAATGAAGCAAAATGAAATTCTAAAAAAGTTCTTCCACAAAAGGCAGGAAAATAAAATAGACTTGAAAAGCTCAGTGCATATGCTCAGTAGCAGGGTAGAGATTAGGGGAAGATTCAGCGAGCTGGATTTTTATGGCTCAAAATATCCTGGGCCATAAAAGAAGCCTCATTAAAATTTGAAGAACTGAAGGGAACCAAGAGGAAAAAAATTAAATTGACATGCTTAACCCCTAAGGTATCATGTATTAGATTAGAACATATGGTTAAAATGCACTGATTAGAAGACATTGGCAAAGTGAATGAAAAATTGTGACCTATCTACTGTCTATTAAGAAAAAAGCCCCTTCATTTTAAATATAACAACATAGGCAGACTGAAAACAAAGGGATGAAAAATATGTTTCATGAAAAAAGATAATTTTAAAATGTATTAGTGGCTTTATATTTATTAAAGAGAGTAACCAGAGTTACTGTGGGACGTTACACATAGAAAACACACTGAGAAGATAGCAATCCTAAATGTGTGTGTACCAAAAATCAGAAATGCAAAATATGTGATGTAGAAACTGGTGGAATTGAAGAATAAACAAATCCACAGTTATAGATGGAGACTTTTAACACCTCTTTCACAATGAAACATATAATAGTTAGAAAACCAGCAAGGGTATAAAAGTAGAGAATACCATGAAACCAACAGAATCTAAAGGATCTTTACAGAACACTACAACCAACAACACAGGAATACGTTTCTTCAAGTGATCACAGAATGTATACCAAGATATATCATATCCTGAATATAAAACAAACCTCCTTAAATGGGAAGAACTAAAATCAAACACAATGTATTCTTCAACCAGTGTAATCATACTAGAAATCAGTAGGAAAGATAACAGGAAAACTTCCAAATTGGTAGAAACTGAACATACTTCTAAATAATGGGTGGGTCAAAAAAGAAGTCTCAAGGGGAATCAGAAAATACCTGGAACTCAATTAAGTGCAAATTTACGCTTGCTCCTTGGAAGGGAAGTTATGACCAACCTAGACAGCATATTGAAAAGCAGAGACATTACTTTGTCAACAAAGGTCCGTCTAGCCAAGCGCTATGATTTTTCCAGTGGTCATGTATGGATGTGAGAGTTGGACTATAAAGAAACCTGAGTGCCAAAGAATTGATGATTTTGAACTGTGGTGTTGGAGAAAACTCTTGAGAGTCCCTTGGACTGCAAGGAGATCCAACCAGTCCATCCTGAAAGAGATCAGTCCTGGGTGTTCGTTGGAGGGACTGGTGTTGGAGCTGAAACTCCAATACTTTGGCCACCTGATGCAAAGAAATGACTCATTTGAAAAGACCCTGATACTGGGAAAGATTGAGGCCAGGAGGCGAAGGGGATGACAGAGGATGAGATGGTTGGATGGCATCACCGACTCAATGGACATGAGTTTGGGTGAACTCCAGGAGTTTGTGCTGGACAGGGAGGTCTGGCATGCTGCAGTTCATGGGGTCGCAAAGAGTCGGACACGACTGAGCGACTGAACTGAACTGAACTGATGCTCACATTAGGAAAGAGGAAAATTCTCAGATCAAAAACCTAGATTTCCACGTTAAGAGAGAGAAGAAAAAAATAAACCCAGGCAAAGAGAAATATCAAAGATAAGAGTAGAAATAAGTGAAATTTAAAACTGCAAAACAATAGAGAGAACTTTTGAAATGAAGAACTTGTTCTTTGAAAAGATCAATGAAATTGATCTACCTCTCAAAGCAGGACAGAGGAGAGACAGAAGGAGAAAGAAACACGGATTCTATTATCAGGAATAGTATAGGGGCAGTCTGGCAAATCCAAGATCAAGGCACTAGCATTTTCATTGTCTGATGAGAATCTGTTTTCTGGTTCACAGACAAATGTCTTTTCACGGTAGCTGCACGTGGTGGAAGAAATGAGAGCTCTTTCTAGAGACTCATTTATAGGGTCACTAATCCCATTCACTAAGGCTCTGCCCTCTTGATCTAAACATCCCAAAGGCCCCAACTCCTAATACCATCATACTGGAGATTAGAATTCCAACATATGAATTATGAGGGGACACAAACATTTAAATCATCTATGAAAAGCAACTATGATTAAAGCAACTATGATTCGCTCTGTTCCTTTTCCATGGACTTTTCCCTTTCTTTGACAGCTTAGATGAAGTAGACCAACTGCTTGAAAATTATAAACTACCAATATTAACCCAATATTAAATAGATATTTTGAATAGGTGTGTAACTATTAAGCCTGAGTAGAACAAGTAGCTTCTGGAAATTAAAATGTGAAAGTCCTAGGGAGAAGGCCACATGAAAAAGGATGATATACAATTTAGTTGAAGAATTCATCCAGCCCAAGCCAGTATCACTGTGAGAGAGCTGGAGGAACACATATAATTGTGCTGATTTCTTCATTTCATCTCCTGATATTCCTCATTGGCCAAGCCCAACAGAAAGCTAGAGAACAAGGTAACCATTGATGAATACATACAGGTCTGCTTCTTTTGGCAGAAAAGTGAAAGCGAAAGTTGCTTAGTTGTGTCTGACTCTTTGCGAACCCATAAATTGTAGCCTGCCAGGCTTCTCTGTCCATGGAATTCTTCAGGCCAGAATACTGGAGTGGGTAGCTGTTCCCTTCTCCAGGGGATCGTCCCAAATCAGGGATCAAACCGAGGTGTCCTGCATTGCAGGAAGATTCTTTACCATCTGAGCCACCAGGGAAGCCTACATAAGGGCAAGTTTAAACATTTAGTACACTTAACTGAGATAAAAAGGTGTTTCTTACTTATTTCTAAGTTTTCATCTTGTTGCCATATGTATTGGTATCTTATTCATACTCTAGCATATGAACTCATTTTGTATACAGCTCTAAAATATAATGTTCCCTCTTCAACTACACTGAGAGCTACCATGTAGTATCTGATGAAAAAACACTTGTACAATATATTTTTCACTATATTGCAAAAATATTTATTGCATAAATATATAACCTCTTTCTCTGTCTCTGTGCTGCCTCCATATATACACACAAATATATATGTGTATATACACACATAGCAAATATATATGTTTTATATATATATATATATATATAACATTCAACATATATATGCACATTATAATTAAGTTTATTACACAGAAACACACAATATGCAGACATGGCAAGAACATGGGAAAATAGATTTTATGCTATAATGCTTGGTGATGTGATTTTTCACTGCAGGTAAATATGATTCTGTGTGTGTGTAAGTTAAAATTTCAAATGAGTACATACCTTCTATAAAGTATATCCACTTCTATAAAGTTATTATTAAGGTGTGGGCAATGATTTAAGTTCAAGAATGACAGTATCATTCATGATAAGGAAAGATAAAAACCAGCTTGAGAGTTATTCTACAGTATTAGGATGATGAAATGAATGTGTGTGTATCCATGGAATCAAATATTATGCACTTGTAAAACTTATATTTTAGTGTGTTACTTGATTGCAATGAAATAATTTCAGTATGTATGACTAGGTCTTTTAAAGTAATATGAACTATATAATGTTTAAAATCATGTTTATGTGAAATTTACATTCCAACCCTAATGCTTACTAGCTCTTTAACCTAGGCTAGGTTTCACAGTGTCTATGACTCTCATCTAGATACTGGGTATAGAATAAGAACTGTTATATCATAGGGTTATTTTGTAAATTTAATGAAAAAGTGAATACAAAATACTGAATGAAGTTTTGCATATAATCTGTACACAAGGAAAATGATCAGAGATCCAGGACATTCTGTTGGATTCTCAAGTAATTTCAACATGCAGAATAAATATACAGCTGAAGGTCTAATTTATTTGAGGGGTATGTTAAGTGGCTACTTTTGAAAAGTTGTGAATATTAATAGTTGGGAAAAATCAGTAAAGGAGAAAGTCATTAACTCTGAGGTCTCTCATTTTTCTGAGAGTATCTGATTACCTAGAAAATGGGAGCTAGAAAGGGATAGTCTGGCACATACTTCATTTTTGTGTTTTAATTTCCTTTGATAGGAAATAACATTTTAATCTACCTCACAAACTGAGTTAAAATGTGTGAGTAAAGAGAAATTATTTTGCATCCACCCCTTAAGTGAATGCTAACATTCATGTATTATGAGGATAAAGTTTAATCCAATAATTGGATTGGTTGGTCTTTTTGTCACCCAGTGTGGTTACATTTGCCACCCTGCTGCTGGTAGGTGTTGATCTAAGTGTGAGCTGGCAGGCAGGCGAGAGGCAAAACAAGTATATAACCCGAAAAAGTATTTAATGCAAAGTGTGAATATTTGTATCCAAATTCTGAACAAAAAAAAAAAGAAAGAGCATATTGATTCAGAGGAGAACTGCCTAGTCACACAATACTAGAACAAGATTTTCTGGCAGTAAGTATTTCATATTCCAGTCAAGTAAGGAATATGTAAGGTAGGTAGAACAGACATCTATTTGTATATAAGGGAGTTGAGTCAACAAAACATCAGTCTTGTTTAAGGTCAAACACTGATTTTCTTCTGGAGTTATGATTGAAAAGAACTTTCTGTAGTCACAGCCCTTCGTTCTGAGTCTGGTATCAATAGATACCAGATAGTTATATAATAAACCTATGTTCTTGCTCAAATGATTACATTAGTATAAAATGTATATGAAAATACTTTTCTTTGCTAAAATGATGACTCTGACTTTTTCTAATAATGATTCATTTACACTGGACATGATTTAGCTTAATACTTAGCATAATAAACAGACCATTAAATATTGTATATAATTGAATTTAGATAAATTTCTCTTTATCTGGGTTTCACTGGGCTAGCTTAATTGGCTTTATTAACAAAGACAATTTGTAATAATAGTTAAAGATGATGTGTGTAACCTAATTCTTCATCATGAATATTTAACTAGTGCTTTAATTGAATATGTTGATTTAATGATAAAAACAAATCAGGGTAAGTGTATAATTATCTTATAAATATGCAGATAATGAAAATTAAAATAGATGATTTAAGTGCTTTATTTTTAAAAATATGTAATTAAGTGACCCTTTGAAGAATTTTTGCCTTAAAAAATACACTTAATTAGGGATCAAGATAGCAGAATAAGAAGATCCAGAGCACACCTCCTCCAATGGACACACCAAAACTACAATTACATATACAACTATCTTTGAGAATTACCTGAAGACTAGCAGAAAAGATTTTCTCTGACTAAGGATATAAAGAAAGGCCACATCAAGACTGGCAAGAGACGGAGAGACATGATCTATTCAGAGGTCACATTCCTTATATGATGACCCACAGAATAGGAATGATATTACAACTGCAGAGGTTCCCCCTGAAGAGAAAGGGGTCTCGGCCCAACCTCAGGCTCCCCAGTCTGAGGAGATGAGCACCCATAACTTCTGGCTTTGAAAAGCAGCAGGGCCTATGTCAGGAAAACCAGAGGGCCATAGAAAACTGAGATTCTTTCTTTGAATGCACAGACTCACTCACTCTAAGTCCTAGTGCAAAGTGAACCACTTAAAAAGTGCCTGGGAGAAGGAGATTCATTGATTCACCCTATACACTAGCACATCTACAGCAACCAAGGTCCAACCATAACAGCAAGGTTGACATGGCCCACAGAGGACATACCCCTGGTGCTGGAGGCCAGGGAGTTTTATGCGGCTGAGCTTTACAAAACATCTTCTACTTAAGGCCTTGTTTTTCAATACTGAGAGATATAGCTGATTAACCTAATACAGAGAAGCAAAAAAGAGATTTAGGCAAAATTAGGAGACAAAGGAATACTTTACAGATGAAAAATCAAGACAAAACTTAGAAAAAGGACTGAACAAAATGAAGATAAGCAATTTTCAACATAAAGTGTTCAAAGTAATAGTCGTAAAAATGTTTAGTGAACTTGAGAGAGGAATAGATGAACTTAGAATATCAGCAAGAGGTAGAAAATATTTTTAAAAATCAAAAGTGAAGAATAGAATAACTGAAATGAAAAATACACTAGAAGGAATCAACAGTAGATCAAAGCATGCAGAAGATCAGAGCAGTGATCTGGAAAACAGTATAGCGGAAATCACCCAGTTGGCATACCAAAAAGAATAAAAAAACAATTAGGATAGTTTGAGAGACCTCTGGGACAACATCAGGTGTACTAACACTTACATTACAGAGGTCCTGGAAGAAGAGAGAGAGAGAAGAGGCAGAAAATCTGAAAGAAACAATGGCTGCAAACTTTCCTAACCTGGTGAAGGAAACTGACATCCAAGTCGAGGTATCACGGAGAGTCCCAATGACGAACTGAAAGAGACCCACAATAAAGGACATTATAATTAAAATGTTAAGAGTTAATGGCAAAAAGTCAATCTTAAAAGCAGCAAGAGAAAAACAGTTATATACAAGGGAACCCCCATAAGTTTATCAGCTGATTTTCCAACAGAAAACTTACTGTCCCCAAATGACTGGCAGAATATAGTCAAACTACTAAAATGGAAAAACTTACAACCAAGAACACTCTACCCAGCAAGGTTATCATTCAGAATTGAAGGAGAGAGAAAGAGTTTCCCAGACAAGCAAAAGCTGGAGTTCATCACTGCTAAGTTAGCTTTACAAGAAATGTTGAAGTGTTTTAATAATAAAGGGATCAATCCAAAAAGACATGTAACATACTTGTAAATAACCATGTAGGCAACATCCGTTCAGTTCAGTCACTCGGTCGTGTCTGACTCTTTGCGACCCCATGAACTGCAGCACGCCAGGCCTCCCTGTCCATCACCAACTCCCGGAGTTCACTCAAACTCACGTCCATCGAGTTGGTGATGCCATCCAGCCATCTCATCCTCTGTCGTCCCCTTCTCCTCCTGCCCCCAATCCCTCCCAGCATCAGAGTCTTTTCCAGTGAGTCAACTCTTCCCATGAGGTGGCCAAAGTACTGGAGTTTCAGCTTTAGCATCAGTCCTTCCAAAGAACACCCAGGACTGATCTCCTTCAGAATGGACTGGTTGGATCTCCTTGCAGTCCAGGGGACTATCAAGAGTCTTCTCCAACACCACAGTTCAAAAACATCAATTCTTCAGCACTCAGCTTTCTTCACAGTCCAACTCTCACACATATACATGACGACTGGAAAAACAATAGCCTTGACTAGACGGACCTCTGTGGGCAAATTAATGTCTATGCTTTTCAATATGCTATCTAGGTTGTTCATAACTTTCCTTCCAAGGAGTAAGTGTCTTTTAATTTCATGGCTGCAATCACCATCCTCAGTGATTTTGGAGCCCAAAAAACGAAAATCTGCCACTGTTTCCACTGTTCCCCATCTATTTCCCATGAAGTGATGGGACCAGATGCCATGATCTTTGTTTTCTGAATGTTGAGCTTTAAGCCAACTTTTTCACTCTCCTCTTTCACTTTCATCAAGAGGCTTTTTAGTTCCTCTTCACTTTCTGCCATAAGGGGAGTGTCATCTGCATATCTGAGGTTATTGATATTTCTCCTGGCAATCTTGATTCCAGCTTGTGATTCTTCCAGCCCAGCATTTCTCATGATGTACTCTGCATTGAAGTTAAATAAACAGGGTGACTGTATACAGCCTTGACATACTCTTTTTCCTATTTGGAACCAGTCTGTTGTTCCATGTCCAGTTCTAACTGTTGCTTCCTGACCTGCATATAGGTTTCTCAAGAGGCAGGTCAGGTGGTCTGGTATTCCCATCTCTTTCAGAATTTTCCACAGTTTATTGTGATCCACACAGTCAAAGGCATTGGTGTAGTCAATAAAACAGAGATAGATGTTATATATATTTAATGTGTACAAAGTGATAGTTTGAATACATGCACATTGTGAAATGATGCCCCTAATCAAGCTAGCTTATCTATCACCACACATGCTTACTTTTTTTTCATTTGTGTGGTGAGAACTGTAGTTAAACATTGAAATTTTATTTACTTTAAAATTTCTGAAAGAGTAGATCTTGAGAAAATTATGTTTTCTTCAATGTAACTTAAATATTTGCTAATGTAATCTGCCATGATATGAATTATTTACCATGCCGAAATTTCTAAGGCTTCTTTCTTTCATTTGTTTTGTTTTTGGCTCCCTTTCTGTTCTTGTTTCCCATTTATGTTATGAAATAATAGCATAATATGCAAGCAGAGTCTCTGAGTTATAATTTTGTGAAAATGCTGCACATTAGAAAATAACTTTGCAAAACAATCTACAAAAGATATCAGAAATTAAAGGTATAATAAGGCCCCAAATACATATTTCTCTGCTCAGCTCCTCCGTTCTAAGAATATAATTCCAATTATATTGAAGCTTATGTCACTTTTGTCAGTGCTGCATAATTTTGGAAAGAAACAATATATCTAAAGGGGGGGCATCTGATCTAAATACCACCTAGTTGTATGCCTAAAAACCTCAGTTTTCAGGAAGCAAGTGTAATGGAAAATGCATTGGAATGATAAAAATATTTTGGAAAGTAATGCTATTTAAAATTAATTAATAGTTTGAATGAGTTAATAATTTCAAAGTCCTGATGCAATGTGGCTTGTACAATAAATTACAAACAATGAAGGAATATAATATTGTGATAAATAATTATATGTTGGGAATTTGTAAAGACGTGGAGGAATAATATTCCCAAACTTGAACCTACTGTTTACTTGAAGACAGCTGTTTAAGAGTAAGAAGCATAAGGTTGACATCTAATAACTATTCATCAAATTCTAATAGACCTATCATTAAAGCACTTTTTGATATATGTAGGTTAATGATTCAATTAGTTTCAATTACCAAAGCCTGTCAGACATCCAATCAAATAAAGTGGGAAGGATATTCTTATCTCTAAGAATTCTACCTTGGAGTCAGAGAGAAAAAACAATCTTAGTTTGTTCAGATCCTGCTGCTGCTACTGCTAAGTCACTTCAGTCGTGTCCGACTCTGTGTGACCCCATAGACGGCAGCCCACCAGGCTCCCCCATCTCTGGGATTCTCCAGGCAAGAACACTGGAGTGGGTTGCCACTTCCTTCTCCAGTTCAGATCCTAACTAAGCAAAATGATACAATTTATATATAGGTACCAAAGAGGATATAACTTTCTGGACTTAATTTGTTTGATAATGCACTAGTAGGTTACATAACATAATGTAAGACTCATGCTTTCAAAATATTGATAAGGGAGAAAAGACCATGAGTATAATGGAAATAAGAATTGGACAGGAAAACCAGAAGGCAGTTCTGGCCCCAGTTCTGTTTAACTGTGTGACAAGGAAAACTGCGTTTAAAGGCCAGTTCACTTACCTCTCTGGACTTCAGTTTATTCAAAGAGAAAAGGAGAGACAGAAGGAAAGAGATGGGGATGGGGAGAGAGAAAGAATGTGTGTGTGTTATATAATAAATATATTTTTCTTTTTGGATCAAAGTTATCTAAAATAATTTGATAAAAATCTATAGGCCATCTACCTAGATAAGCAGTTTTGCTTTTAATTTTAGAAGTTCAGGATGCCTAGATGATAATTGCCATGGATACCATTAAAAAAAATACAAACCCTGAACTATATTGTAACATTCTTTCCCATTGGAGGTTTATAGTTATTTTTTTGCTGAGTTCTAATATAAATTTATTAATGATAACTTACAGACAGATATGTGTGATATAACCCCAGTCAGATATTTCAGATCCAGGAGTGCTCATACTGTGTTTCATGAACAGCAGTCTTTAATTATGGAATTTATCTATAATCATAATCCCATCATAGAGTTAATGATAGATTCTTCTCTTACATCCCAAGAATAATGGCAGCACTTGAAAGGGTAGGTCAACTAGTAAACAATTGAAAGATTTGTAGATTGACTTCTGTTAATGAAAATAACAGCATTAAGAGTACTTGGTAAGTTATGACCAACCTAGATAGCATTTTCAAAAGCAGAGACATTACTTTGCTGACTAAGGTCCATCTAGTCAAGGCTATGGTTTTTCCTGTGGTCATGTATGGATGTGAGAGTTGGACTGTGAAGAAGGCAGAGCGCCGAAGAATTGATGCTTTTGAACTATGGTGTTGGAGAAGACTCTTGAGAGTCCCTTGGACTGCAAGGAGATCCAATCAATCCATTCTGAAGGAGATCAACCCCAGGATTTCTTTGGAAGGAATGATGCTAAAGCAAGTTGACTCATTGGAAAAGACTCTGATGCTGGGAGGGATTGGGGGCAAGAGGAGAAGGGGACGACAGAGGATGAGATGGCTGGCTGGCATCACTGCCTCGATGGAGGTGAGTCTGAGTGAACTCCAGGAGTTGGTGATGGACAGGGAGGCCTGGAGTGCTGCGATCTATGGGGTCGCAAAGAATCGGATATGACTGAGCGACTGAACTGAACTGAACTGAAGAGTACTTGGTAGAGTCTATCTATACCTACTGAGAATTACTAAAAGCTCAATACATTTCTTCATGTATTAGGGGTTTTAGAAAAGATCAGTTTATCATGACTATATTCAGTATACACATGAAATTAAACAATTAGAATTCAAAAAAAATTATCTTTAAACCCCTGTGATGTATTAGATATTCTGAACAAGATAGTGGTTAGAGTCAGTTCAGTTCAGTCCTCAGTCATGTCTGACTCTTTGTGACCCCATGAACCGCAGCACGCCAGGCCTCCCTGTCCATCACCAACTCCTGGAGTTACCCAAACTCATGTCCATTGAGTCTGTGATGCCATCCAACCATCTCTTCCTCTGTTGTCCCCTTCTCCTCCTGCCTTCAATCTTTCCCAGCATCAGGGTCTTTTCAAATGAGTCAGCTCTTTGCATCAGGTGGCCAAAATATTGGAGTTTCAGCTTCAACATCAATCTTTCCAATGAACACCCAGGATTGATTTCCTTTAGGATGGACTGGTTGGATCTCCTTGAAGTCCAAGGGACTCTCAAGAGTCTTCTCCAACACCACAGTGGTTAGAATGATGCAGAATAGTTCCCTAACTAAAATAACCAAAAATAGTTCATAAATTATATTAGTACTACTGTGGGCAAGAATCCCTTAGAAGAAGTGGAGTAGCACTCATAGTTAAAAAAGAGTCCAAAATGCAGTACTTGGTTGCAATCTCAAAAATGACAGAATGATTTCTGTTCGTTTCCAAGGCAAACCATTCAATATCACCATAATCCAAGTCTATGCCCCAACTGCTAATGCCAAAGAAACTGAAAGAGAACAGTTCTGTGAGGATCTACAAGACCTTCTAGAACTAACACCAAAAAAAGATGTCCTTTTCATCATAGGGGACTGGAATCCAAAAGTAGGAGCTCAAGAGATATCTGGAGTAACAGGCAAGTTGGCCTTAAAATACAAAATGAAGTAGGGCAAAGGCTAACAGTTTTGCCAAGAGAACCCACAGGCCATAGCAAACACCCTCTTCAAACAACATAAGAGACAACTCTACACATGGACATCACACTAGATGGTCAATACCAAAATCCGATTGATTATATTATTTGTAGCTGAAGATGGAAAAGCTCTATACAGTCAGAAAACATTACACCAGGAGCTGACTATGGCTCAGATCATGAACTTATTGCCAAATTCAGAGTGAAATTGAAGAAAGTAGGGAAAACCACTAGACCATTCAGATATGACCTGAATCAATTATCTTACAATTATACAGTGGAAGTGGCAAATAGATTCAAGGGATTAGACCTGATAGACAGAGTGCCTGAAGAACTACAGACAGAGGTTCATGATATTGTGTAGGAGTCAGTGACCAAGACCATCCCCAAGAAAAAGAAAGGCAAAATGTTTGTCTGAGGAGGCCTTACAAATAGCTGAGAAAAGAAGAGAAATGAAAGGCAAAAGAGAAAAGGAAAGATATATCCATCTGAAAGCAGAGTTCCAAAAAAGAGCAAGGACAGAGAAGAATGCCTTCTGAAGTGATCAACACAAAGAAATAGAGGAAAACAACAGAACAGGAAAGACTAGAGATCTATTCAGGAAAATCAGAGATACCAAGGGAATGTTTCATGCAAAGATGGGGACAATAAAGGACAAAAGCCAGAAATGTTTGGACCTAACAGAAGCAGAAGATATTAAAAAGAGGTGGCAAGAATACACAGAAGAAATATACAAAAAAACTTAATGACCCGGATAACCACAATGGTGTGATCCTTCACCTAGAGACAGATATCTTGGAGTGTGAAGTCGAGTGGGAGTTAGGAAGCGTCACTATGAACAAAGCTAGTGGAGGTGATGAAATTCCAGCTGTGCTATTTCAAATCCTAAAAGATGATGCTCTTAAAATGCTACACTGAACATGCCAACAAATTTGGAAAACTTAGCAGTGGCCACAGGACTGAAAAATGTCAGTTTTGATTCCAATTTCAAAAAAGGCAATGCCAGAGAAAGTTCAAACTACTGCACAATTTCACTCATTTCATACAGTTTTACTCATTTCACATGCTAGCCAAGTAATGTTCAAAATGCTCCAAGCTAGGCTTCAACAGTACATGAACTGAAAACTTTCAGATGATCAAGCTAGATTTAGAAAAGGCAGAGGAACCAGAGATCAAATTGCCAACATCCATTGTATCATAGAAAAAGCAAGAGAATTCCAGAAAAACATCTGCTTCTGCTTCATCAACTATGCTAAAGTGTTTGACTGTGTGGATCACAACAAACTGGAAAATTCTTCAAGTGATGGAAATACCAGAGCACATAACCTGCCTCCTGAGAATTCTGTATACAGGTCTAGAAGCAACAGTTAGAACCAAACATGGAACAACAGACTGGTTCCAAATGGGAAAGGAGCATATCAAGGCTGTATATTGTCGCCCAACTTATTTAACTTATATGCAGAAGTGCTGGACTGGATGAAGAACAAACTGGAATCAAGATTGCCCATAGAAATATTATTAACCTCAGGTATACAGATGACACCACTCTTATGGTAGAAAGTGAAGAGAAACTAAAGAACCTCTTGATGAAAGTGAAATAGGAGAGTGAAAAAGCTGGCTTAAAACTCAACATTCAAAAAACTAAGATCATGGCATTTGGTCCTATCACTTGATGGCAAATAGATGAGGAAAAAATGGAAACAGTGACAAACTTTATTTTCTTGGGCCCCAAAATCACTGCAGCTAGTGACTGCAGCAAATAAATTAAAAGATGCTTGTCCCTTGGAAGAAAATCTATGACAAACCTAATGAAAGCAAAAGTGAAAATTACCCAGTCTTGGCCGATTCTTTGTGAAAGCAAGGACATTACTTTGCTGATGAAAGTCTGTATAGTCAAAACTATGGTTTTTCCAGTAGTCATGTATGGATGTGAAAGTTGGCCCATAAAGAAAGCTGAGCGCCAAAGAAATGATACTTTTGAACTGTGCTCTTGGAAAAGACTCTTGAGAGTTCCTTGAACTACAAGGAGATCAAACCAATGAATCCTAAAAAAAAAAAATAAAATAAAATAAACAAAAAATAAACAAAAAAAAACAAGTCCTAAATTTTCACTGGAAGAACTGATGTTGAAGCTAAAGCTCCAATACTTTGGCCACCTGATGAGAACAACTGGGTCATTAGAAAAGACTCTGATGCTGGGAAAGATTGAAGACAGGAGAAGGGGATGACAGAGGATAGGATGGTTGGATGGCATCAATGATTCAGTGGACATGAGTTTAAGCAAGCTCTGGGAACTGATGATGGACAGTGAAGTGCTGGAGTCCATGGGATCGCAAAGAGTCAGAAATGAGTAATCTGACTGAACTGAACTGAATTGAGAGTGGCAGTATAAAGATGTTTAATAAATTCAAAGCAAGGTATTTTCTTTTTTTTTTTTTTTTTAAAGGTGAATATATGTTTCTATAATCAAAACCTAATAATATTAGCCAGTGATGGGCTGTTTTTCCACATTGTTTCATCCACTGGTCATAGTCATATAAAATTTCATTATAGTAAGCAGAATCCTCAATCAGATAAATTTGGGAGACCAGAATGGGGAGCTCTCATGCTGTATAAGGGGGAGGAAGCCTTCCCTCTGGGAAGGAGAGAGCCCACTGGGAAGGAGTCTCTTCCTTCCTGGCAACATTCCAGCCAGTGAAAAGCCGTGGACTCATTGTTTATGACGTGTGTGTGTGTGTGTGTGTGTGTGTCGGGGGGGCGGAGGTTAGTCGCTCAGTCATGGCCAACTCTGCGACCCCGTGGACTGTAGCCCACCGGGCTTCTATGTCCATGGAATTCTTCAGGCAAGAATACTGGGGTGGGGTGTCATTTCCTTCTCCAGGAGATCTTCCTGACCCAAGGATTGAACCCAGGTGTTCTGCTCTGCAGGCAGATTCCTTACTGCCTGAGCCACCAGGGAAGTCCTTCCTGTTTATGACAGCCTTCCCACTTTTTGTTTCTTCTGTTGAAGAGTTCTCCTTCCCTTGCTATGCCTTGACATCTCCATAGCCCACCAAGGTTGTCAGCCGTGAATTGCAATTCTTTACTGATATAAAAAAAATAATTTTTGTTGGGGAAATATCTGACAGTCTGTTTTATGTCAATAGTCTGCATCAGCTTACACTACTTTCATCTGTTCTTAGATGAAGAATAGTTCTCAATGTAACCTAAAGAGTTATAAAATTTACAGGTGATTTGTTGGACTCCTCTCTAGAATTTCAAAGCCATCTGTGGCTCAGGTGCAGTAAAGATTCTGCTTGCTATGCAGGAGACCTGGGTTCCATCCCTCAATTGGTAAGATCCCCTGGAGGATGGCATGGCAACCCACTCCAGTATTTTTTCCTGAAGAGTCTCCATTGACAGAGGAGCCTGGCGGGCTACAGTTCATGGGGTTATAAAGAACTGGACACAACTGAGTGACTAAGCACTGCACAGAACCAGAATTTCTAGAACCCTATTTTTGTTTTGTTTGGTGGACTTACTGAAGACTTAAGCCCCGAAGACAGCCTCTCAAATAGCTATGAGTGAGTGTTCTGTATGGGAGGAGCTAGATATATAGGAGTTTTTGCATAAAAACAAAAAACCAGGTTATCAGAACATCAGAAGTTTACTATTAAAGTAAACCAGACATCTCAAGTTAATAGATGCCTGGGTCCAGACCCTGCAGGATCCAGGGGAACCCGAAGGAGAAACAGCATTGGTGACTGAATGAATGAATGAATCAGAGAGGAATAGAGGAGAGAAAGAGGCTGATATTCCTTGGTTTACACAGAAAGCCAATAAAGCCCCGAGACGAGGAGCTTGCTCTATTCACGGAGGCCACAGGTGCCCTCCCGGTCTCCCGAGGGAGTGAAGACACAGAACATCTTCCCGTTCAGGTCTTAGAAACCCAGGCAGATAAGTGAATGCAGAGAGCCTCTATGCTCCAAGGGATCAGCCTGAAAAAGAGAGTAAGAGAGAAAAAGAAAAGAAAATAAAAAAAAAAAGACAGGGTGACCAAGCTTCTTCGAGCGAGGCCCATTACTTTATTTTCAAAAGGGACTTTTATACCTTAACTTGTACATAGAGGGAAATGAAAGATGCAAAGTCAGAGTCAGCCCAAACATTACATCTGTTTTGCCTTTATCAAAATCAGGATTTTTTCTGCATACCTTTCCCATGAACAGTATTGTGTACATTATCTTCTGGCCTTGGAGGCCTGTGAACATTTTATGACCCTCTTTTGATAAAGGTTGCTGCTGCTGCTGCTGCTAAGTTGCTTCAGTCGTGTCCGACTCTGTGCGACCCCATAGATGGCAGCCCACCAGGCTCCGCCATCCCTGGGATTCTCCAGGCAAGAACACTGGAGTGGGTTGCCATTTTACCAGAAAACTTATTTTCCCTTGAAATGTTTTTTCTTTATATTTCTAATCTATGTCAGCCTCAAAAAATGCTAAACAGAGTTACATTTCTCACGGAGCAAAGGTGCAGTGAGTTACAAGAAAGAAAGAACCAATTAGCTCAAAAGTCTGATGTGGTTAATTCCAAGGTTACTGCTTGTTTTTCTTAGATTCCAACTATGTTAACTAATGTACTCCCAGGTGCACAGTGGATAAGCGATATGGGAACTTAGCAACAAGCATTGGCCCAATAATGAAATCTTACACCAGCACTACTCTAATAGTTTTTAACTCTTTGAAAGGCTCTATGTTTTAGGCTTCCCGTGCCTCTCACATTTGGGAGGCTGTGAACAATCAAATGTGTAGCTGCAAGAGTCTGGATAAACTTGCCAAGCAAGCTAGAATGCTAACAGAGGGGGTTTGAATTGAAATATTCCTCTCATGTCCAGGAGAATTATTAGCTAGAGCCATAAGTTGATTTTCTCCAGAGAAATGTGGTCAGGGATAGCCCCCTGTTAATGTCAGAGGAGTTGGTGAAAGTCATGAAATAATAAAAGAGACAGATTCTGGTTTGGGGGTAGATGCTCCAGAAGGGGGGTCCCTCGAGGCCTGATCTCGCCTTTGCCCGTCAGGCCTCTCTGCATGACCTTTGTCATGGGTGGGATCTCCCATGGTGGCTCCCGGCAAATGGATTTAGTGTTCTCCTGTGTATGGGAAGATGTGAGAGTCTCGACTTACAGAAATTATTCCTTTGATAAGTACCTTAACTATTGAGGGCCAGTATCCTGTTTTTCTTCATCATGAATCCCCTCAAGGTGCTATGTTGGGAGTGACTAGTAGCTAAAGGCTTGATGACCAAAACGTTCTTTATTTACTGCTATGGTAAGCAACATTCTTGATCTACATGGGAAAGAAAGGAAGTATCTAATTATTATCTCCACTCAAATATTCAGATGGTCATCAGTCAGTATGAGACTTCCCTGGTGGCTCAGACAGTAAAGAACAACTGCCTGCCATGCAGGAGATACAAGTTTGATCCCTAGGTCGGGAAAATCCCCTGGAGTAGGAAATGGTGGCCCACTCCAGTATTCTTGCCTGGATAATTTCATGGAAAGAGGACCCTGGTGGGCTACAGTGCATAGGTCACAAAGAATTGGATATGACTGAGGGACTAACACTTTCACACTTGCATCAGTTGGTATAAAATGTTATTTTCCTTTAATTTTCCTAATATGGAGCTTGTCTTTCTATTTTTTAACCAGAAGCTAGCTCTTACTATCCTAAAATGAACCTGTATTGTATCTTTTTATTTCAAAAGTGATATCCATTTTGTTGATAGCAACAAAAAAGATTAATGACTCATTTTTCTTTGGCTATTAATAGCTGCAGTTTACATTAATATAGAGAATAGAGAACTTAAATCAGCCTAGAATTGACAATCTTTGCTCAAAAAATATGAGACCTTTTTAAGAGTATGGATGAGGCATTTCAGTATATTTCTTGACAATATAACAAAATTCAATCCTTTTAAGAATTACCTGATGAATAACTCATTTTTACATCAGGTATTAGGTGGAAACATGGTATTGGATTTCTTAAAAAATAGCAGAAGAGCAAAATGCCTTGTTTCCAAATCTTTCACTAATTCTTGACATGTAAGGTCTTGTTTGAATATAAATTGAGTATAAATTTATACAGCAGATTATTTTTATTCCATTTTTACATCTGCCTGTAGTGGGACCTAGGAAGGAAAAATCAAATTTGTAAGATCGAAGTTGGCATTCAAATCTAAATGTGTCTGGTTCCAAACACCATCTTTAACCATTACCTTACCCTGTAGGCTTCCCTGGTGGCTCAGTCAGTAAAGAATCTGCCTGCAATGTGGGAGACCCGGGTTCGATCCCTGGGTCAGGAAAATCCCCTGGAGAAGGAAATGGCACCCACTCCAGTACTCTTGCCTGGAAAATCCCACGGAAGGAAGAGCGTGGTAGGCTGCAGTCCATGGGGTCACAACGAGTCGGACATGACTGAGTGACTCCACTTTCAGCCTAGTCAGTTTAAATCTGTGATCCCCTCTCTTACCTTTCTGCTTCCCTTGTAGCTCAGTTGGTAAAGAATCTGCCTGCAGCACAGGAGAACTGGGTTCGATCCCTGGGTTGGGAAGATCCCCTGGAGAAGGAAATGGTAATCTACTCCAGTATCCTTGCCTGAAAAGTCTCATGGGCAGAGGAGCCTTGTGAGCTGCAGTCCATGTGGTCACAAAGAGTTGGGCACGACTGAGCGACTAACACTTACTTACTTACCCTGCAGTACCTCGTCTTTCAGAGGACTAAGATATGTGGATCTGGCTGGGTGTAAGAATGGTTCAGAGAGTGATTTGAGGGAAAAAAAAAATCCATTTAATTACTGTATCCCCATCAAGATTGTAGCACCACAAAGAGTCTTTGCTCTGACAGTCTAAGAAGTAAGTTTTTATTTTCTAACTTTTAAGGGACCACATTTCCTTGTCACAAATTCTCTGCTGAAGCACAGAAAAACTATAAATACTGTCAATTCTTTCTATGACGTTTACATACCTCTGAACCAAAATCTTTTTAAAAAAGGCATGCAGAAGAAAAATTTTGATCTTTCTCATTTATTACTTCATATTTTTAAAATATGACAACAAACTGTGAAAAACTCTTTAAAAGATGGGAATGCCAGACCACCTTCCCTGCCTCCTGAGAAACCTATATGCGGGTCAAGAAGGAACAGTTAGAACTGGACATGTAACAACAGACTGGTTCAAAACTGAAAAGGAGTATGACAAGCTTGTATGTTGTCACCTTGCTTATTTAGCTTATATGCAGAGTACATCATGTGAAATGCCAGGCTGGATGACTCACAAGCTGCAATCAAGATTGCCTTGAGAAATATGAACAACTGCAGATATACAGATGATGCCACTCTAATGGCAGAAAGTGAATAGGAAACTAAAGAGCCTCTTGATGAGGGTGAAAGAGAGTGAAAAAGCCAGCTTAAAACTCAACATTTGTAAAACTAAGGTCATGGCAATGTCAAATAAAAGGGGACAAAGTGGAAACAGTGACAGATTTTATTTTCCTGGGCTCCAAAATCCCTGCGGACAGTGACTGTAGCCATGAAATTAAAAGATGCTTGCTCCTTGGAAGAAAAGCTATGACAAACAGCATATTAAAAAGAGAGGGCGTTACTTTGCTGATGAAGGTCTGTAGAGTCAAAATTATGGCTTATCCAATAGTCATGTATGGATGTGAAAGTTGGACCATACAGAAGGCTGAGTGCCAAAGAATTGATGTTTTTGAATTGTGATGCTAGAAAGGAGTCTTGAGAATCCCTTGGTCTGCAACTAGATCAAGACAGTCCATCCTAAAGGAAACCAACTCTGAATATTACTGAAAAGACTGATACTGAAACTGAAGCTCCAATACTTTGGCCACCTAATGTGAAGAGCTGACTCAATGGAAAAGACCATAATGCTGGGAAAGATTGAAGAATGGAAGAGAAGTGGGTGACAGAGGATGAGATGGTTGGATAGCATCACCAACTCAAGGAACATGAGTTTGAGCAAACTCCATGAGATAGTGAAGGACAGGGACAGGGAAGCCTGGTTTGTTGCAGTCCATGGGGTTGAAAGTCAGACATGACTTAGCAACTAAACAACAGCAACATTCTTTAATAATAATCACATCCAATTCAGCAGAAATTTTGAAAGACTAAGCCACTTTTGAGAAATAAAATGCAAGAATGGGCCAATATAAAGAAATCAAGAAATCTGTTATAACTGTCATCTCATCCGTATGTTGTCCTTGTCTCCTCTGTATAGATGTTTCAAACACTATTTTCAAAATTAAAAAAAAAAATTGAATAAAAGCTTTGGGCAAACTAAAAATTAAAAAAATAACTATTACATGAAAGTAAAATATATGTATAATAACAATACATTGCTTTTGAAAATTAAAAGGCATTCCCATTAAACTTCACAATAAAAAAGAGTCCTTTATACCATTATTAGGGCTTCACAAGTGACACAGTGGTAAGGAACCTGCCTGCCAATGCAGGAGACACAAGTGATGCCAGTTCAGTCCTTGGGTTTGGAAGATCCCCTGGAAAAGGAAATGGAAACCCACTCCAGAAATCTTGCCTAGAGAATCCCATGGACATAGGAGCCTGGCAGGCTGTAGTCTATGGGGTTGCAGAGTCAGACATGACTGGGCATACACACACATACACCATTATGAAAGAATAAAATAATAGATGATCTAGAAATGCTAACAGAAGTTTAGCCAAAATGTTAATAGTACACAAGAGAAATTTCAGTCAGATTAAAATTAAAAAGGATCAATTCTATAAATGGAGCAGCAGTGGTTTTCTAAAATGATAAAATTCTCCTCAATATGTGCAAAATCTATTTTAGATGGATTTACTGTTAAAACAGGAAAGACTCACTAAATAATTAGAATACCCCTGAATGTCCTTATATTTGAATGGAAAAATGATTTCCAAGTGTAAAAGTAAGGAAACAAGCAGGAGAAATTGAAGTAAAATATTCCAGATTTCTGCACATCAGAAGATTTATAAGCAAAATTATAAAGCAAATGACAGTCTTACCTCTACCTCCCCAAGAGGTCCCATTGAATTGGGTATTCTGGTTGATGAGCCAGGCCTGAGAGGCATCCACAAAGCAACAAAGACAGGGTGAAAGGGTCAGACTCTTTGGGAGACAGTTGCTTTAAAATGCAGTGGCTCTCAAAATTTAACTGTTATCATACTGATAGCAAGTGAGCACCTTCTGTTAGCCAACAGCCAAAATTCTTGGAAAGATATAGTCATTGGCCATATGTCTATCTTGCTAATTAGAGAATCAGATCAATTAACAGCTCCAATTCCTTAATGCTTCTTTCAGATCTTCATTGAAATCCCTGTGCCTGGAATTGCAATTTAGAAAACAAAATTTATTATTTATTTCTTTACTAAGTATGCAGAGTTTTACTCTAATTTTAATAATAAAAATTGGATCCAAAATATGTTAAGAATTCCCAAATTGACAAGTTTGAAAAGCATTGAGGGTTGCTTATTGGAAAGTGGTAAACAAATATTAAATATGCCAAAAGTCAAGTGCAAAAATAAAGTGAGATAGATATTCAAAGTTGCATAGTCAAAATTTAAATATGTTAAATGTGGTTTAGAATAGATGAAGACCTAAAATGTTAACTTGGTAATAAAAATTATAAAGCTTGCCTTTATCTTGATGTTATTCAGTCTCTCAGTATGTCTGACTCTTTGTGACCCCATAGACTGCAGCACACTAGGCTTCTCTGTCCTTCCTTCACTGTCTCCTGGAGTTTGCTCAAACTCATGTCCGCTGAGTCAGGGATGTCATCCAATTATCTCATCTTCTGTTGCCCACTTCTTCTCACACCCACAATCCTTCCCAGCATCAAAGTCTTTTCCAGTGTGCCAGCGCTTCACATCATGTGGCCAAAGTAATGGAGCTTTTATCTACTGGGGTGGGGGGGGTGGGCAGGAAAGGGATATGGAATGAGGACTAAGATTCCACTATTAGTTGTTGAATCTAAATGACCATACATAGTTAGATGATAGAAAATTTCCATATTTCTTTACTATGTTATATGTATTCAAAGAAAGCTCCAGATTTTATTGTAAATATTATAGGAATTGTTCCAGCATTACTAATTTAATGTTCTTATACTTTAGACAAGTTTTAATATCTAAGTGTTCTCTGTTGTTCTAAGAGTTTAATTTCTCTGCAGTTTTGAATTTGACTTTGCACTTGACTTGTGTAATAATTGACATGTGCTGGACCAGTGATTTATTAGAATTATAGGGGAGCGAAATTTGCCACCCCCAAATATGTGTCTTTCCCATGAGAATTAATTTAAGCTGATTATTTTTAAGAAACAGAAGAGTCTGGAAGTCTTTCTTTTTATCTCCCCCTGGGTTTCCCTGGTGGCTTAGTTGGTAAAGAATCTGCCCGCAATGCAGGAGACCACCTATAGTGCAGGAGACCTGGGTTTGATCCTTGGGTTGGGAGATTTCCTAGAGAAGGAAATGGCAACCCACTCCAGCATTCTTGCCTGAAAAATCCCACGGACAGGGGAGTGGCTGGCTACTGTCCATGCATGGGGTTGCAAAGAGCTGGGCACAATAGAGATATCACCAGAGACATCTTCAGAGAGTATGGATTAGGTGTGGTAGGATAGAGAGATCAGAGTTCATGCTGTGTCCCACTGTCTCAACCTGGAACCAAACATTTGCTTTTCCATCAACTCCAGGTGAATTCTAAGTGGCACTAGTGGTAAAGAATCTGCCTACTGATACAGGAGAGCGAAGAGATGCAGGTTCAATCCCTCGTCAGGAAGATCCCCTAGAGGAGGAAATGATCTTACACCTCTGATCCCCCAGAGGAGGAAATGTTACCCTCAGTTCAGTTCAGTTCAGTTCAGTCACTCAGTCGTGTTCGACTCTTTGCGACCCCATGAATCACAGCACGCCAGGCTTCCCTGTCCATCACCAACTCCCGGAGTTCACTCAGACTCACATCCATCGAGTCGGTGATGCCATCCAGCCATCTCATCCTCTGTCGTCCCCTTCTCCTCCTGCCCCCAATCCCTCCCAGCATCAGAGTCTTTTCCAATGAGTCAACTCTTCGCATGAGGTGGCCAAAGTACTGGCATTTCAGCTTTAGCATCATTCCTTCCAAAGAACACCCAGGGCTGATCTCCTTCAGAATGGACTGGTTGGATCTCCTTGCAGTCCAAGGGACTCTCAAGAGTCTTCTCCAACACCGCAGTTCAAAATCATCAGTTCTTCGGCGCTCAGCTTTCTTCACAGTCCAACTCTCACATCCATACATGACCACTGGAAAAACCATAGCCTTGACTAGAGGGACATTAATCGGCAAAGTAATGTCCATGCTTTTCAATATGCTATCTAGGTTGGTCGTAACTTTTCTTCCAAGGAGTAAGCGTCTTTTAATTTTGTGGCTGCAGTCACCATCTGCAGTGATTTTGGAGCCCCCAAAAATAAACTCTGACACTGTTTCCACTGTTGCCCCATCTATTTCCCATGAAGTGATGGGGCCAGATGCTATGATCTTTGTTTTCTGAATGTTGAGCTTTAAGCCAACTTTTTCACTCTCCACTTTCACTTTCATCAAGAGGCTTTTTAGTTCCTCTTCACTTTCTGCCATAAGGGTGGTGTCATCTGCATATCTGAGGTTATTGATATTTCTCCTGGCAATCTTGATTCCAGCTTGTGCTTCTTCCAGCCCAGCATTTCTTATGATGTACTCTGCATTGAAGTTAAATAAGTTAGGTGACAATATATAGCCTTGACATACTCCTTTTCCTATTTGGAACAGTCTGTTGTTCCATGTCCAGTTCTAACTGTTGCTTCCTGAACTGCATACAGATTTCTCAAGAGTCAGGTCAGGTGGTCTGGTATTCCCATCTCTTTCAGAATTTTCCACAGTTTATTGTGATCCACACAGTCAAAGGCTTTGGCATAGTCCGTAAAGCAGAAATAGATGTTTTTCTGGAACTCTCTTGCTTTTTCCATAATCCAGCGGATGTTGGCAATTTGATCTCTGGTTCCTCTGCCTTTTCTAAAACCAGCTTGAACATCTGGAAGTTCACAGTTCACGTACTGCTGAAGACTGGCTTGGAGAATTTTGAGCATTACTTTACTAGTGTGTGAGATGAGTGCAGTTGTGCAGTAGTTTGAGCATTCTTGAGGAGGAAATGGTACCCTACATGTTTCTTGCCTGGAGAATCCCATAGACAGAAGAACTGATGGGCTACAGTTCATAGGGTTGGAAAGAGTCAGACACGACTGAGCATCTGGGCACAGCATCACAGAACCAATTTACCCTCCTCTCCTTTAAAGTTCAGAACCACCGTCCTGAATATTCTCTGCTTGTCTTTAGCTGAAGATGGTATTTAAAATGAAATTTTCCATTTTGGTGAGTTAATTCATTGTCCTGGGTCTTTCCAAGGTTTTGTTGTTGTTGCTGTCCAGTCACTAAGTAACAGATAACACTTTGCGACCCCATGGACTGCAGCACACCAGGCCTCCCTGTCCCTCACTATCTCCTGGAGTTTGCTCAAACTCATGTCCATTGAGTCAATGATGCCATCCAACCATTTCATCCTCTTTGCCCACTTCTCCTCCTGCCCTCAATCTTTCCCAGCATCAGGGTCTTTTCCAATGAGTCAGTTCTTCACATCAGGTAGCCAAAATATTGGAGTTTAGCTTCAGCATCAATCCTTCCAATAGATATCCAGGGTTAGTTTCCTTTAGGATTGAATAGTTTGATCTCCTTGCAGTCCAAGGTACTCTCAAGAGTCTTCTCCAGCACCACATTACAGAAACATCAATTCTTCAGCACTTGCCTTCTTTAAGGTAAAACTCTCACATCCATACATGGCTACTGGAAAAGCCGTAGTTTTGACCATACAGGCCTTTGTTGGCAAAGTGATGTCTCTGCTTTTTAATGAACTGCCTAGGTTTGTCACAACTTTTCTGCCAAAGGAGCAAGTGTCTTTGATTTCATGGCTGCAGTCACCATCCACAATAATTTTGGAGCACAAGAAAATAAAATCTGCCACTGTTTCCACTTCTTCCCCATCTATTTGCCATGTACCAATGGGACCAGATGCCATGATCCTAGTTTTTTCACCCTC
This sequence comes from Cephalophus harveyi, assembly GCA_006410635.1. Lineage (NCBI taxonomy): Eukaryota > Metazoa > Chordata > Mammalia > Artiodactyla > Bovidae > Cephalophus > Cephalophus harveyi. Next base: position 132,923 of record SJYT01047171.1, on the reverse strand, counting down.
ATCAAGAGGCTCTTTACTTCTTCCTCACTTCCTGCCATTAGAGTGATATCATCTACATATCTGAGGTTGTAGATATTTCTCCAGGCAATCTAGATTCCAGTTTGTGAGTCACCCAGCCTGGTATTTTACATGATGTACTCTGCATATAAGTTAAATAAGATTGTGGGAGAAATATCAATAACCTCAGATATGCAGATGACATCACCCTTATGGCAGAAAGTGAAGAGGAGCTAAAAAGCCTCTTGATGAAAGTGAAAGAGGAGAGTGAAAAGTTGGCTTAAAGCTCAACATTCAGAAAATGAAGATCATGGCATCTGGTCCAATCACTTCATGGGAAATAGATGGGGAAACAATGGAAACAGTGTCAGACTATTTTTTTGGGCTCCAAAATCACTACAGATGGTGATTGCAGCCATAAAATTAAAAGACGCTTACTCCTTGGAAGAAAAGTTATGACCAACCTAGATAGCATATTCAAAAGCAGAGACATTACTTTGCCGACTAAGGTCCGTCTAGTCAAGGCTATGGTTTTTCCAGTGGTCATGTATGGATGTGAGAGTTGGACTGTGAAGAAAGCTGAGCAGCAAAGAATTGATGATTTTGAAGTGTGATGTTGGAGAAGACTCTTGAGAGTCCCATGGCCTGCAAGGAGATCCAGCCAGTCCATTCTAAAGGAGATCAGCCCTGGGATTTCTTTGAAAGAACTGATGCTGAAGCTGAAACTCCAGTACTTTGGCCTTTGGCCACCTCATGCGAAGAGTTGACTCATTGGAAAAGACTCTGATGCTGGGAGGGATTGGGGGCAGGAGGAGAAGGGGACAACAGAGGATAAGATAGCTGGATGGATGTGAGTCTGTGTGAACTCCAGGAGTTGGTGATGGACAGGGAGGCCTGAAGTGCTGCAATTCATGGGGTCGCCAAGAGTTGGACACAACTGAGCAACTGAACTGAACTGAACTGAACTGAAGCAGAGTGACCATAAACAGCCTTGACATACTCCTTTCCCAATTTTGAACCAGTCTATTGTTCCATATCCAGTTCTAACTGTTGCTTCTTGACCTACATACAGGTTTCTCAGGAGGCACGGAAGGTGGTCTGGTATTCCCGTCTCTTTAAGAATTTTTTCAACAGTTTGTTGCGATCCACACAGTCCAAGACTTTAGCATAGTCAATGAACCAGAAATAGATGTTTTTCTGGAATTCCCTTGATTTTTCTATAATACATTGCATGTTGGCAATTTGATCTATGGTTATTCTGCCTTTTCTAAATCCAGCATGTACATCTGGAATTCCTCAGTTCATGTACTGTTGAAGCCTATCTTGAAGGATTTTGAACATTACTTTGCCAGCATGTAAAATGAGCACAGAAGGCAATGGCACCCCACTCCAGTACTCTTGCCTGGAAAATCCCAGGGATGGCGGAGCCTGGTGGGCTGCAGTCCATGGCGTTGCTAAGAGTCGGGCACGACTGAGTGACTTCCCTTTCACTTTTCTCTTTCCTGCATTGGAGAAGGCAATGGCAACCCACTCCAGTGTTCTTGTCTGGAGAATCCCGGGGACGGGGGAGCCTGGTGGGCTGCCGCCTATGGGATCCCACAGAGTCGGACACGACTGAAGCGACTTAGCAGCAGCAGCAGCAGCAGTATAGTAGTTTGAGTATTCTTTTGGCATTGCTTTTTTTTGGGATTAGAGTAAACATTGACTTTCCTAGTCCTGTGGCCACTGTTGAGTTGTCCAAATTTTCTGGCATATTGAATGCAGCATTGTAACAGCATCATCTTTTATGATTCGAAAAGCTTACCTGGAATTCCATCACTTCCACTACCTTTGTTCATAGTAATGCTTCCTAAGCCCCACTTGACTTCACATTCCAGGATGTCTGGCTCTAAGTGAGTGATGAAATTATAATGGTTATCCAAGTCATAAAAAACTTTTTTGCATTGTCCTTCTGTGTATTCTCACCTCTTCTTAATCTCTTCTGCTTCTATTAGATTCTTGCCATTTCTGTACTTCATTGTGCCTATCTCTGTAAGAAATGTTCCCTTAGTATGTCCTATTTTCTTGAAGAGAGCACTAGTCTTTGCATTCTATTGGCTTTATTTCTTTGCATTGTTCACATAAGAAGGCTTTTTTTATCTCTCCTTGCTATTCACTGGAACTCTGCATTTAGTTGGATATATCTTTCCCTTTATCCTTTGCCTTTCACTTCTCTTTTTTCTCAGCTATTTTCAAGGCCTTCTCGGATGACCAGTTTTGCCTTCCTGCATTTCTTTTTCATTGGGCTGGTTTTGATCACTGCCTCCTGTACAGTATTATGAACCTCCATCCATAGTTCTTCAGGCATTCTTTTTACCAGATTTAATCCCTTGAATCTATTTGTCTCTTCCACTGTATAATTGTAAGGGATTTGATTTAGGTCATACCTGAATGGGCTAGTGGTTTTCCCTATTTTCTTCAATTTATCCTGAATTTTGCAATAAGGAGCCCATGATCTGAGCCACAGTCAGCTCCAGGTCTTGTTTTTGCTGACCGTATAGAGCTTTTCTATTTTTGGCTGCAAAAAAGTATAGTTTATCTGATTTCAATGTTGACCATCTGGTGATGTCCGTGCGTAGAGTCTTCTCTTGTGTTGTTGGAAGAGGGTGTTTGCTATGACCAATGCATTCTCTTGGAAAAACTCTGTTAGCCTTTGCTCTGCTTCATTCTGTATTCCAAGGGTAAACTTGCTTATTACTCTGGGTATCTCTTTTGACTTACTACTTTGCAATCCAATTCCTTATGATGAAATGGGCATCTTTTTTTTTTTTTTATGTCAGTTGTAGGAGGTCTTGTAGGTGGTCATAGAACTATTCTACTTCAGCTTCTTTGGCATTAGTAGTTGGGGATATACTTGGATTACTGTGATGTTAAATTGTTTGCCTTGGAAATGAACAGAAATCATTCTGTTGTTTTTGAAATTGCACCCAAGTACTGCATTTCAAGGACTCTTTGGTGGCTCTTATGTTAAAGAATCTGCCTGCATTGCAGGAGACCTGGATTTGATTCCTGAGTTGGGAAGATACTCTGGACAAGAAAATTGAAACCCACTGATATTCCAGTATTCTTGCCTGGAGAATTCCATGGACAGAGGGGCCTGGCAGACTCCTTCATGGGGTTGCAGAGTAGGGTATGAGTGAGCAATTAGCCCCTACACTGCATTTTGGAGTCTTTTGTTGACTCTGAGGGTACTCCATTTTTTCTAATGGATTCTTGTCCACAGTAGTAGATATATGGTGATCTGAATTGAATTTACTCATTCCTGACCTTTTGAGTTCACTGATTCCTAAAATACGGATGTTCACTCTTGCCATCTCCTTCTTGACCACTTCCAATTTACCGTGATTCATAGACCTAATATCCCAGGTTCCTATGCAATAGTGTTCTTCACAGCATCAGACTTTCCTTTTACCACCAGAGGCATCCTCAACTGAGCACCGTTTCTTTCTTTGACTCAGCCTCTTAAGTCTTTCTGGAGATATTTCTCTCCTTTCCCCTGTAGAATATTGGACACTTTTGACCTGGGAGGCTCATCCTCTAGAGGCATATCTTTTTGCCTTTTCCTATTGTTTGTGGGGTTTTTGAGGCAAGAGTAGTGAAATGGTGTGCCATGCCCTTCTCCAGTGGACCATGTTTTTTCAGAACTCTCCACCGTGACTCGTCCTTCTTGGGTGGTCCTGCATGGTATATATGGCTCATAGTTTCATTGAGTTACACAAGGCTTTGATTTGTGTGATCAGTTTGGTTAGCTTTCTGTGACTCTGATTTTCATTTTGGAGGCTGTGTAGTCATAGTTCTTGTTTCTTCTGTCTGCCCTCTGATGGATGAGGATGAGGGGCTTGTATAAGCTTCTTGGTGGGAGGGACTGACTGTGGGGAAAACTGGGTCTTGCTCTGGTGGGCAGGGCCGTTCTCAGTGAATCTTTAATCTGGGTTTCTTCTGATGGCTGGGGGGTGGGGGTGGGGGGCTGTGGTCCCTCCCTGTTGGCTTCGTGGCCTGAGGTGGCCCTGACCTGCAGTCTGCAGGCGCCGTGGTACAGATCACCTGACTGAAAGGGCTGACGCCAGTGCGCGGCTCCCAGGACTGCTCACGTCAGTGCCCCTGTCCTCATGGCAGGCCCTGCTCTCCTGTGGATCACTGCTCCCGCCCCCTGGGTCCTGTTCACACAAGGTCTTGTTGGTGCCCTCCAAGTGTCGCTGTTTTCCCCCAGCCCTGTGGAAGTTCTGTAATTCAATCCCACTGTCCTTCAGAGTCAGATTTCCTGGGTATGTGTGATATTAATTTTTTTGTTTGTTTTTCTATTATTAAGCTGTCTTATGTCAAATTAATTCTTAGACCAACCAGAAGAAACCGGAGAGATAGAGGAGAATTCCTTCCTTCCTGACAGAATCTTCCACAAATTCAAGTATAATCAATATATCTGTCCTAAATACTATAATGTGAAAAGATAGATGGTCTCCACCTAACAAAAACATGTAATTATCATTGAGTTACTGTGTTTCTAATTCCAAGAATTAATCTAATTGAAATTACCTCCAAATGCTGCTTTTATTTTAGCATATGTAGAATACTTGTAGCAATTTAACAAAGTCCAATTTGAAGAAATATTTGAATTTTAAAAGGGAGGCAACATCTGGAAGAGTCAAATACAAGGCAAAACCTTACAAATTAACATGTCTGCAACTGGAAGGCTTTCTTTTGGTCAATATTTTTAAATGTCTAAAACAAATCAGAGGCTAATATTAGATGTATTCTGGAAAGTAACACATCACATATGCTTTTATGTACAGGAAATTTAGAATTACATGTTTCATGAAGACCTTGTTTGTAGAGTTGCAAGTTGATGTCTATGTGTTTCAGTGGTCAATATGTCCAGAGTAGTTTTACATTTATAAAGCAAGGAGGTGTTTTTCATACATAAATCCAAACTGGAAACAAGTTAATCATAAATTTCAAGTTAATGTGTATAATGAACTAATTTTTTGCCTCATATTATTTGTACTTTATTTGTTTTGAATTATATATTGTGTTTGTATACTTATATATATCCCCCCCAGCATCAGAGTCTTTTCCAATGAGTCAGCTCTTCGCATGAGGTGGCCAAAATACTGGCGTTTCAGCTTTAGCATCATTCCTTCCAAAGAACACCCAGGGCTGATCTCCTTCAGAATGGACTGGTTGGATCTCCTTGCAGTCCAAGGGACTCTCAAGAGTCTTCTCCAACACTTTACAGTAAACAGAGTTAAAATTACAAATGCTTTTTAAAAATAATTGCTGATATTCCAATATTTAATTTAAAATTACAACAGCAGAATACTTCATTGTGGAGGTAATGTATTTAATTCATCAGTTCTCTTTTGAGGGTCAATTTATATTACTTTTATAGGGAACAAAATTTGCCACCTCAAAATGTATCTCTTTGACATGTCAATGAAAAATTATCACTAGTTGATTTTAGAAATGGAAAGTTTTATTAAGCAAACTTGACGATTGTAATCCAAGAGACAGCCTTCCACAAAGGTCTGAGGACCATCCTGCCAGTTAGAAGTCAATGGACATGAATTTGAACAAACTCGAGGAGACAGTGAAGGACAGGGAATCCTGGCATGCTGCAGTCCATGGGATCACAAAGAGTTGGACTTGACTTAGTGACTGAACAAAAGATTAAGAAGGAAAATTATCTTGGAGGCATAGTACACACTAAAAGGGAGAGAGCAGGCCCAAAAGGGCAAAGAAAAATTTTGTGTTAAAAATTTTCTCCTCTTCCCATAAAATATGAATTGATTTCACCATGCATTAAGATTATTTCAAATTGAAAACAATCAAGCTCCAAAAGACTCAAGAAACGTCTTTGGCCTTCTCACTAATGGCCTAAAAGAATTCAAAGGCCCTGTCTGGAGAATAGGGATATCACCAGAGATATCAGCAAAGAATATAGGTCTGGTGCAGTGAGAATGGAACTTCAGAAGGACCTAGAAAGGCCCTGTGAATGATAATTATCCAAGATCAAAAGAACTGCAGGTGAATGCAGTGGTCTCAAGAACAGAAGGGACATAAGTTCCTGCCCTGGTGAGACGTTCCTGCCCTGGTGAGGCACTCCTAGGCGGTGGCACAGGCCTACAGTGGTACCTGGAGTGATAACCCTCAGAGCAATCAGCTCTGCCTGCCAATGCCAGCAACTTGGTTCCCTAGCAACATGCTCTAACAACAAGGAACTTTAATTTTTTTTAATTTAAATTTATTTATTTTAATTGGAGGTGAATTACTTTACAATATTGTATTGGTTTTGCCTAGCAACTCAGTCAGTTCTGGGTTGGTGAAGCCAACTCACCTGAGAAACTAACCTTGTATAAAAGGCACACCTCAACTTAATTTGGACTTTGTTTCTGTCATCTCTTCTTGCCTAGAACAATAGGGTAATTAATATATCGGTTGTTTGGAGTATGTTATTTCTTTATTGGCTTAATAAGAGACAATTACCCTATAAGCTATAGGCTTGTAAAACTCCCACTCTGAACTTGTGTTAAATAAAAATATTGGCAAGGACCAAGAAGAAAAAAGAAAAGAAATTGCAGCTGAATGTTTCCCAGTATTGAGCATAGGTGAATGAGTTTTTTTTTTTTTTTTTCCAATATGAGTTTTATTCATAGAACATTTTGTCATGGCAATAGACATCTTTTATTTATTTATTTTTTAAATATGAATTTATTTATTTTAATTGGAGGCTAATTACTTTACGATATTGTATTGGTTTTGCCATACATCAACATGAATCTGCCACAGGTATACTCAAAGGTACTTGAAAGCCCAAAGCTTGAAACAGCATCAGCAGTAAACACTTGATAAGGGCTGACAAATACATATAGTCCTGTAACCACCACTACAGACACAGAAACTTTCGGTCATCCCCACCCTTCAGTGGCCTTTGAAATCAGTCCTTCCTAAACTGTGGCCCTCAGAGAAGGCAATGGCAACCCACTCCAGTGTTCTTGCGGGGAGAATCCCAGGGATGGGGGAGCCTGGTGGGCTGCCGTCTGTGGGGTCACACAGAGTCGACACGACTGAAGCAACTTAGCAGCAGCAGCAGCCAACTGTGGCCCTAAGCTGCTAAGGATCTGGTTTTGTTTCTGCCTATTCTAAAACTTTATATAATAGAAGACTGCAAGGTGATGGCACCCCACTCCAGTACTCTTGCCTGGAAAATCCCATGGACGGAGGAGCCTGGTGGGTTGCAGTCCATGGGGTCGTTAAGAGTCAGACACGACTTAGCGACTTCACTTTCACTTTTCACTTTCCTGCATTGAAGAAGGAAATGGCAACCCACTCCAGTGTTCTTTCCTGAAGAATCCCAGGGACGGGGGAGCCTGGTGGGCTGCCACCTATGGGGTCACACAGAGTCAGACACGACTGAAGCGGCTTAGTGAGTGATACTATAAAAAGAGACAAACTAGGGTCTAAATTATTTATGTATTCAAGATGAGCCTATTCATGTATTCAAGATGAGCCTTTTGTTACACACAGGGTTTGCAAGTATCTTCTCCATGTCTGTAACTTGTCTTTTCATCTCTTAATTTGGTCTTTTGCAGAAAAAATGTTTTGATGCAGTTCAATTTAATGATTTTCTTTTTCTTTTATGGATCAGTCCTTTGATGTACTAAGAACTGTTCACCAAGCCCTGGATTCAGGAGATTTTCTCCTATGTTATCTTCCATAAGTTTCAAAGTTTCATTTTGTGCATTTGAATCTATAATGCAATTTAAGGTCCTTTTTTACCTATGGATAGTTAATCACTCCAGCACCATTTGTTGAAAAATGCTTTTCTTTATTTTCCTTTTCATTAAATTGCATGTGTATCTTTTTCAGAAATCTACTGACCACACTTCAGTTCAGTTCAGTCGCTCAGTCATGTCCGACTCTTTGCAGCTCCATGGACTGCAGCACGCCAGGCTTCCCTGTCCATCACCATCTCCCAAAGCTTGTTTAAACTCATGTCCATCGAGTTCGTGATGCCATCCAACCATTCTGCTCCCCTCATCTACCTTTCTATCCCTCTGCCAATACCATGGTCCTGATTACTGTGGCTTTATAAGTCTTGGGATCAGACACAATAATCTTGTTAATTTATTCTTCCTTTTCAAAATTGTCTTGCTATTCTACTTTGCTTACATTTCCATATGAATTTTAGAATGATCTAGGCTACATCTGGGCCTCCTTGGTAGCTCAGCAGTAAAGAACCTGTCTGTGATGCAGACGTGGGTTTGATCCTTGGGCCGAGAAGATCCCTTGGAGAAGGAAATGCTCCCCCACTCCACTATTCCTGCTGGAAAAATCCCATGAACAGAAGAAGCTGGCAGACTACTGTCCATGGGGTTGCAAAACAGTCCGACAGGGCTTATCTACTAAACAACAACAGCAGCCCATATCTACAAAAATGGTGGAATTTTGATGGGAATTGCATTCAAGTTTTATCATTTGAGAATTAACTTTTTTACTATGTTGACTCTTTCAAACCATTTACATGATTTTTCTCTCAAATTATTTAGATCTTATTTCATTAATATTTTATAATTTTCAAAAGGCAGTCCTGCAGGTGTTTTGCTAAATTTACACAAAAATATTTCATATTTTTTGAATTATTTTAAATGATAATATATTTTTAAGATCGTGGATGCCAGCAGGCCACTGAATGCCCAACTTCCCCTCAGACCTCATAGCAGCGCCACAACCAGCCCCACCTGGCTGCCCCAAGGGCGTCAGAGGACTGCTCCTGCTGATGAGGTCATGTGCACTCTCACTTAGTCCACTGATGCCCTTCGTGGTCAGCTGCAGAGGGTCTGGAAGGCACCACCTCAAGTTAAGATGCTGGCGCTCGTGCTGGTATCTCTAGAAAGCCCCTTCAAGGGACCTTGGGTGTGCTGGGACTTGCCTTCCATGCTCAGGATGCTTCAGTCTGCTGCTTACTCTTCTCGCACCTAGTGATGAAGGTATTGTTTTTTTTTTTTTTTTTTCCACTCATTAAATATTCATTTATAGGTTCTGGAGGAGAAGGCAATGGCACCCCACTCCAGTACTCTTGCCTGGAAAATCCCATGGACGGGGGAGCCTGGTGGTCTGCAGTCCATGGGGTCGTCAAGAGTCGGACACGACTGAGCGACTTCACTTTCACTTTTAACTTTCATGCACTGGCGAAGGAAATGGCAACCCACTCCAGTGTTATTTCTTGGAGAATCCCAGAGACGGCAGAGCCTGGTGGACTGCCGTCTGTGGGGTCGCACAGAGTCGGACACGACTGAAGTGACTTAGCAGCGGCAGCAGGATCTGGAAATTCGACAGATTTTTGATCTTGTTGTATAGCACAGATTTGCTGAATACTTATCACTGCTAGGAGTTTGTTTATAGATTCTTTGGAATTTTCTACATAGATTATACCATCTACAAATTGAGGACAGGGTTTATTTCATCTTCTCTGATTTGTTGGCATGTTATTTCCTTTCCTAGGCTTGCTGTGCTCTTTAGAATTCCCACAGCTATCTTAAAGACAAGTGGTGATTGTGGGCACTTGCTTTCTTCCTGATCATTGGTGGAAAATTTTAAGTGTGATATTTGCTATTCTTTTTTGTTTTTTTGTTTTTTTTTGATTTTGGTAGATGTTTGCTATCAGTGTGCCACAGTTCCTCTATATCCTTATTTCTCTGCATTTTTATCAAGAATAGGTGTTGATTTTTTCCAAATGCTTTGTCTGTATCACTTGATATTGTCATGTTATTTTTCTCCTTTTGCCTGTTGATATTATGGATTACAGGGCTTCCCAGGTTGTGTAGTGGTAAAGAATCCACCTGCCAATGCAGGAGACTCAGAAGACAGGGGTTCATTCCCTAGATTGGGAAGATCCTGTAGAGTAAGAAATGGAAACCCACTCTAGTATTCTTACTTTGCCTGGAGTTGGGCAGCTACAGTCCATGGGTATGCAAAAAGTTGAACATGACTGAGCACACACAGTTACAAACAGTGTGTGTGTAATGTAAACATAATGGATTACATTAATTTTATAACTTCAGATTAGTTGTGTATAACTGCAATAAAAACCACTTGCTCATCATGTATATTTTTAAAATATATTTCTGAATTATATTTGCTAATATTTTGAGACATTTTAATCTTGGTTAATGAGAGATGTGAGCTATACTTTTCTTTTTATGTTAGCTTTTTTAGATTTTGATAAATAATACTGGCTTAAAAATAGGAAAGTGGCTCCTGTTATTTTTGAAAAAAATTGTGTAGAATTTATGTAATTCTTTAAATCTTTGGTGGAATTTATGAGTGAAATTATCTGGACCTGCAGGTTTCTTTTTGAGAGTGTTAAAAGTAAAATTTCAATTTCCTGAATAGTATAGTACCTTCATTTTTTTTCAATGTTTTTTTTTATTTTCATCCTTATTAATCATCATCAGTAGCAGAAGCATGTCCTAATCCCCTAAAATCCTATCCTCCCCCAAATCCATATGTCCTGGTGTCCTATGTGAGCAAAATAAAAACCCTCATTTGCTTAAGTCACTTTGCTCTGTTTATCTTTCGATGCACAACAAACTACCCTCAATTCAGTGGTTTAAAACAACTAGCGATCACTTATTTTGCTCATAGATCTGTGATTTAGGATTCAGCAAGGGCAGCACTATTTGCTCCACATGAGGACAGCTAGGCAAGCTTGAAAGCAGGCTGAGAGCACTTCTTAGCTCATCCATACCTGGCGCTCGATCCTAGTTGTTGGCAGGGCCCTCGCCAGCTTCTGATTGTGGCCTCTCCATGTGGCTGCTTGCTTCCTTGTGGCATGAACAGTGGGCTCAGTTGTTGAGATGAGAAATCTCCTGCAGTCTAGTTGTCATTTCTTTTGGTTATCTTTTTTTATCAGATTAATATTAAGAATTACGTTATGCTTTGGTGTTCTACAATTTCACCTAAATGGATTTACCTTTAGTATCTTCAAATTATCTGTTTCAAATTGGGTGCATGTGGTAGTTTGTACTTTCCCAGAACTTGGTCCATTATGGTTGTCAATTGTGAATGTTTGTATATTATCGTGTGCTTTTGTTGTGTAGAGTCTGGAGCGGTAATCCTCTGTTCCATTGATTTTCTTTATTACCCTTTCCTTTTCCACTTCATTGCTTTCTGCTCTTACTATTATTGTTGCCTTCTTTCTGCTTGCTTTGTATTTTTAATTTACTCTTCTTTTTCTAGTTTATTGAGTGAATTAGATATTTTAATTTTTTGTTTTCTAATGAAAGCATTTAATGCTGTAGGTTTCTCTCTCAGAATTATTTTAGCTGCCTCTGAGAAATATTATTATTTTCCATTTTCGTTGTGTTCCATATATTTTTTAAAAGTTTTTTCTTTAAGACTTTATTTTTGACCCTTTTGTTCTGTAGGTGTGTGTTGTGTGGTTTCCAAGCAATTCAAGATTTTTCTGTTCTCTTTCCTGTTTGATTTCACTGTGGTCAGAGAATACATTGTATGTGACTTTAATTCTTTGAAATTTGTTGAGCTTTGCTTTAGAGCTCAGTTTATCTTGATATTTGTATCTTGGATTCTTGCAAAGCATATGTAGCATTGTATGGTTTATTTGAGTGTTCTATAAATATGATTTAATCTTACTGGTTGATGATATTGTTGAGATAGTCTATATCCTTGCTGATTTTCTGTCTATTGTTCTAACAATTATTGAGATAAGGGTTTTAAAGCCTCCAAATATAACAGTGGAATTATTTTTTTAAGTTCTGTGAGTTTTTGCTTTATATATTTTTCAGTACTGAATGCACATTTGTGATTGCTTATGTGGATTAACACTTTTACTATTAATGCCTGTCTGTTCTACTAGATTTCTTTGTTTGGAAGTAGACTATTATCTCTTAAAAATATTCCTGCTTTATTTGATTAATGCTTTCCTGGTATAGCTTTTCCCATCGTTCTATTTTTAACTTGTTTCAGCCTACATCTATCATTATATTTGAAGAGAATTTCTTGTAGACACTGTAGAGTTAGGTGATTTTTAAGAATCAGTCTTGCAAATCTCTGTCTTTTGTTTTGCATGGTTTATTTTAATATAATTTTGATAGGTTAGGGCCTGTTTGGGCTTCCTTGGTACCTCACCTGGTAAAGAATCTGCCGGCAGTGCAGGAAACCTTGGTTCAATTCCTCGGTCGGGAAGGTCCCCTGAAGAAGGGATAGGTTACCCACTCTAATATTCTTGAGCTTCCCTGGTGGCTCAGATGGTAAAGAGTCCACCTGCAATGAGAGAGACCTGGGTTTGATCTGTGGGTTGGGAAGATCCCCTGGAGGAGGGCAAGGCAACCTACTCCAGTGTTCTTGAATGGAGAATCCTCATGGACAGAGGTAACTGGTGGGCTACAGCCCATGTGGTCGCAAAGAGTCAGACACATCTGAGTGACTAAGCACAGGATAGCATAGGGCCTAACCTGCTATTTTATTTTCTGTTTGTTCTCTTTGTGTTCTGTTTGTCTTTTTTTTCCTCTATCCTTTTATGTTTGTGGAGCATATGTTTAGAATTTCATTTTGGTTTTTTCATTTTGGCCCATAATATTTTAATGTGTATCTCTCTTTATATAAGGGCTTCCTTCATAGCTCAGTTGGTAAAGAACCTGCCTGCAATGTGGGGAACCCCGGTTCAATTCCTGGGTTGGGAAGATCCCCTGGAGAAGGGAAAGGCTACCCGCTCCAGTATTCTGGCCTGGAGAATTCCATGGACTGTATAGTCCATGGGGTTGCAAAGAGTTGGACATGACTGAGCAACTTTCACCTTCACTCTTTATAAGTTTTTGTTGTTTAGTTGTGTCTGATTTTTTTGTGACCCCATGGGCTATATACCACCAGGCTCCTCTGTTCATAGGATTTTCCAAGCAAGAATCCTGGAGTATATATATTTTTTCATGGCTGCTTATCCCAAGTCACCGGAGTCAGTATTTTAAAAGTTCAAGTGAAGCATACAGATTTTTCCTTTCTTATGTCCTTTTATCCTGCACCATCTGCAATCTAATTGCCTTAAATATTTTATTTGTATACATTGAGATATATGTTGAAGAGTTGTAATTTTTGCCTCAGTCATCAAACTTAATTTAGAAACCTCAAAGGGAGGAAGAATGTCTCTTGTATTTCTGCATGCTTTGCTCTTTTCCTTATTTTCTCTATTTTTCTAAGTTTTATACTTGTATTGTTTCCTTTTTGTTTAGAGAATTTCTGTAAGACATTTTTTAGTATAGGTCTCTAGGCCAGCATTTCTCTTAGGTTTTCTTCACCTGAGAATATCTTTATTTACTCCTTTCTTCCTCTTTATTTATTTTATTTTTTTTTTTTTTGGTAGCCTTTTCCAATCTTTATCTAACCTCCTCTTCCCTTCACAACCACCATTCTGTTTCTATACATTCGGCTTTTTTTTAGATTCTGCATATAAGTAATGTCATACAGTATTTTTTTTTTGGGGGGGGAATCTGTCTTCTTTCAGTTATTTCTCTCATTAAGCCTATACATGTTCTTGCAAATGACAAGATTTCCTTCTTTCTCATGGCTGAATTCTACATGGCTGAATTCTATTCCATTGTGTTTGTGTGTATGTTTGTATATATGCACGTATATTCCATTGTGTGCACATGTGTATGTGTGTGTGTGTGTGTGTGTGTTCTTTATCCATTTATCCATTGATGGACATTTTGGCTGTTTCAATATCTTGGCTATCGTGAATAATATTGCAGTGAACATGAGTGAAGGGTAAAATTCCTTTGACATACTGTTTTCATATCCTTCAGGGTTCTCTCTGCTATATAGATTATTTTTAATTTTTCCAAGTTTGGGAAATTTTCAACCATTATTTCTTCAAATATTTTTCAGATGCATTATCTTTCTCTTACCATTCTGGAACACTGATAATATGAATGGTAGATTTTTTTTGTTATATTCCCACATATCCCTGAGTCTCTGTTCATCTTTTTTAAAATCTGCTTTCTCAGTTGTTCAAGTTGGATAATTTTTATTGTTTTATCTCAAGTTCATTAATTTTTTTCATCTTTCTTGTCCTTTTGATGCTGAGTGCATTCATCGAGTTTTAAAATTCTGGTCACTGTAATTTTCACTGTAAAGTTTCTGCTTGCATCTTGTTTCTACCTTCAATTGTCTGCAGAGATTTTCTATTGTTTATTTGTTTCAAGGATATTTGTAATTACTTGTGGAAGAGTTTCATGGTGGCTGTTTTAAACCCTTGTCAGGTCTCATATTGGTGCCATTTTGTTGTTGCCAGTAGTTGGTTATTTTTATTCACTGAAGTTGGGAATCTCCTTTATTCTTGGCATGATGAGTGATTTTTTTTGGTCAAACTTCTACATTGGGAGCATTATATGTGGACTGTAGATATCATTTAAATCCTGTGTTTCAGCTGCCTTCCTGTGATACAATTCCAGGTTAAGGAAAACAAAGACAGTTCCGCACTACTGGATGTGGTTAGAACTGAGGTTTCCTGTCTCCCTTCCTCGACATCCAGGATCAGGCAGGAAAGGCTCCTCTTGAAACATGTATATTACACAAGCGGGAAAAAAAAAAAAAAAAAAACCTATGAGGAAATCTGATAGTTTATGACTCAGTTTATCCATCTGTCTATTATAAACTGTGTGAGATAAGGAGGCAGACTTTAAGATCTTACTAGCTTTTGGAAGTGGGTACAAGCCCAAATAAAACATGTTTTAAATGTAGTTGATTTATTAAATATTTGCCATTGATTAAAAAAAAAAGATTCCTCTTTCTCATAGCTTGCAGGTGGCTGGTTAGATTACTGCACTGATTTGCTAATCCAGGCTTCCTACTAGACAACCGTTAATAGTATCCTTTGTGAGGAGAGGAGGTTACCTCATTACTGCTGAGCACTGGTGGAAACCCTGATTTTCCCTAGGCCTCCTCTGAAATGGCCTTTTTGGAGTAAGGAAGGACACCTTCTTGCTGATGCATGGGGATAGAAGTATGAACTCCCAAGGTGATCTCCACTGACTGCACAGAGGGAGCTCATTGACACCCATTTGGGATGAAAGTCTCAACTCCACACTGTGACACCACCCTGGCAGAAATTTGGAGTGAGCCATTATTGTCCAATTAGTGTGCATGTCTGGACTCTACACTTGGAGTTTCTGGAGGACTGGTATGGGGTCACAGTTTTTTCTTTGGTACATCCCTGAAGTAGAGTGTTTATTGTTTAAAGTTTTCTGTGTTGCTAGCCTGCCCATCTTCTGGCCCTTGTGCTAGAGAGAAGCTTTTCTTATTGTCTGTCTTGTTTTGCTTTTGTTTTGTTTTTTTGGTCTACACTCACCTGCTGCTAAGTCGCTTCAGTCGTGTCCAACTCTGTACGATCCCATAGACGGCAGCCCACAAGGCTCCCCCATCCCTGGGATTCTCCAGGCAAGAACACTGGAGTGGGTTGCCATTTCCTTCTCCAATGTGTGAAAGTGAAAAGTGTAAGTGAAGTCGCCTAGAGAGCATATTAAAAAGCTGAGACATTACTTTGCCAACAAAGGTCCATATAGTCAAAGCTATGGTTTTTCCTGTAATCATGTATGGATGTGAGAGTTGGACCATAAAGAAGGGTACCAAAGAATTGATGCTTTTGAACTGTGGTGTTGGAGAAGACTCTTGAGAGTCCCTTGGACTGCAAGGAGATCAAACCAGTCCATCTTAAAGGAAATCAATCCTTAATATTCATTAAAAGGACTGATGTTGAAGCTGAAGGTCCAGTACTTTGGCCACCTTATGCAAACAACCAACTCATTGGAAAATGCCTTGATGCTGGGAAAGTTTGAACGCAGGAGGAGAAGGGGATGACAGAGGATGAGATGGTTGGATGGCATCACTGACTAAATGTACATGAGTTTGAGCGTGCTCCAGGAGATGGTGAAAGAGAGGGAAGCCTGGCGTGCTACAGTTCATGGGGTCACAAAGAGTCAAACATGACTGAGCAACTGAACAACAACAACACTGACATTTCTGGTTTGATGCCTTCATCAGAACCCTGATATAAGTGAGACAAAAGAAAATTCAGAGAAATCACCACTGTCCTCAGGTCCTGAGGATCTGGTCTAACCTTTTCTCTGCACCTTTGTTATGACTCGGCAAGAACAAACAAAAATAGAAAAACAAGAAGACATAAAACCAAAGTCAGTTCATTAGATAATGGGCAAAGGATTTGAGATTTTACTGAAGAGGATATACAGATGGAAAATAAGCACATGAAAGGATATTCAGCATTACTAGCCATAAGAGAAATGCAAATTGAGGATCACAGAGAGATATCATTACACATCTATTGCAGCCATTAAAATAAAACATAATGGCATAACTGCTGGCAATGATGTAGAGAAACTGGCTCTCTAATATATTGCTGGTTAGAATGTGAAATGGTATAGTCATTCTGAAAAATAATTTTCAATTTAAAAATATATATATATAAACATATACTTACCATATGACCCAGCTCACACTCCTGAATAATTATTCCTGAGAAATTCAAGCACATAATAGCCTATCCATGAATGTTCAGAGCAGCTCTATTTGTAATAGCCAATATCTGGAGGCAGCCAAAATGTCTCTGAGTAGGTGAATGATTAAACCTCTGGCACAGCTATGCTGTGACTTCTCTTCCATGATAAAAAGGAAAGAACTTTTGATACATGTAACAACATGGATGGATCTCAAAATTATTGCTCTGAGTGAGATAGCCCATTTCAAAAGTTCACATACTGTTTGATTTTATTTATATTGCATTCTCTAAATGAACAAAACTGTAGACATGGAGAACAATCAGTAGTAGTCAAGATTTAAGAATCATTTATTTAGTACAAACCAGGGGCTTAAAACAAACTGATGCTCACAGTTCTAGAGGTAGGAAGTCTGCAATCACAGTGCCATCGGGACTTGCTCTGGAGCCTCTGAGAGTCGTTGCTTCATGCTTCTCCTGGCTTCCGGTGGCTGCCATCACCCCTTGGGGTTCCTTGGCTTGTTGTGTAACTCCCTCCAGTCTCTGTTCTCATGTGACTTCTCCATGCTTGTGTGTGTCCCTTTCTCACAAGGACATGAATCACTGGACTTAGGTTTCACTCTAAATATAGGATGAATTTGTCTCATAATCGTTAACTAATTCTTCCTGCAAAGACCCTATTCTTTTATGCAAAGACCAAAGGCATATCCAGATAAGCCCATATTCTTAGGTTCTGGGAAGAAACAAATGTTGGAGGAATGTCATTTAACTCACTACATATGGTGAGAGGGAAGGAGTCTAATGTGGCTAGAGCAGAGTAGAACTAGGGAGGTACCTAATGGAGATGGAACAGAGTTGTATCTAGATTGTATTTAGGGTCCATGAGTCTACATTTGATAAATGGCATAAAACTTTAAACATAGACTGTACCAATATCAATTTTCTGGTTTTGATAATGTATTATAACCATGGAAGATGTAACCACTGGCAAAAAAGAGTTTAAAGACCTATTTTACTGTCTTTGTAACTTCTTATGAATCTATTATTTAAAATAAAACTTAGAGAGGTTCTGCTATATTTCTTGTAGATGACAACTTTTCTTCTAATTATGTACAAATATTCCTTGCTTTCCTTTGTGTTTAATATAAGAAAGACTTCTTTTTCATCTTCAGAATGGGAGAAATTTATAATTGCTAAAGTGTATCATGCCTCTTGTGTTTAATATTATAACAGATTGCTTATGGTGTCACAGAGTTTATATATCTGCTCAGAATTCTGTAAGAATGAGATCCAATAATTGCCTTACTGCTTGCTTCTGAGCTAAATATCAGGCCTAGAGTGTCATTTTCTTTTCTCTCTTTCTTTTTTCCCTACATAATAAAGGTAAATTAAAGCCCAAATTAACAGTAAAATGTCACATTGCATCGTATATATTCAAGTTTCCTTTCTACCCTCAAACTGATTTATGTATATTTAATGGGTTTTGTTGAAAAGAAGATGATAGAACAATTAAATATTTTTAAAAGAACAGAAGCTTTTCCCTAAAGGTAAAAGGGGAACATAAGCAATCTCTGTATTTGCATAAACCTTTTACAAAATAGATGAAATGGATGATGTTCAGGGGAAGTCATTAGCACTGGAAATTTACAAAGAATAGTAAAAGAAGAAAGAAAAAACAATCTTTCATGGTAAATGTGTCATTTAAAGTGATTTAAATGTTATTACTAAAAATTATTTGAACGTCATTTTCTTACTAAAATTTTTTGAATTTATAGAATATACAGAAGAATTTTTTCAGGGCTTAAAACCTTGTGATAGTTATAATTAGATAACTGACTGGCAGGTGTCTGTTCTATTGAAAATGAGTTTCCTCCTCCTCTGTCCATCTCAAATTTAACACACAATATGTTGCCAAGTAGAATTTAGACCTGATTAGGATTGACACTTCTTTTCAGAGAAAACTTCCATAAGTGAAATAAAAATGTCATGAGGGAAATAAACCTGCAACATAACAGAACTGCAAAAAAATGGAAAAAAAAAAAAAAAGCAAATAAAAAAAACCCACACCGCAGTTTATGGATCATTTGTAGGAATGATGATTCTAAATTCTAATTAGACTTGACTTTCAAATTTTCTATTTGCAGATAGAAATGAGCCATGAATTATTACTTTGAACCATCATTCTTGATCTCAATGATAGCAGACTTACAATGAATTTTTTAAATGATACTTTCTCCTACTTAGTATCATAGCATAAATATTAATATCAAGAACAGTAATCTACACTTATCTAGTACCTTCAGTGTCAGGAGATCCAAAGATATTTTAAAGGTTAAATGCTTCACCTTTGTGGTAGAATCCACTAGGAATTAAAAAGCAGTTGCAGTACATTGTAAACTGGTCTCATGAGAGGTGAAGTATATAATTTATTTTTCAAAATTGAATCAAGATTAAACAATTCGATAAAGAAGAGTGCTAAATGTATTTTATGACAAAATGTTGAGCCAAGTATAGAATCATTACATTAAATAAACCCTTTGACGTTTTCAGGATGGTCGTCAGGATCCTCATATTGTTTCAGTGCCCTTATTATGCAAGCTTATTGGCTGCGTTGGTCAGCTCAGGCTGCCGTAACAAAATACCATAGATTGGCCTGTGGCTTAAATGATGGACCTGTGTTTCTCCTGTTTCTAGAGCCTGGGGAGACCAAGAGGTGCTGACAAGGTGCTGACAAGTCCATGGTGAGGGCCATGTTCCTGGTTTATATGGAGCCAGCTTCTTGCTCTGGCCTCATATGGCTTTCCTCAGTGCTTGTACTTGAGAGAGAGAGAGAGAGCTCTGCCTTCTCTTTTGTTCTTGTTGAGTCACTCAGTTGTGTCCGACTCTTTGTGACCCCATGGACAGCAGCATGGTAGGCTTCCCAGTCCTTCAATACCTCAGCTCAGTTCAGTTGCTCAGTCGTGTCCAACTCTTTGCGACCCCATGAACCACAGAATGCCAGGCCTCCCTGTCCATCACCAACTCCCAGAGTCCACCCAAACCCCTGTCCATTGAATCGGTAATGCCATCCAACCATCTCATCCTCTGTCATCCCCTTCTCCTCCTGCCCTCAATCTTTCCCAGCATCAGGGTCTTTTCCAATGAGTCAGCTCTTTACATCAGATGGCCAAAGTATTGGAGTTTCAGCTTCAACATCAGTCCTTCCAATGAATATTCCAGGTTGATTTTCTTTAGGATGGACTGGTTGTATCTCCTTGCAGTCCAAGGGACCCTCAAGAGTCTTCTCCAACACCACAGGTCAAAAGCATCAATTTTTCGGTGCTCAGCTTTCTTTATGGTCCAACTTTCACATCCATACACTATTACTGGAAAAACCATAGCTTTGACTATACGTACCTTTGTTGGCAAAGTGATGTCCTTGCCTTTTAATACACTTTCTAGGTTTGTCACAGTTTTTCTTCCAGGGAGCAAGCATCTTTTAATTTGATGGCTGCAATCACTATCCACAGTGATTTTTGAGCTCAAGAAAATAGTTTGTCACTGTTTCCACTGCTTCTCCATCTATTTGCTGTGAAGTAATGGGACCAGATGCCATGGTCTTCATTTTCTGAATGTTGAGTTTTAAGCAGCTTTTTCACCCTCCTCTTTCAACTTCATCAAGAGGCTCTTTAGTTCTTCTTTGCTTTCTGCCATAAGAGTGGTTTCATCTGCATATCTGAGGTTATTGATATTTCTTCCAGCAAACTTGATCCCAGCTTGTGCTTCATCCAGCCCAGTGTTTCTCATGATATACTCTGCATATAAGTTAAATAAGTAGGGAGACAATATACAGCCTTGACATACTCCTTTCTTAATTTGGAACCAATCCACTGTTCCAATTTTGCTTTTAACTGTTGCTTCTTGACCTGCATACAGGTTTCTCAGGAGGCAGATAAGGTGGTCTGGGATTCCCATCCTTTGAAGAATTCTCAACAGTTTGTTGTGATCTACACACTCCAAGCCTTTTGCATAGTCAATGAAGCAGAAGTAGATATTTTTCTGGAATTTTTTCTTGCCTTTTCTATGATCTGGCAGATGTTGGCAATTTGATCTATGGTTCCTCTGCCTTTTCTAAATCCACCTTGTATATCTGGAAGTTCTCAACTGACATACTGTTGAAGCCCACCTTGAAGGATTTTGAACATTACCTTGCTGGCATATGAAATCAGTGCAACTGAATGGTAATTTCAACATTCTTTGGCAATGCCCTTCTTTGGTATTGGGATGAAAACTGACCTTTTCCAGTCCTGTGGCCGCTGCTGAGTTTTCCAAGTTTGCTGGCATATTGAGTGCAGCACTTTTTACCAGTACCTTCTTTAAAGGTGCTCATCCCATCGTGAAGTTCCACTCGTGGGACCTAATCTAAGCTAATTCCATCTCCAAATACTACCACATTGGGGGTTAGAGCCTCAACTTATGGATTTCAAGGGGAATACCAAGATTTAGTTTATAATCTTGACACTCCACACTGTGATGCTGAAAGCAGATGGTGATGAGTTGGTCAAGAAGGTGATCTCTTAGTGCCATAGCTTTTGTAAGCACTTTTCCTTTGTGAGTCACGTTGTAATACAATGAACAAGGAGTTCATTTTTAAAAATGTGTTTTTATGATGCATGTTCATGTTAACTGAAATTTCACACTGCTCCAAGCCATGGAACTAGTTAGAGACAGAATCCATTGTATATCAAAACCAGACTCTTTCTGTTGTGTCACCTTGGCCCTCATTTTTCTTCCTAGTTATTTCTGCTTTGTTCCTAACAGACAGCCCTAAGTGTTCTCTGGTCTAAAGTCTTCCCTGATTTACATGTCAGGATATATAATCTCTTAATTCATGGTGGTTCTGTTTAACACTTATTTTATTGACGTAAAACAACTTAATATTGGTTCTCCCTCTCTAGTCAGTTAGCTCTTTGAGAATAAAGGCTATAAATTACTCATGTTCATTCTCCACCTGCCTAGTGAAAGACCTGGTTCCAGACTACCTTCTGAAGGATACTTTCATAGCAAACACCCTTGGAAGATAGAGGTAGTATCTACTTTCAGAGAAAGGACTTTTTTTATTTTTTTTTTACTGTCCAAGATAATAGTGTCTCCTTCCCAGGCAAAGGACAGATATACTTGAGGTCCTTTATAGTTCCTTAGCAATGATTCATTACTTTGCCGACTAAGGTCCGTCTAGTCAAGGCTATGGTTTTTCCTGTGGTCATGTATGGATGTGAGAGTTGGACTGTGAAGAAGGCTGATCGCTGAAGAATTGATGCTTTTAAAGTGTGGTGTTGGAGAAGACTCTTGAGAGTCCCTTGGACTGCAAGGAGATCCAACCAGTCCATTCTGAAGGAGATCAACCCTGGGATTTCTTTGGAAGGAATGATGCTAAAGCTGAAACTCCAGTACTTTGGCCACCTCATGTGAAGAGTTGACTCATTGGAAAAGACTCTGATGCTGGGAGGGATTGGGGGCAGGAGAAGAAGGGGACGACCGAGGATGAGATGGCTGGATGGCATCACTGACTCAATGGATGTGAGTCTGAGTGAACTCCGAGAGATGGTGATGAACAGGGAGGCCTGGCGTGCTGCGATTCATGGGGTCACAAAGAGTCGGACACGACTGAGCGACTGAACTGAAGCAATGATTCAGACCCACTGCTGGCATAGTACCTATTTGGACCACTTCATGTCCTCCCTGGGAGATTTGGGGTTAAAGGAAAAGAGTAATGCAAATGTGAATTTCACATAGTTCTTTATATGCATGTGTAATAGTATTTTGGTTTTGTCCGAAGAATTTCTTGTGACTTCTGACAACATCCATGGAACTATGTCAGGTTAATTTCTTAGCATTCAAAGAGAGTAAAATCTCAGACCCCACATATTTATTGACATTAGGTACTCAATAGATATATGCTAAATACTTTGCATTATGGATGGCAAAATCAATCATCTAGTTTACATTTCTCTTCATCTACTTAACACATCAGGAATTGAGGTTCAAATAAGTTAAATGACTTAGTACCCAAGATGATGATTGAAACATATTTTTGTGAGCACTTCATCCATGATTAATTAAAAATTTTGTCATTTTTATTTTCTTTAGAATATCTACTGAAT
Organism: Cephalophus harveyi; assembly: GCA_006410635.1. NCBI lineage: Eukaryota > Metazoa > Chordata > Mammalia > Artiodactyla > Bovidae > Cephalophus > Cephalophus harveyi. The sequence goes on along the minus strand of SJYT01047171.1, from coordinate 110,225 downwards.
TTTATGATCATATTCAAAATGACTGTTAAAATGTTTTGCCATGTGCAGCCAGTGCTGATGTTCATTATTTGCATTTACAATCAGATTGGCAGCAATGAGAAATGAAAAAGGAGACTTAATATATACATAATGAATTCTTGATGAGGCCAATTTTCTAGTAGTTTAATTAGAGAAAAATAATTAATTTTTCACATGGTCCAAGGAAAGATAATCATATCCATTTTGGCAAATCTGTATTATCCAATATATTAAATCAATGCTATTGATTTAATTTTTATTGAATTTTAAATTATGATCACATTCAATTGGCAATTTTGATTTTTAAACTTGTGTCAATTATGAACAAAATATATCTACAGTTATTTTTATGTAATATAAATATAAGAAATATTATAAGTAATATTATAGATGTGTATAAGAGACAGGTGCCATCGGGACTTGCTCTGAAGCCTCTGAGAGTCGTTGCTTCATGCTTCTCCTGGCTTCCGGTGGCTGCCATCACCCCTTGGGGTTCCTTGGCTTGTTGTGTAACTCCCTCCAGTCTCTGTTCTCATGTGACTTCTCCATGCTTGTGTGTGTCCCTTTCTCACAAGGACATGAATCACTGGACTTAGGTTTCACTCTAAATATAGGATGAATTTGTCTCATAATCGTTAACTAATTCTTCCTGCAAAGACCCTATTCTTTTATGCAAAGACCAAAGGCATATCCAGATAAGCCCATATTCTTAGGTTCTGGGAAGAAACAAATGTTGGAGGAATGTCATTTAACTCACTACATATGGTGAGAGGGAAGGAGTCTAATGTGGCTAGAGCAGAGTAGAACTAGGGAGGTACCTAATGGAGATGGAACAGAGTTGTATCTAGATTGTATTTAGGGTCCATGAGTCTACATTTGATAAATGGCATAAAACTTTAAACATAGACTGTACCAATATCAATTTTCTGGTTTTGATAATGTATTATAACCATGGAAGATGTAACCACTGGCAAAAAAGAGTTTAAAGACCTATTTTTGTTTTCTAAAAAAATCTGTACAGGTTCAAATCAACTTAGATTTCAGAAACTGCTCCAAACCATAGAGCAAATATTACTTTAAAGAGAAGATCTTTCCATTGTGTCATTCTGATTTCCTTATCGTTTACTATTTTTCAAAGAAGAACAATAGAAAAATTTCCCTCTTGTCAGTTAAACATTGATGAAATGGAGTTTAATTTCAGAATCTGAAGTTATTTGGGTTTAAAGGCTACTGATCTATTGGTCTAGTAAATGACCTGTTAGTTATGATTGAAATGTTTGAGTTTCATTCACAAAATGCAAATATGAAGCACTGTCACATTATTATTGATTTTATATTACAGTGCACTTGAATGCAGATTTGTGAAAATCAGCATTTAGCTTAATTTTATATAATTTTCTTTTAAGATTATAACTTAAACACATAATTGATATTTTCTGCTCTTCTGGAACATTCAAAATACATCAAGTTAAAGTGATCATTTTAGGTAAAATCCCACCTTCTAGTAAAATTAGTATGTTTTTTCCTTTGGTTTGTTTATTTAAACTGTTGCTTTTCTTGTTATGGTTAGTTATGCCATGCTCATTCTTTGTGGTGCACGCTATTTATCTTCAGATTTCTTCTCACTTATCTCTATTGTGTTCTTCGTACATTTTATTGCTATTATAATTTTGAGATGACAGAATAAAGTAAATGAGTCTTATGCATAAAAGCATACATATTTTAAATTGACTTTACAGTTTAAATTTAATTCATGGCCTGTGTTAACATAACTTATCCCACAACAGTGATGACTTTCAGTTGCAGAGTCAGAAATAGCTGATCTTTGGCTGACAAATGTTAAACTTTAAGGTTTATTTTTCTTAAAAAGTGGTGACTTTTCATCACCCATAATTAAAATGAAATTCCCTTTTAAACAATATAAATCTCAACAACAAAACCCAAACAGAGGGGCCTGGATTAGCTTAATGTTGTGTGGAGAATTACTCTGACATTTTTGGACTAAATTTGGGTTTCTTAAGCCAGATTCTTACTTATTGGTAAGAATCAGAAGGCATTTAAGAGGAAGCAAAAACCTAATTATGCCTTTGACTAATAATAATATAATAATGAGTAACCACAAATTCTAATTTTTTGACTCAAAATCTATTTATTGCTCCTTATTGATTATGGAAGTCCTGAATCCCAGGGTCAGTAGAAATGTTAGGAATAGTATTTACCTGTCCCCAAGAGCTGGGAGGTGGTTGGAGGAAAGATGTGAATGGCTCTGGGGCATCATTTCTCTCATCACCTAGAGAGTTTAGTGGAAAACCTACTTAGTAGTAGATTTGAGTTAGCTCCAGAGAAAACTAGGCTGATACCTGTAGCTGTGTTGTAGAGACTGACCCATTCTAACCAGACCACTTCCTTAACAGGCAGACTTGCATTATCACAATTCACATAGATTTCTCTCCTCCATCTTGTTCTGTAAAATGTAAAATCATGTGGACCTTGTTCCTATGAATATGTAACGCAGTATGGAACAATATACTCTTATAAATATGTAAAATCGGTATGGATTTTTCTCCAATAGGATATTGGCCATGATACATGTGTATTATTTTTGCCCAGCATAAGCTTCAAGGTAATTACATTTCCTGAATATATACTTTATACTTCTCTACTGGCTAATTTAGGCTTCCCTAGTAGCTCAGACAGTAAAGCATCTGCCTGCAATGCAGGAGATCTGGGTTTGATCCCTGGGCCAGGAAGATCCCCTGGAGAAGGAAATGGCAACCCACTCCAGTATTCTTTCCTGGAGAATTCCATAGACAGAGGAGCCTGTCTCCTCTATGACTACAGCTCATAAGGTCACAGAGTCAGACATGACTGAGCAACTAACCCCCACACACACCATCTGTTTTAATATAATAAAACTCTCATTTCTATACCATATACAAACATATTACCACCATCACCACTACCATCATCACCAACAATTAATGGTAATTGGTGTCAAAACAGGAAAATGTTGTAAATATAATCTTAACATCCATGATTACAATTATATGTTGGCTTTATCTAAACTTAAGCGAGGCATAGCTGATATGTAGAGAGATATATATACGCACACATTATTAAGGGCTTCCCTAGTATCTCAGTTGGTAAAGAATCCACCTGCAATGTAAGAGATCCTGGTTTGAATCCTGGGTCAGGAAGATCTGCTGGAGAAGGGATAGGCTTCCCACTCCAGTATTGTTGGGCTTCCCTGGTGGCTCAGCTAATAAGGAATCTGCTTCCAATGCAAGAGACCTGGGTTCTATCCCAGGTTGGGAAGATCCCCTGGAGGAGGGAACAGCTACCCACTCCAGTATTCTGGCCTGGAGAATTCCATGGGGTCACAAAGAGTTAGATACAACTGAGTGACTTTCATTTTCATTTTCATACTCTTGGTTCTGTCTCTCTGGAGATTTTGCTGTTGAGGGTGGTTCCAGAGAAACAGAATTTTTTAAGGATAAGTTTTATGAATTAGTTTTGAGGTTTAAATTACTTTTGAGGAAATGGCTCTTTAACCTGATTAGATTTAAAAATCTTAATGACACTGTTGATCCATAGTATGAACTTGTAATAGAGATACACAAAATGTCCACATTGGATACTTCCAATCAACCACTTACTGTGTACGGTACTTTCAAACATCTGTGGGAAGCTAGATGAATATGAGGCAAAGTGATTGATCCTAATGTCGCTGGACAAGGTGGTGAAAGGAAAGGAAGACCTCAGGGATTTTAATTTCTAGCTCAAGCACCACATATGTGATCTTAAAGTTTCTATTGCTCTCTGAAGGAGACTCTTTCCTTCTATAGCTTCAGGGCTGAGATTGCTAAAAGTAAGTGCAGAATCTTCTTCTGCACTGGCTGAGATACACGTTGAATTTACAGTCTTGCAGGGTGTTTATGGTTAAAGTGAAGGCGATGATTAGTAAAGAATGAGACCTTGCGGACCATAGTAAGGATATGTAAGAAGATCCTGGCGAAGCTGGAGACATTGAGTTTCTATATTCTGATGAACTCACTTTGCCAGTGAACAAGGCCTCCCTATCCCCAGTAGAAGCAGTCTCCCCATCTTCAGTAGAAGTGGCCTCTTTACCTCCAGTGGTATCAGCCTCTCCATCCCCATCATATGAGGTATGAGGGAGTTGATACTGCGTTGTCTGAGGAAACTGTCCTGGCCTCACCTGAGGCATTGGTATGACCTATGAGAAGGCATACTACACTTCCAAAAGAAATACTTGAGTTTTCAAATGTATACAGATGGAAACCAAGGGTATATGTATGAGTATAAATACTAAGGGTGTGGGACAACGGTAAAAACTGGGTTAGTGAAAGTGAAAGTCGCTCAGTCCTGTCTGACTCTTTATGACCCCATGGACTGTATAGTCCATGGAATTCTCCAGGCCCAGAATACTGGGATGGGTAGACTTTCCTTTCTCCAGGGGATCTTCCCAACGCAGGGATCAAACTCAGGTCTTCCACACTGCAGGCGGATTCTTTACCAGCTGAGCCACAAGAAGTTAGGTAGAATTTTTTTGATGTAGGTTCACTAAGCAGAGATTCTGCATTTCATGCTGCAACTTAAGGAGTTATAAAGGTCACTAACACTCTGGCTGAAACATGGACTGCTAAATGGCAAACAGTCTCATTCTAATAAATTAAAATTGTGGGGTCTGTCTTGGTTTAACCCAAAGGAAGGGATTAAAAAACTTAGAGGGTATTGAGTGTTACAGTAGGTTTGTCATTACAGTCTACTCACCCACACTGAGAGGGTTCAGAAGACATAATTTTTACCCGTGCTGTGAGAGAGAAATTTGTGATGGTTTGTCCTGGCATCCTTGAAGAGCTCTGTAAGAGCTCTTCTCTGTAGGCCAGACCTCACTACAGCCCCTGACCTGGGAACCCTAAATGCACTGGGAGAATGAGTAAGTTTTTGTAAACTTTATCAAGTGGTGATTCCAATTGCACCTGCTGTATGATGTCTTTGCTTGAGCAAAGTAACACATACCCTGGTACCTGACACACAACTCTTGACCTGGAAAATGTCTTTTTATCCTTCCCTGTTAATGAGCTCCAAGAGGTATGCTTTTTGATAGCAAGGTCAGCAAAACAGGAGTTTATCAATGATCCAATCCTGTTTCATCATTTAGTTTGCAGGAATACTGGTCTTCTTTTCCTCCTACAAGAGATCACACTGGTCCATAATGTTGATCACGTATGGACCTCGTGAGCAAGAAGTAGCAAATACTATAGGCATTTTTGTGCCACAGAGTGGGGAATAAATCTGACCAAAATTCAGGGGCCTTGGTGTAATTTTTAGGGTTTCAGTGGTGTGGCAGGTCCACATGTTCCTTCCAATGGAAAAGCATGCGTCCCATTCCTTGGCCTCTTCTGCAGCCATAAGAGAGGCACAGCAGCGTGTTCACCTCTTTGGTTTTGGGAAACAGTATCTGGTTTTTAGCCCACTTACCAAGTGACCTGCAAAGTTGTTTGTTTTGAGTGAGGCTCAAGCCAGGAGAAAGTTTTATGTCAGGTCCAGGCTGCTGTGAAAGCTGTTTGGACCACATAAATAGATCCAGTGGTGCTTGAAGTGTCGGTGGCAGATGCGGATGCTGTTGGCGGCTTTTGGCAGACCCATATACGTGAGTCATATTGCAGATCTTTAGGATATTGGAGCAAAGCCTTACCACCCTCTGCATACAGGCTGTTCGGTTCACTGTTCTCTTTTGAAGACACATTTCTTGGCCTGATACTGCGACTTAGTAGAGATAGAATACTTAACCGTGGGCTCATTAATAAGACCTGAGCCTGCCCATCATGTACTGTGCTGTTCGGTCCATGAAGCCATAAAATTGGGCGTGCACATCCTTATCGAATGAAGGTGGTATATATGTGACTGGACCTGAGCTAACTCTGAAGGAACAATAAGCACCATGAAGAAGTGGCCCAGATGCTTTCTGGTCCAAACTCCTGCTGCCCTGCGCTCTCCCTGCATTCATGGCCTCATGTGGCGTTTCCTACAATCAGTTGACTAAAGAAATAGACACTTGGGCCCGGTTGGCTGATTCTGCACGATATTCAAGCACCACCCAAAAGTGGGCAGCAACAGCACCACAGCCCCTTTCTGGGACATCCTATGGAAAGGATCTGCTTTTGACATAGCATTTCCATTTTCTGGTGCAGGGTTCCTTGGTCAACATTAAATAGTATGAGTTGAGAAATCAAGCTTACTGATTAAAAGGCAAAACAGAATAAACATACACACATTTATTGAGAAATATCTAGAAGTATCACTGTCTTTATACATATAAATCATTTCATAAAATGTGGACTTGATTTTTTATATGAACTTACATCTACAAAGTTACTTATTAATTTCCTGTTAGTCCCTCTCTCTGCACAATTATCTAACTTAGAGTAACAATTTACAGTTATTCTTCATACAACTTCAGCTGAAACGGAAATCCTACAACAACAACAACAAAATCAATAAATGTTTTGTTGAAGTATAGAATATACCTATGGCCCTTTCAGTGTTACTAGCAAATGAATAAAATTCCCACTATAAATTATACTGAAACTTTTTCATTATAACTACTAGAGGAAGGATGGTCATACATTTAATGGAACTAGAAAACTGTATGAATGATGCATCTGGCCAAGAAGATGTCAAATGCTAAAACAATTCTTTGTAAAAATAAAAAATAAAACAAACATGGTAGAGCTTCAAACTTTTCTTTTCAAATTCTGCTAAAAGATGCATCTTAACTACTATTCTTTCCTTTATCTGATTAAGAAGTTCAGTATTAGCACACCAATCTCAGCCTTCTGTCTTTCAAGAGTGGCAGACACTCATGAATGTAGGAGAGAATAGCAGTCAGAAGAAACCATCAGAAATAGATATTTTCTTCTCCCCCAATGTGCAGAACCTCAGTAGGTTTTGTGCCTGTTACCTTACAACATCTATATGTGATCAAGTGGAATGCAACAAAGTACTACTCATGCATGCCTGATGCTGCATGTTTATATGCAAGGCAAATCTCAAAAGCCAATAAAAATTGGCGTAATGTCATGTACAACGTATGAAACATGTAATCACCCTGGGAATGTCAGAAAAAAGCCTCTGGGACTTCATTTAATTGATCTTGGGTATGGTCTGGACTCCAAAATCACTGCAGATGGTGACTGCAGCCATGAAATTAAAAGATGCTTACTCCTGGAAGAAAAGTTATGACCAACCTAGATAGCATATTCAAAAGCAGAGACATTACTTTGCCGACTAAGGTCCGTCTAGTCAAGGCTGTGGTTTTTCCTGTGGTCATGTATGGATGTGAGAGTTGGACTGTGAAGAAGGCTGAATGCTGAAGAATTGATGCTTTTGAAGTGTGGTGTTGGAGAAGACTCTTGAGAGTCCCTTGGACTGCAAGGAGATCCAACCAGTCCATTCTGAGGGAGATCAGCCCTGGGATTTCTTTGGAAGGAATGATGCTAAAGGTGAAACTCCAGTACTTTGGCCACCTCGTGAGAAGAGTTGACTCATTGGAAAAGACTCTGATGCTGGGAGGAATTGGGGGCAGGAGGAGAAGGGGACGACCGAGGGTGAGATGGCTGGATGGCATCACTGACTCGATGGACGTGAGTCTGAGTGAACTCCGGGAGTTGGTGATGGACAGGGAGGCCTGGCATGCTGAGATTCATGGGGTCTCAAAGAGTCGGACACGACTGAGCAACTGAACTGAACTGAACTGAAGATGAAAACAGATTGCTTGATTAGGAAAAGCAAATGCCTGCTTTAAAAAATTTTATCCTCTAAGGCCTTAAAACATTAGCTAATGTTAAGGAAAGGGTTCTTAACGTTAAAGTGCAATATTCAGAGTGAAATATCATGAGTCTCATGCAAACATAATATTAAAATGTCAAATGTCTTATTCCCTAATTCATTTATGGAGAACCAATAACATGTTCTTCCCTGGAAGATCCGCTGGAGAAGGAAATGGCAATCCACTCCAGTACTATTGCCTGAAAAATCCTATGGACAGAGGAGCCTGGTAGGCTACAGCCCATGGTGTCGCACAGAGTCGGACACAACTGAGCGACTTTACCTTTTACCTAATAACATGTTATGATGGCTTGAAAGACCATTTGAAATACTAGGCATTTTTATGTATTGTTAGGTTAAGATTTATCAGTTAGGTACAAGGCTGGCTAATATTCTATACATCTCTACCATGTTATCTATTTCCTTCCCTGGAGAGAAAGTGTTTGCATCACTATCAGACAAATTCTACAAGTTAATCATAGGTTGAAAAGGTGTGAAATAACCCAAGAGATAGAAAAGTCAAGACTATCAGTTCAGTTCAGTTCAGTCGCTCAGTTGTGTCCGACTCTTTGCGACCCCATGAATCGCAGCACGCCAGGCCTCCCTGTTCATCACCATCTCTCGGAGTTCACTCAGACTCACATCCATAGAGTCAGTGATGCCATCCAGCCATCTCATCCTCGGTCGTCCCCTTCTCCTCCTGCCCCCAATCCCTCCCAGCATCAGAGTCTTTTCCAATGAGTCAACTCTTCGCATGAGGTGGCCAAAGTACTGGAGTTTCAGCTTT